>JAKNSD010000050.1:0-412613 GCA_023525715.1 Cichorium intybus | reverse complement strand
TGAAGATTCTGCTTTTATAGTAACTTCTTCAAAGCATATGAACATCTGACAAACAATAAATAAATGTCACCATTACACGATTTACCTTTTCTTATTTTCATTTCACACTGTCAAATTACAACTGAAAATAATTAACTTTTTATTAAGTAGTTATTCAAGAATATAATTGCTACCTGCAATTGGAACCTTATGTACTTATTCATAACGTTTTCAATAACAACAACATTACTTAGATATGGAAAAAGAAAATATATCAGTCATCGAACACCATCCCATACCTTAAAATAAAAAAAGAAAACACTGTTTGCATAGAAGAGCGTAGATTAAAATGAGCATATTATCCACAAAACAACTAAAAATAAATAGTTGAAAATCACCCACAAATTAGGTACTCCACAAATTTCCTTTTAGCAAACCGGGGGTAGTCAATTGCAATAGTCTTGTAGATTTTCTGTTTTTTGAATGAGCATTCTCTTGGTTGGCACAAATGAATTTATCTGTAGGTTTTTCTTCTTCATTGAAAACCTAAACCAAAAAAGAGAAACAATTATCAAAGAACAGAAACTAAAGATGCAGGTTCTGGTTTCCCACTTCTCAACACCATACCTCAATAAAAACTGAGCTCACCTCGAGAATTTGATCATCTATTGGACATTTTGCTTTAGCAGCATCAACACGGTCTAGAATTTTAATATAATATCAGTTTAACAACTCAAGAGTTGAAATTAGGATGCTATAATTATATATAGTTGAAAGTACAGTGCTATTTTCTACATAAATTCCAAAATGTAACCTTTTTTCTGAAAGTTCAATGCTTTTTTCTACATACATATGGCAAATGCAAAAAAATGCCCTGCTATCATATCATCCTACATCTCTTTTTTGGTGCATGTAGGTTGTATTTTTTTTTTCTGGTTCAAACATGAATTTTATTACAATTTTAAAGTGTATTTCATGGTTTTGAAACGACTTTTTGTCCTAGAGTCATTTAATTTTCATAGCTCATTTGTTGTTTTTTAATTACCTGCAAAAACATCAAATATGTGAAAAGTAGTAGCTAATATGGTTTTACAGTTTACACATAGTAAATATACCAGTGTTGAGTAATTCTTATCGACTATTGCAAGAAGCAGTATTGCTCTCAGCAACAACAGTGGGACACAACCAACATCAAATATTATCATGTAATGCATGCACCCCAAATGTTCTCTCACGTAATGTAACATCCGTGTTTTGGGCTTAGGAGTTTTGGGCTTAAACCGACAAATAAAATCTATTTTGTAAATAAAGAAAATAAATGAATAACTAAATTTAATATTTTGTTATATTTTATATTGTGAATAAATGGGCCAAATATAGTTTTAAAATCAATTTGTAACCAAATGTAAGAAATTTTGTCATAAGGACTAAAAGTGTCAATTTGGCCAAACTTACCCTAAGTATATTTGACTAGTCATAAATTTAGAAAATTAGAAGATATATTAAAGGAATTGATGTAGAGTTTAAATTAGGTTAAATAATTCCCTGAATTAATATTAAGGACCTAAATTGTGAAGAATTTTAGTGTAAGGGACCATTTGTGTCAAATTGGGAAACTAAGGGCTAGTGTTGACCTAGACTATGACTCAAGTGAAATAAATAATTGTATTTGGGGCATATGTATGATTATGGAGACTTCTAATGTGAATAATGGACTTTTGGGGTGTTGGGTGAAGAATGACCAAACTTGAGGGACTAATGTTGCAAATTCTTGGAGGATGACTTGTTTTTGATGGGGGTTCTCCCCATTCCAGCCACAAACACGTTTTTGAGAGAAAGAGAGGGAGAAGATGGCTATTTTCATGGTTTCCAAAGAGATTTGTGCTTAGCTTTGAAGGATTATGCATACACTTGAAGATTCCAAGCAATCTAAGGTATAAACTCAACTTTCTAGCCCTAGATTTCGAGTTTAGGTTTGGGGTTTGGACCCAATCCGAGTTTCTATGATGGGATGAGGTTCTCCTATGATTCCCCAATGTTTATTTGATGTTTCCAAGTTATTAGAGTCTACATTCAATCCATGGATGCTCTAGATTCAATTACTTGATTGATTTGGGTGTTATGAACCCTAGAATTTGGGGATTTGATGAATAGAGGAGGAATATTGAAATTGATGGATGATTATGGTAGTTTTGGATGAGGGGATTCATTTCTAATGATTTCCTAAGGATTCCAACCTTTGATTTGTAGTCTTAAACCATGAATCACTAGAAAATGAGAATTGGGTGTTGAAATGGGTTTTGTTCATGTAGATGATGATTTGATCTCTTGTTTAATGGATGGATGAATGAGTTAATGTATCAATTTGGATGTATAAGTGGGGTGAGGATCATTTCCTAATGATTCCATGGAATGGAAGAAGGAATCTCCACTTGTAATCATCAATTGTAAGAATGGAATTGAGTCTTCCAAGGTTTAAGCTTATAGAGTGAAGTTATGATCATGGAATGTAATTAATTCATTTGAAATGGTTTTGAATAGTTTAATTGAGTCTAATGATGTGTATTTTGGGAAGGAATAATGTCCTTTTGATGTCCATGAGTTTTGGGAAGAATCGGAACTTGAATCGGATCAAAAATGAGTGAAAAGGACCAAAAATCGGAGCTACAGCAGGCTGTATACGACCCGTACAGGGCCACACGACCCGTGTAGGGGGTCTGGAGGCCACGGGTTGGGTTTCCTGCATTGCTACACGACCCGTGTAGGGCTACACGCCCCGTGTAGCTCTGTTTGGCAAATTTTCTTAGTTTTTAGACCTTAAGCTTTATGGTTTGGGTTTTGGGTCCTCGTTTTAATGCCAAACTTTAGGGATGTTTTAACTAAGATTTTCCTTATATTAGAGGGTCAAGGACTTCATTTTAGATGATGGATGATTGTTCCTTCTTAGTTCAAAGAAGTATTTATAGTGCGACTTTTAGATGAATCGAGTATAATATCTTCCGTTCTTATATTGTAGGAATGAGATATGTTGTAGTGACTTGGAAGTGAGACTAAGGACTTGAGCTAGCACTCAACTAAGATGATTTGATGGATGAGATGATGTCTAGGAGCGCCTCCATATGCATCAACCTTGTGTGGAGTTAGTGTTGACTCGTCAGTTGACATTCGGTGAGTTTACCGGGAGTACACATCCCAACTAATATCTTTTGTGTGTGTTACCAAATACTTTTCATGCATAATATTATGTGCAATGTGTTATATAATTACTACTTGTGCATTGCATGAAAATGTGTTTCTAAAGATGTTTTCAAATGAAGATTATGATGATGTTTTGAAAGATGTTTTAAGCATCCTATTTGTGCATCGCATTGCATATAGGATGGGATTGACCGAGTGAACCTTATGACGAAGATGAAATGATTGTCCCGGATTTAGGGAAATCATGATTGTCCCTGATTTAGGGAAATCAAGGGCAAAATGCCCAAAATGAGATGTTTGTCCAGGATTTAGGGAAAACCGTTCCCGACAATAGGGAACCGCATGAGGGAGTTGCTAACCCTCATGGGGCTAGTGTGATGGCCACTAGTCCTAGTTTTGCCTATACGGGGATCGAGTGACATGCTTCGTGCGTGTCATTCGTGAACTTAGGTAGGTGCCATTGAGGTGAGTTGGACTTTTATGAGATGGACGTGGGTTTGGGATAGTTGCATCATGCATTGCATTTGCATATCATAACTATCTATTTTGAGTAAATCCTTATGATGTTTTGAGTAACTTTTGAAGTGTGTTTAAAATCTATTTTTGGGGGTTTGTCCCGAGTGTGGTAGTTCACTGCTCACTCAAAATGGATCAACCTCGGGTAAACTCACTAGGCATTTCAATTGCCTAACTTATTTTGATGTGTACTCAGGTTGAGGAGTTTAGATGACTTAGAAGAGCTGGATGTTTAGAAGGCCACGGTTTGTGTGGTATCATTTAAATTGTGTAATGGTATTTGAATTGTTACAACCTCGCTATTTTATAAACTAAAATGTTTTATCTAAAATGGGACCAAACATTGTTTTCCGCAACTTAAACCTAAATTATTTCTCATTAAACCCATGTGTTTTAAAATAGTTTTTGGAAGAAAATGGCTTATTTGAAAATGTTGAAACTAAAGTTTTCACTAAAGGATTATTTTATTGATTAATGATGGTAAACCATGGGTTAAAATGACGTTTTATGAAAAGCCTTAAGCGAGGGTGTTTCACGTAACCCTTGCCTAAACACATGATAGTAATCATGTCATTAGATTTGTAAAACTCAAGATAGTAATCATGGCATTCGACATAGTAAATGAAAGCTTTAATACTTACCCATTGATATTGATGTAGAAGAACTTCAATTGGAGGGCAAGTTGATTACAGTATGTTGAACATACCCTAAATCGCTACTCCCAGTAGCAAATTGCTATATATGCTAAAAAAATCTGCATTTAGACGGAATATTCATCATAATTGTTTTATAGAGTGCATCCATATATAAAAAGCATACCAATGGTGTATGAAAAAACACAATTAAAGAAAAAGGAAGTTACACATGTTACACCCAAATTTAAAAAAACGGCAAAAGAATAGTGCTCGTCGGATGCTTGAGAACGGCGGATTTTGGCAGACAATCACAGACATGGTGAGGCAAAATCAATGATTAATCGTCTTTCACCTCCAAATCGACAAAAGAGGCATCTAGAAATCGCTTATGAGTGGAGATATATTTTAACCCAGTCGACTTCTAATCGTTTGATGATATATGATTATGTATAGAGAGACAAAGAAATAGAGGGTGATTTGGTTTCCAAAATGTTAAACGAAATTGGCGGAGATACATTCGGGGATAACGATAAAACTTCAAAAATTGAAACCGTAATTTAGCCTATGTATTTGGAAACGGCATCCTTATTTTAAGGGATGTATAATGGATGGTATTATATTGGATTTAAAAATCGCATAATACGCACAAAAAATTGAGAAAAAAGTTTAGGCGGGAAAAAAAAGTAAGACTCTATTATATGAAGACACGTGTCAGGAAGGCAAGGTAAAAAATTGACACGTGGAACTAACATGCTTGTTTTATTATAATGTATAGATGTGGACATGCACAACTACTGAAATTACCTTGATTATAAATTAGAACTGAATTCCTAATCATTTAGACATGCACAACTACCAAACTTCTTTCTATAATTAGAAACCATAGTCGAATAAGAGACAAAAAGCCGACCAGGTGATGCTATAAAATAAAATGCATTTACTAAGGTCGCATTTGGGTTGATGGAAACATAATTCGTTTCTATGCCAATAAAATGAAATACATTTGCAATAGAACTTCTTTTGAAGAATTTATGTTTGGTTTGTGAATAATATTTGGATGTGGAAAGCAAATTTCAGACGGTTTTGTTCAAATTATTTTAGTAGAAGTCAAATTCGGGCTGCTTGTTTTAAATTCTTTATGGAATTCAAAAGTCATGTCTAAAGGAACAATCAGCCTAATCTAGTTAAAATATAATTACTTTTCGTTTTTTTTTTTTTTTTACTTTTTCATGAACCAAACACCATCTAACTTGACAACTAGATTTCTTCTGGTTTCACGAAATAGTTTTTAGCCTCCTCCAACCATAAGACAGGTGTGTGTGGCTTGGCATATGTAACATCCTTGTTTTGGGCCTAAAATAATTTAGACAAAAATTTGATAAAATAAAACTTTTTGAAAAAGTTAAAATGAATTCAAACATTTACTAAATACAAATGAATAGATAATTTTCAAAAATTAAAATAATTATAATAACTAATGTTTCATAAGTTGTTTGCTGCGTTATGCAAATGTTCAAACATTAATGTTTATGCTTCAATTAAGAATTTATACATTTATTTATCATACTAACATTTGATTATTCGTATTGTATTAGAAGGGCACATCAGAAATTTTGTAAATAGAAGTTATTTAATGATATGTTTCATTATAAAAATAGTGATATGGTTATATGTGATTAATTCGATTTTATAAACTTTCGATAATTATAACCAATATCACTTTGATGACTCGAATTTGCATTAGTTATATGTGATTAATTCGATTTTATAGACACGAGATTCTCATTTCAATGCAGGTTACTACATTTCATAATCACAATTCTCTAACACATGTAGTTTCAATTAATCTTTTATGTGTCCACATGTTTTACACATATTCTACTACATGTATTATCAACAATTAAATACACGCGACACGTTATAACAACATGTTAAGTAAAGCTACTAATATACCTCATAGCATCCAAATATCGTCTCCTCATTAGATGAAACTTGTGTACTTCGGATCTCAATTCTTTCTGTTTGCTTCTGTAGGTACAGCACGACCTGTGTCCTCTGAACACGGCCCGTGTTCTTTTGTTCAATTTCACTGTATACTTACTGTAATCAAAACACGACCCGTGCTCCTCCCACACGACCCGTGTGTTCTCAACTTTAACCCACTATATGCTACTGTAATCCCAACACGACCCGTGTCCCTCAAACACGGCCCGTGTTGATGCTGCAGAAACCAAAATTTGTTCCTACTACTCTTTTTAACATCCGACTTCTCCTAGATGGGTTTCCATTCATCATATCTCAACCTTTAACTCATGCTCGACTTATACTCATACTCTTTCTCATCATCAGCTGGAATCTCGCCGTTAGCTGTAACCTCATCTCATCATCAATTAGTATCTCATATCGTATTCAGTTGACATGTCGTTATCAACTAAAGTTCTCATCTCCTCGTTAGCTGATATCTCATATCAACCAAAATCTCGTCTCATCTTTCAGTATTGGTACAACCGTTGTGACCAATTTATCAACTCGTCCTTCATATGACTCCATATTTGTGTTCACAAACAGAATATAACAATAACAAATATAACATAAAAGTTGTAATTAACTCATAAACTAAAATTTGCAGCAGTATCTTTTTCCAAGCATGTGATAGGGGCTCTCTATTTTCGGTTCAAGTCTAGGACTCTACACTCAAGACCTAGTTCACTTAAACCATGCTCTGATACCAACTTGTAACACCCGGTTTCTCATACGAAGTACACCTAAAATTTTTCAAACAATTATACATCAAAGTGGGTATACTTGTACTCAAACTACGGATCAAGATGTTATCATCACAAATAATTACACAAAAGGTCCTTACAATTTTAACCAAGTATTACAAATAAATCTAATACACCTAAAGGACAGACTTTAAACTTGCCCATCATTTTTTATCACATGCCTTCCCCTATCATTGCTATAGATACCTGCAAAACAACAACAACTCAAGTGTAAGCTTAAATAAAGCTTAGTGAATAATCTCTTTATCACCAATCATTTCTCATTATCCGCTCATGCTAATCTCATTAGCAAATTTTAGATATACATCTCCTCTCTATCTCTGAACCTGCAAATCACATTAACCTTACAACACCAGTTAAATATTAGCAAATATTGACTTTTCACTAAGTACTGCACTTGGTACTTCTCACAGATTCAATTATAATCACTCATATATATATATATATATATATATATATATATATATATATATATATATATATATATATACATATATATATATATATATATATATATATATATATATATATATACACTCATTTCGCAACTAATTATACTCCATCTCAAAAGCTCTCATGGCTATACAATTCCATTCAAAACTCTATAACGCGACTACACTAGCATAATCATTTCAATAACATCCAACTCAAAAGATGTAGTATTTGAAAGAGGAAAAATGAGTATAAACGGTAAATATCAACTCAATATTTACCGAAACCCCCAAATCCGCGATTCTACTCATTCAACCGTAGAAACTCGACAATAATCACACCAATCACTCTAAAGGCATATACTAACAATCTACTAACAACATATATAACAATATATAGCTAAATCATGGAATTTAAAGTTAGGGTTTCAAAACCCCAAAACCAATAAATTACTCACATCGATGAATTAGGAATCAAGAGCGTGTTTGCGGGGTCAGATTAAAGTCTCTTTATGTTTCCCCACGAATCTCTAGCTTCAATTTGACAGAAAATCGCCTCTTTATGCTCTGAAATCGAAGTTGGGTGTATTTTTCCCGAAATGAGAATTTTCTGCACATTTAAAGGGGTTTGCACGCGTAACACGACCCGTGTTAAATTTACACGGCCCGTGTTCTGCTACAATGCCCGTGTTAAATTTACACGCCTATGTTTTGCAATAGTAACCAGGAAACACAAAATCACCGTATGTTACACGACCCGTGTAACATTTACACGACCCATGTAAGCCATTTTTGGCGTTTTTAAGTCTCAAACTTGTTCCAAATGGGTTTCTAATCACCCAAACTCATAAATGCACGAAGACATCGTTTTAAGTGATTTTTGTTTGTTATTGTTTGTACAACCCTGGTTTTTGTTTAACTATAAATTTTATTTCAGTTTTGCTATCAAAACTTTTATATAAACGGGCATTAATTTAGTATCTCTTTCCGAACATTGAAAACTAACAGAGCGACCCTAGTCACAACAATATCTCTTCCATTCAATCTCTCTTCCATTCATCCCATCCCAAATCTTACTTTCATATTTCACCATCATTCATCTCTCATCATTCAGCCCGTCCCAAATCTTCTACTACCCAACCCACTTAATACAATTAAAATTTAAAATAAAAAATCAATAACATATATTAATTTCAAATAAACCATATTTCCCGTCAACCCACTAACTCACACAAAATTTTAAATTTAAAACATTTAAAAACATAAATAGTACAAACTGAGTAGCATACCGTGAAAATATTTAAATAATGTGGGGTTATGCGTATTTATGGCTCGTTCTCGAGTTTATTTTAAAAGAGAAAGTGAGGAGAAACTGTGTTATTGAGTTTCATTTAAAGAGGGAAACGAAAGAAAAGAGAATAAAATAGCTTTAAAATCCATCATCTTATTTTTGGGCGGGAAGAGAGAGAGAGTGTTATGAAATTACATTTTTGTCAATGCAACAGCTCTCATTTCTATTAAATGAAGGGTAAAATTATAAAAATAGTAATTTATTTTCCTTCATCTTCAACTCAATAACACAACTTCCATTTCCTTTCTTTCTATTTATTTCGAACTCAATAACATAATTAAACAGATTATATTTTCTTTCAATTTCCTTCCATTTCATTCGCTTTTCTTTTTCTCACCCTCTCTTTCATTCTTTAAAAAACTCGAGAACGAAATGTTAGGCTGTTAACAAACCGATTAACCTGTAAATTTTCAAACCAGCATATAGCCGAAAGCTCCAGAAGGTACCAGCACAAAAGAACAAGAGAAATACGCTTTTGGACAAATATTGGGCGGTAAAGCAAAACTTGATTTAAAAGTTGCCCTAAATTCTACGCCAAACATTCCCGTCGCCCAAACACACACATACAAGCTTTTGCGTTTCCTCTACTCACCGGAGCTCACACTACCGCCGCCACTGTCGCCGGCTAGGTACGCTCCTCGTCCTCCTATCTCTGTCTCTCTCTCTCTCTCATATTCATTCCCGTCTGTCACTCGCGTGACTCCGCCGCCACCCTTAACCATTCCATACTATCCTCCATCGGTAACCAATATGGGAGGCGGAGCACCGTCAGCGGTCGTACTTCCCTTACTTCTCTCCCTCCTATGGTCTCTCACCACTCCCTCCCTCTTCTGGCATCGCGACCCAACCACCACCGGTGATCACCTACACAGTGCCGCCGAAAACCCTTCTTTCCTCCTCCGCCGGAGCAACACCATCACCATAGCCCTCCCTCTCGTCTCTCTCTCGCGCCGGAAAAACCATGTCTCCCCCTTCCTTTGACCTACACGACTGGAACCACATACCACCACCCTTTACATCCCCGTTACAGCGTCGCCAAACCCAATATCTCACCAGCACCCGCCGGCCCTCCGCCAAAATCCATCAGCCTCCAGTGACTGTCTCACCGCCGGAAAACCCTAATTTACAACCCGTTTTCGCCAGTGACCGCCACCGAACGCCTAGCTACCAACCTCAAATCTCTCTAGAGATCTCTCACCCATGGCCATCGCTAACCACATGACGTCTGTGTGTATGTGATTCCCTGTGCTGCAGTAACCCTAACGGCCCTCCGCCAAAATCCATCAGCCTCCAGTGACTATCTCACCGCCGGAAAACCCTAATTTACAACCCGTTTTCGCCAGTGACCGCCACCGAACGCCTAGCTACCAACCTCAAATCTCTCTAGAGATCTCTCACCCATGGCCATCGCTAACCACGTGACGTCTGTGTGTATGTGATTCTCTGTGCTGCAGTAACCCTAAGACCCCATTCAGGCCCCGCTCTCCCCCTTCTGCCTGCTTGTTCATCCCAATCCGTTGCTAGATACAAATTTTAATACCATAGTTTTATGAATGTGAATTTCTGCAGGTTTTGGACGTTATAGGAAAGATCCTTGAACTAAACATGAGGAGGGGAACTCACTTGGACGTCAGGTTCAGTTGCATCCCCTACAACTCCATATGTAGCTTTGACTTTCATTAAGTTATTTGAATTGTGCTAAATTGCTTTTAAACAATTGTTTTTGGGACACGTAGCATCACAATTGCGCACTGTTTCATCATCACCTGTCACAAATTTTAGCTCGGTTTGCTCAAAGTTGACTGCAATTGCCTCTGTGTTTGTGTTTGGTGTGTGTAATATATAAGTTGCTTGTTGCTATGGTAATTGTGGTGTGATTTTAATTAGTTTTTGAGGTATGTTGGGTAGGTTTAATTATTAAATGATGATGTTGGTGTTGTTTCTATGAGTTTGTGTTCAATAAAAATTGAATTGTATGTCATGTTAACTTTGAGGTGTAAACCACACATGTATTGGCCTTTGTTCTATTAAAGATTGCTGCATGTTCACTGTCATCCCTGTTTGTTTGCTATGCATCCCCATTTTCATGGTCTTTTAGCTATGGTCATTGCGCCAACAACTATGCTCAAAGTTGTGTGCTTAATGCTCCAAGAGTTGGTGCTTAATGCTTTTACTTAGGGGTGACTTGTTATGTCGTTTTTCTTGTTGACATTGTTTTATCTGAATCTATCATTTGCATGGTTCTTCTATTTGTTCACTTATGTTGACTGTTGAGCAATTTTGGTGTTCTTAGTAGATTGATAGTATCGAACAAAGAGATGCTAGCTGAATCGGTGAGCTCCGTGGGGGGTGTCTTATCGATGCTCAAAGAGGCAGATCATTCCCTTAAGCTTCACGCCCTTTCCAATCTGAACATACTTGTTGAATATAATTGGCCAGAGATATCAGATAGCCTCCCAATCATGTAATTGTCACTGTAAACCGTGTCTGTTTCTTATATTTTATGCTTTCTTGATGTTTTTGTAATGTTTAGAGTAGACTAAGTTCTTTTCCAACGGATTTATCAAACACCATCACATTTTGAATGCAGAGAGAGTTTATATGAAGATGAGGAGTTTGAACAACGAGAGTTGGCCGCGTTGGTTTTGTCAAAGGTCTTGACCTGTTTCCCTTACCGCCTTATTGTTGTTGCTAAGTTGTAAGCTTACTGTATATGTTTCACATCTTATCAACCATGTGTTATGCTGTATTTGACTCTCATTTGAAAGATGCGTGGTCTTTATTTTGGTTGATGCATCTCTCTCATGTGTGACAGCTTTTTTACTACCTTGATGACCCGAATGAATCTTTGTCATATGCCCTTGGAGCTGGGAACTTATTTGACACTTCCGAAGAATCAGACTATGTTCAAAGACTTACCGGTAAGCGTAGCTAGTCTGTGGAGTTTTCATTACTCGAATAGTTAATTGTAGCCTCACAAACCGTATCTTGTTTTCAGCTGAAGCGATTGACAAGTATGCAAAAATGAAAACTAAGGCAGCAGAAACAGGTGGAGCTGCTGATGTGGACCCGAGGCTCGAAGCTATAGTTGAGAGAATGCTCGACAAGTAAAGCAACTTTTATCTCTCTTCTTAGGCCTTACACTCGTCATATAGATTTGTTGTACACAATGTGCTTTGTGAATGAAGACCAATGTGGTTGTATTTTTGTTCTTTCACAACATATAGAAAATGGATTCATAACTCATATAGATTTTTTCTATTAAATCAAGGTGTATAACGGATAAGAAACATCAACAAGCGATTGGGACAGCCATAGAATGCCATAGGTTGGATAAACTTAAGGAAGCAATTATAAACAGTGAAAACGTCCATGCAACTTTGTCGTATTGCATAAATGTATGTCATGCATTTGTCAATCGGAGGGAATACCGGAGTAAGGTAAATATGCACACGATTTGAAATGTGATCTATATGCTGGTGTACGAAAACTGGTTATTTGTTCTATTTTGTGCAGATTCTCCGTCTGCTTCTTGAGCTTTATTGGGATTTGGAGGCTTCAGATACATTTAAAATCTGTGAGCTGTTGATGTATTTGGACGAGCCGGATGATGTATCAACAATCTTACAGAGACTTATAAGGTCGGAAAGCCGGGAGGACGCATTAATAGGATACCAAATTGGACTGGAAATAGTTTACCATGGAGATAAGAGTTTTTTATCGAGGGTGCAAGGTACGCTCCCGGGCCCCAATGGTGATAGTGAGGTCAGATATTTGGAAAGGCATGCTAAAATAAACCAAATTTTGTCCGGGGAGACTTCTAATCAGCTGACCCGTCATTTCTTAAGCCAGCACAACAGGTGAGGGGAGCCATCTTTTTTGTTATTGGTAAAAAGTTGCAAGTGGAAGTACGTTGCTATTTGTTGCATTTAGCATTTTTTGTTCCTAATCTTACAGTTGCATGGTTCTACAAACAGGGCGGATCCAAGTATTCTCACTGCAATAGGACGGTCGGTAGCAATGAAAAGCACTGTGTGCCACAGTGCAAGTATCTACGCAAATGCACTCATGTATGCCGGCACGGCTATGGATGGTTTCTTAACGCAATATCCGGTATATGCGCTGTACTTGGTTTGTATGATCAATTAATCTCACTCATATTCAAAAAAATTGTTGGTATTCTGATGTCAGGGCTGGGTGGGGAGGGCCACACATTGGGCGGAATTCAGCTCAACTGCTGGGCTAGGTGTTATTCATAGGGGTAATTCAGAACAAGTACCAAATCTAAGGGAACTCGCTGGTTATGGTCTCGCTGGTAATCCTTATACCCAAGGCGGTGCCCTGTACGCTTTTGGCTTCCTTCATGTCGACCCTGATGGGTCCATTGTGAAATTGTTATGCGATTTCCTGAATGAATCCGATATCGAGGTTCTTGTTAATATTTCTGATTATAGTTGGGTAGTGATGGAATTTCCCGTCCAATCAAGAATCCACGTCAAAAATCAAAACTCTGAACATGAATTTAGTTAGATGAGTTGTCTTGTTTAGAATTAATTCAACCGAATATTAAATGCTAAAGAAAGAAAAAGTGGAAACAAAAAACTCATCAACATGTTTCAAAGTTTTGCTAGATTTTTGAGTAAACGGCATTTTCCATTACTACTTGCATTAAATTTTTTGTATGCTAAATATTGTTATTGTTTGGCGCAGGTTATTTTGCACGGTGCCTGCTTAGGCCTAGGTCTATTATCTCTCGGAAGTGCCGATGAACGAGTCTTCGGCTACATATATGACGTGTCGTCTTGTGTAAGCGCAGGCGACGCAAGAGGAGTCGCCGATTCTGCATACGCTGCTGGCATCAGTATGGGATTAGTAATGGCTGGAAGTTTAGACGAAAAGTGGGAGGATATGAATAAGGAGGCACATGCGACACCACATGAAAAGAGGACAAGGTACCCTTTAAAACCTATTATGTCCTTTTGTTACTATTAAGTGTTGACATCATTTATTTCTTGCTCTGAAGGGGGTTGGCATTGGGTGCTGCCCTCACTGTGTACGGAAGAGAAGAAGAAGCTGAGAAATTAATCGATACGATGACCTGTGATGAAGACCCAATAATAAGAGACGGGGGCATCTATGCATTGGCATTAGCATACACCGGGACAGCAAATCAAAAGGCAATCCGACAACTTCTCCACTTTGTTGTTTCAGACGCGAGTCATGATGTTAGAAGGACTGCTGTGTTAGCCCTCGGGTTTGTCCTCTGCTCTGAACCGGAACAGGTCTGTGTTGTTTCTCTATACCCCATTTCCAAATTCTTGTAAAAACATTTTGAATAACCTTAATATCATGCAGAGCACACGTATTGTATCCCCCATGTCACGGTCCTATGACCCTCATATTCGCTATGGGGCGGCTATGGCTCTAGGAATTTCGTGTGCTGGCACCTGCTTGGACAGGGCTATATCATTGCTCGAACCGTTGTTATCGGACACGGTTGATTTTGTTCGTCAAGGTGCGTACATTGGAATGTCAATGGTAATGATTCAAGCCACAACAGCCATGGACTCCCGTGTTGATGATTTCAGGTAAATATTCTTACTCAATATTTGGCTATGGCGGATTTTGTAAGTAGGATTTTTCTAGCAACATATAAACCTCATAAGCAAAACATGTTTGATTAATTTTCTTTTTGTCATTTAAAAAGAGAATGTTTGATTTGTTCAAATGAATAGTGTATTTTTTGTTTTTAATAAAACTAAAAAAATTTCGTGACCTATTATTAGGCGGCAACTCGAGAAGACCATTCTGGATAAAAACGAGGAAACAGTTAGCAAGATGGGCGCTATTCTGGCCTCCGGAATCCTCGATGCCGGTGGAAGAAATGTTACTATTAAGCTGCAGTCGAGGAACAAGAAAGCCGTTATGAATGCAGTCATTGGGCTTGCTGTTTTCAGCCAGTTTTGGTACTGGTATCCTCTGATATACTTCATTACCTTAGCCTTTTCACCCACCGCTTTGATTGGACTGAACCATGATCTAAACGTGCCAACGTTTGATTTCATATCATATGCCAAACCCTCAATGTTTGATTACCCCCTCCCAACACCTATCCCCACCACCACCCACACTGCAAGTCCATTCCCACCCGCTGTTTTGTCAACTTCCAAGAAAGAGGCGAAAAAGCCTAATGCTGACATGTTATCCGCCCAAGGAAGCTCGGATGGAGACTCTACGCAGGTATGTTTCTTTGTTTTTGGAAGGAATTGATAATTTTGGTTTGACGGAATCGGAATGAGAGATTCCATTCCAAGGCTGCCAAATGGTAGGAATTGAATCCATTATATGTATATTGAAACAAAATAAAAACAATCACATCTATTAACCAATAAACAAAAATTATTTTCATATACTTAAGGTTACATTAAAACTCTCCTATATAATTTTTTAGGAAAGACCAAATATTTTCTTGATTTGAATTCTTTACTATGATTACGTTGATAGGTTCAGTATATGTACTTGAAAAACCCGGCGAGAGTGATTCCTGCTCAAGAAAAATATATCCGATTTCTCCAAGAATCCAGATACATCCCAGTGAAGCCAGACACCTTCTCTGGTTTTCTTCTTATGAAAGACATGCGGCCCGATGAACAGGAGATCCTTTCTATGACCGGTCCACCCTCATCGACATCACCACCATAACACTATATATCTGTGCAAACCCAACCTTTTGATCGAAGACAAAAAGTGGAATTGATGATACTTTATTCTGTTTTCCAACTTTACACTTCATGTACATGGATATACTCTTCCATGTTGCCAACCCATGAGTTTGCATTTTCTTTTTCTGTCATGGATCTTAGGTGGCATGCGTAATTTCTGTTTACAAATCAAACATATGTGGGCCCGTATATACAATTCTTGCCAACTTAATACTAGTAAAGTTTTAGGTTTTTCCGTTATGATGTTTGTTAATTTTGCCACTAAGACTTTGTTTTTGTTCAAGAGACATGAGCAAATGTCGAGTAAATGTTGAAGAGACATGAGTAAATGTTGAGTAAAGTCATAGGTTTAAAACCATTCATCAGCATAAGGTGTGCGAGTAGCAATCACAGCCTACCCTAATAAGAACATAAGAACAATGTAAGACAAATATTTTTCAAAGGCGTTGTTAAACATTTGAGAAATTTTTTCCAACCATTTTGGGCGAGTATATCATACAAAAATGCAAGACTTTTATGAAAAACAAATGACAAAGCGGCCATCATAAACCGATAGTTGATGATCTGTTTAGAATTTTGTTAAGATTTCCAATATGATGTGCTCCAAAAGAAATTTGAAAATTCCTTGCTTTATATACAATATTCAAAATTTGAGAAAAAACACTTTTTCATAAATGTGAATTAAATTTTCATAAGGAACGATTTTTAAGGACATTAACCATAAAGTTGAGTGTTTAATTCTTGTAAAAACAAGGTTGATAAAGATTTCAAATCTAACATTTACATGTTTCAATAATAACGTTTTATGAAAAGAAAATATAGACAAGTAATTCTTTAAACTAAAGTGGATTTGGATAAAAGTTGAATTAAATGTACTCCAAGTTTTATAATGTTTTAAAATTTAAAATGGTTAACTTTTTGAGATTTTAGAAAAACCTAGTACTTCATTATTTCTAGGTGATTCCGGGAAAAATCCTTTTAAGGGTTGGATAATTGTAACATCCGTGTTTTGGGGTTAGATCGATAAAATAAAATTTATTTTTGAAAATAAAGAAGAATAAATAAATAAATTTAAATTTTTGTTATATGTTTATAAGATAGATCAATGAGCCAAATAAAGTTTTAATGAACGACAAGAAGTTTCAAAATTTATTTTTAACCAAAAATGAGAAATTTAGTCATAAGGACTAAAATTGTCAATTTGGTCAAACTTATCCTAATTGGCTTTGACTAATTAAGAACTTATAAAATTAAGAAATATAACAAAGGAATCGAGGTAGAAACTTCAATTAAGTCAAACATTCCCTTAAACCAATGGTGAGGACCAAATTGTGAAGATTTTAGCAATAATCGGTTAACGGTTTGTTTGATTCTGTTTGATCGGTTTTTTTACGTAAAAAATATTAATTGAAAGCATACTTTGTTACATATGGTTATTGACACTTGATAGTGTATCACATTTTACAAAAGTAGCACACAACACTAATATACAGTTTGGTGAATCCTAACGCAAACATACTATCAGGCCATTTTCCGCTATGGATGGTTTGAAATTAATGATAAGGGTTTTGTATGAGTTGTGAACAAAGAGGAATTTAATTAATGTGGTTTTATTTAGTGAAAATGTTTTAAAATAAATTTTAAATTTACTTTAATTTTTGGGATGTTACAAGTTGGTATCAGAGCACAGCTTGAGAGAATCAGGCTCACTTCAGTGAGTTCTGAACTCAAGTTGATGCTTAACAGTTTTCCTAAAAAAAAGAACCTTTTACAAAGAAGGAAGTTTGATGAATGGTGAACTCAAGACACAGTGTGTACCGCCAGCCATCGCCAGGGTGTAAGCAATTATCATATTAGATGTGGGTGCTAATGAAGGAGTTCTGAACGCAAACATTAATATACAGTTTGGTGAATCCTAACGCAAACATACTTCAGTGAGTTCTGAACTCAAGTTGATGCTTAACAGTTTTCCTAAAAAAAGACCCTTTTACAAAGAAGGAAGTTTGATGAATGGTGAACTGAAGACACAGTGCATACCGCCAGCCGACGCCAGTGGGGGAAAAGGGTTTGATTGTTTATTGTTGTAGATGCTTTCTAGAACATAAGATGTAGGTATGCTAGATTGCCTGCTAGAAAACTACACACTTATGTATTATTTACTTGCTGCCTGTTATTAGGAATGAATGCTAATACTGATAGGTTGTTTAGGGAATGTCGTTAAGTTGTATGTAGTAGGAACTGAATACCCTTAGAATACTTGATTTGGCCCTATTGCATGTTCCTTGTTTGATTGTTGCCTTAGGGTAGGACCTGCTATTCGAAAGTCTATTTAATTTTATACTGTATACGACAGCGCGTTCAGGAGACAACTCGTCATCATTAGAGGAAATTCTGTCTTAGTTATAGTAGCAGGGTGGGGATGGTATCCCTAGTATTCTAGGAATGTGTTGGCATATGCTTTGTAGGGGCATATGTGTTACAGTACTCAGTGAGAAGTGGTTTGGGTACCCATGAAATTCGGGATCTGATGGCGACAGAGGACTCGTGTGCGATTAGAGAGGAATCCCGGGTATGTTACTGAGATTACGGGTGAGCCGAGGGACACATTAGAGGAATGGGTTGTTACCAATCCAGTCGTCGAGAGAGGAAGACCCCATTATTTAGCATGCGTTGGATTTACGTTGTCAAAGGCAAATTCCTTACTAGTAGTTCCATGGATGGTTGGGGAAAAACAAGTAAGTACTTATAAAAAAATAATAAATCGAAGTAACGGACTTGGACTTTAGTCCAAGTGGAGGAGGAATACAAAATTAAGGGAACAACATGAATATTGTATAGAATCGATGAAATTATTAAAATTATAGTAACACGTCAATATATTTAAATATAATGTTATATTCACAAAACATTCCCCTACTAGAGTATGATATTGTGAGAGAATTGAATAAGATTCAAATCCTTCCATTGGATTAATATTGATATGAAGTCAATCTAAAAGCTGATGCCAGGCTATGTCACCTACTAAGTCTTCAAAATTCTCTTCACTTGTAGGCTCGAGTAAATCAGGGTTAATACTACTCATAGCAGAATCAGATGGCAGAGATTGCTGCTGTGTATGAGTTCCTGATGAAGCTTCCTCCATTTTTTGAATTCTTCTTTTCTTATAAGCAGCCTTATGAGCAGCTTGTCTCAACTTCTTTGTGGCGTCTGTTAAACTTGGATGTGAACCTTCGATTATCGCTTATTTCTCCTTTTCTAGATTGGGTATTACATCTCTCGACAATTCTATTGCTTCATTAGAATCATTACCAAATTCCTGTGGCACTAATAACTTTAGTAATTACAACCTTATGAAAGTATTAAAGCATTGCCTGCTGCTGGCTGGGAAAGTCACATTGAAAGTATTAAAGCAATAAAAACTCAACTTCCTCAAATAAAAAAAGTTTTAGAAAAAGTGGTTGCAACGAATGATGATCGAAAAGTTTGTTGAGATGCCGAATCATTAATAAATGGTGAATTTTCCAGTTTTGAATTTATTTGAAGTTTAGTCATATGGCATGAAATTTTATTTAGAATTAATTTGGTAAGTAAAAAAGTTACGATAAAAAGATATGCTTATTGATGTTGCAATAAAAAATTTAGAAGGATTTATTAAATATTTTGAAATTTATAGATAAAATGGGTTTGATTCCGCTATTGATGAAGTTAGAGAAATAACATATAATCTTAAAGTTGAACCTGAATTTCCCATTAAATGTAATTTTTGTAGAAAAAAACAATTTGATGAAATTCCAGATACTGAAAGAGAACAACAATCTTCCCAAAAAAAAGTTTAGAACCACTTATTTTATTGTTCTAGTTGATATGACTCGTACTCAATTAAAAATAGGTTTGAGAAAATGCAAGATTTTGAATCTATTTTTGGATTTTTGTTTGATGGTTCAAAGTTAGTATCTTTACTTGATGATGAATTAAAAAAATACTGTTTGAAACTTAAATTTACTTTGACAAATGGTGAGGGTTATGATATTGATGGAAACAGTTTGTTTTTGGAGTTTCAATTTTGCAGGTAATGTTGCTGGATGAAGCATACAAAAGAGAACTTCCTTGGATAACAATTCAAATTATGGAGTTTGCTAAGAAAACAGACATGTTTCCTAATGGGCTAGTTGCGTATAAGATTCTGTTGACGGTACCAATTATGGTTGCTTCCGTGGAAAGAAGTTTCTCGAAATTGAAGTTATTGAAAACGTATATTTGAAGTACTATGACTAAAAAAAGATTAAATGGATTAGTCGTATTGTGCATCAAAAGTCAATTTCTACAAAGTATAGATTATCGTAAAATAATAGATATTTTTTCTTCAAAAAATGCATGAAGATATCGTTTTAAGTGATTTTTGCTTGTTATTGTTTGTACAACCCTGGTTTTTGTTTAACTATAAATTTTATTTCAGTTTTTCTATCAAAAATTTTATATAAAAGGGCATTAATTTAGTATCTCTTTCCGGACATTGAAAACAACAGAGCGACCCTAGTCACAACAATGTCTCTTTCATTCATCTCTCTTCCATTCATCCCATCCCAAATCTTACTTTCATATTTCACCATCATTCATCTCTCATCATTCATCCCGTCCCAAATCTTCTACTACCCAACCCACTTAATACAATTAAAATTTAAAATAAAAAATCAATAACATATATTAATTTCAAATAAACCATATTTCCCGTCAACCCACTCAACTCACACAAAATTTTAAATTTAAAACATTTAAAAACATAAATAGTACAAACTGAGGAGCATACCGTAAAAATATTTAAATAATGTGGGGTTATGCGTATTTATGGCTCTTTCTAGAGTTTATTTTAAAAGAGAAAGTGAGGAGAAACTGTGTTATTGAGTTTCATTTAAATAGGGAAACGAAAGAAAAGAGAATAAAATAGCTTTAAAATCCATCATCTTATTTTTGGGCGGGAAGAGAGAGAGAGAGTGTTATGAGATTACATTTTTGTCAATGCAACAGCTCTCATTTCTATTAAATGAAGGGTAAAATTATAAAAATAGTGATTTATTTTTCTTCGTCTTCAACTCAATAACACAACTTCCATTTCTTTTCTTTCTATTTATTTCGAACTCAATAACATAATTAAACACATTCTATTTTTCTTTCAATTTCCTTCCATTTCATTCGCTTTTTTTTCTCACCCTCTCTTTCATTCTTTAAAAAACTCGAGAACGGAATGTTAGGCTGGTTAACAAACCGATTAACCTGTAAATTTTCAAACTCGCATAAAGCCGAAAGCTGCAGGTATCGTTGCCTTGAAGGTACCTAATAAAACTATTGGAATAAAGGAAGATGTTTTTCATTGATTCAAAATAACGGGGATACAATGTTCTTTAAATAAGAAAACAAGAGATAATGATGGAAGCTCCTAAAAATAATGAAGTGATAAGAAGACAATAAGAAAGGTCGTTGATATCTCTTGAAATCCAAAACTCCAATACTCCCCCTCAAGTTGGAGCAAGTAGGTCGCAAATGCTCAACTTGTCAAGTAGTGCACGAAGTTCTCCTCCACCCAAAGCCTTCGTAAGCAGATCCGCAATTTGATTTTTGGTGTTAATGTCAAAAGTTTGGATCTCTCCAAATTCAACGCATTTACGTAGAAAATAACAATCCATCTCGACGTGTTTTGTACGTTCATGAAAAACATGATTGTTTGCAATATGTCGAGCAAATTGATTATCACAAAACAAGGGTGTCGAACCCTGCTGATCAACATCGAGTTCTTTCAACAGCCATCTCAACCATAGAATTTCACTGACTGTAGAGGCCATAGCTCGGTATTCTGCTTCATCCGAAGACCGAGACACTATTGATTGTTTACTAGACTTCCAATAAACTAAAGCACCACCAAAAAATCAGTACATAACCTGTTTGTGATTTTGTTGAAAAAGGACAACCTAACCAATCAGAGTCACAGTAGCGGATTAGATTAGTTCCTCCTTCCTTTAAAAGCAAAATCCCTTGACCAGGTATGGATTTGAGATACCAAAGGACCCGATAGGCTGCTTTTAAATGTGCTTCTCGAGGATTAGCGACAAACTGACTTAAAACATTTACTGAGAAGCAAACGTCTGGTCGTGTGGCTTGCAAGTAAAGAAGACGACCCACTAAGCGACGATACTGGGTAGCATCCACCGGCTGCCCGCCGCTATTTTTGTCAAGCTTAATGTTCGGCTCCATGGGAAAATTGCTAGGACGGGAGCCTTCCATGCCACTATCCTTTAATATATCGAGAATGTACTTCCTTTGACTCAAAACGAGACCTTATTTTGTTCTGGCAACTTCTATACCGAGGAAGTATTTTAGTTCTCCCAGGTCTTTAATGCTATATTTTATCAAGGTACATTTTACTTCTTGAACCTTCCCCAAATAATTTCCTGCTAAAATCACATCATCCACATATATAAGAGCTGTGACATGCGTCTTGTGTTCTTTGAAGATGAATAGAGAATGATCAACCTTCACTTGCTTAAAACCGATTTCGACAAGAGCCATGGTAAATTTTTTGTACCAGTTTCGAGAAGCCTGTTTCAACCCATAAGGGATTTTCACAGCTTGCAAACTCTGGTTTCTCCTTCTTTAGCAAAACCTTGTGGAATGTTCATGTAAACATCTTTGTTCAAATCACCATGCAAGAATGCATTGTTGACATCTAATTGGTGGATTGCCTAGTCTCTCTTAACTGCAACGGCCAAGAGAGATCGAACAGTAACTAACGTTGCCACGGGTGCAAAGGTTTCATGATAATATACCTCCTCTATCTGAGTGAAAGCTTTTGCCACCAAACGAGCCTTGAATCTTTCGACATCCCTGTTTGGTTTATACTTGATCTTATACACCCACTTCGAGTCGATGACACGTTCTCCTTTTGGTAATTCTTCGAGTGTCCATGTACCATTCTCTTCAAGGGCTTGATCTGATTTTTAATGGCTTATTTCCACCTACTGTCCTTTACGGTCTGGGCAAAATACTTTGGCTCGTTGTTGGAATCAATGGCAGCTAAGAAAGCTATATGTAAGTTGGAAATTTTGAATAAGTTACAAAGTTAGTTATAGGGTATACCGTTGAGGACTTTTGATTGTTTTCGGGTTGCGCATGGTCTAAAGATGGGGGAGATCAACCTTGTAGTCGGCAAAATGTTTTGGAGGCTTAATGTTCCCTTTTTCTTTGACCTGCGTAACATCTTCATTAAAGTCTTCTAAATGTTTGTCACACTCAAGGTTAGTATCTAACCCATTATCGGATTGGGCATTTTCATGTTCTTCACTGCCTTCTGATTCAATTTCAAGCCCATCATCAAGGCATGAGTTGGAGCGTTCGGAAACCAGAGCTGGTTCGATATTGGGATCATCTTCCTGGGTTTGTGTCTTATTTTCTTGATTTTGGCTTGGGAGATCTTGCACTTCTCCTGGGGTATTTCTTTGAATAGTCTCGATGTCCCAATGTATGGGAAATTGGAAGACTTCCTCTTCTAGTTCTGAACGAAACATATTTTTGTATGAAAAAATTGTTTCAATGATTTTAACATCACTAGAAACGATGATTTTCTGCCGTTTCATATCATAAATTTTGTACCCCTTTGTACCTCTTAGGGTAACCCAAGAAAATTCAAGGTCTCCCCCTTTCAACAAACCTATCTCCTTTTGTTTCCGTATGCCTGTAGTAAGCAAGGCATCTGAAAACTCTCATGTAGTTATATTCACTTTTTTTATTGTACATGACTTCAAAAAGGGTTTTATTCCCAATGACTTCCAAGGGCAATCTGTTTACAATGTATGTGGTAGTTACAATGCATTCACCCCAGAATTTTGTGAAAAGATCTGCCTCAAATCTCAAAGCATGTGCCGTTTCAATGAGGTGTCTGTGCTTCCTCTCCACCACCCCGTTTTGATGGGGCGTGTGTGGACAGGTTGTTTCCGGAATGATCGACTATGGTTAAGAATTTTGTGTTTCAATAAAAATACCCATACAGCCCTACTGTAATCATCGACTATGGTTAAGAAAAAGCTAGCATGTGTCAAGGATAAAGTATGATATTGACCCCATATATCATAGTGGATTAAATCAAACAACCACTCGTTTTGATTGAACTAATTGGGAAAGGGAGCCTTGTATGTGTTGATAAATACTCGATAACTGATCTCCACAAATAAGGTTTTTAAGCCTATTACTGTGTGACAGATATGTATTTTATCTATAATATGCGGAATAAATAAGAGTTGCGGAATAAAATAAAACGGTAAATCTAAACTAGACAGAAAGCGGTAAATAAAGTAAAAGTTAGAAGTTAGAGGTTAGATGTAATAAACGCCATTATCAACGATAACGTGTTTTTACAATAAATAAAAAGGTTAAAAGTTAGAAGTTAGAGGTTAAATGTAATAAACGCCATTATCAACGATAACGTGTTTTTACAATAAATAAAAAGGTTAGAAGTTAGAAGTTAGATGTCTCGGTTAAATACAGTCCACAAATGTTTTAGTTGTCACGGTTCAATTCGGATGTATTTGATATTTGGTACAATTGATTTATAACAGTTTAAATAAATCAATAACGACACATATAATTTTAAAAGAACTTATCGATAGCTGCGGAAGATGGCGTTTTTCTTGATATGTCGATTTCTTGTTCTTCACGGTAAGATGAGGTTTTGGTGATTTTTGGTGTCGGGTAGAGGTTGTTTAGAGGTTTGGAGTTTGGTGTCGGGTAGAGGTTGTTTTGCGGTTTGAAGTTTGGTGTCGGGTGGAGGTTTTGTTTCTTGCGGTTTTGCGGTTTGATCCTCGTTGCCAAATGCAGAAATATCAGAATTTTGAGCTGTTTGGTCGTGGATATGCTTGAGGATAATAAGTGTATGTTGTATTGTGTGTTGAAAATCAGCTAGAGGAAGCCTCTATTTATAGTCTGTTCCAGCGAAGATCGGGTCGCGATCGGCTATGGGATCGGGTCGCGATCTCGAGTGGTTCCCGCTTTTGTGCTGGCCACTACCCGACTCGGTGGAGTTGGTCGCTGGGATCGGGTCGCGATTATAAGAAGATCGGGTCGCGATATGTTCGGGTCGCGATGGGTAGATGGATCGGGTCGCGATCTTGTCGGGTTGCCGTCGGTTCGCGATCTTTGGTCAGCATAGTGTCACGTGTGTGTCATCACGATCGGGTCGCGATCTGGGTTGGATCGGGTCGCGATCTGCACTGTTCCAGCCTTTTTCTTCTTTTGTTTTGATTTTCTTCATTTTGCGACACATGAGCTGTTGGGTCGCGATTGCTGTCGCTGGGTGACATTTTTGCTCTTTGGTACATAGCGTCATTTTCTCCGGTTTGGTTGATCTCGAATTTATGCAATCTGAAATAAACTGTTAATAAAAACATTTCGACTTATTTCAGTGATGGTCACATAAAAACATAAAAAACATTATTCAACAATTTCCCTCTATGTGATCATTAATGAAATGAGGAGAAAAATGTTTGATTGAAATTCTTGAAATTTGGATAAGACATTTATAAAACCATATCACTTGTTTTGAAAGAGTGTGACTAGATTTTACTTATGTTTTGAAAAATGTTTGTCAAGAATATTTGTTTCTGAATCAAAGTCTCGAGTTCGATTATCAAAAGGTTTTTGTATATGTATTTTCATAATATTCCTTAAGATTTTATAGCATTTATAAAGACGACAAGTGATCTTAATAGGTCGATTCAGATGAACGCTCATAGGTATAGCTCACACTTGACTGAGGTGTTTGTTTGTTCTGGGTGCAGAACTGGTGTATAATCACTAGAGATGAGTGATATCTCTCAGTTTGAAGGTGTTGACTTATGCTTAACGTGGATTTATACCTATATACTTTAGTCACTTGGTCTTCATATTAGATAATCAATCACATAAGACTGGTTTCGGCATTACTCAGAGGGTTTCTTCATTCATGCCATTGATGTTCACTCTCTCTCCGTCGGTAAATACATGTAGAGGGGTTTAGAAATTTTCATAGTGCAGTTTGCAACTAAGAATATTCAATTATGAAGGCTACAGTATCCCGGTAAATCTTTGGTTTTGACAGCTATATTTGATAAAGCATTTGAGAATTCGTTGTTTTGAGAGGTGTCTGTCTTGATGGATTGTTGTTGTAAATCTTCTTTTTCTTTGTTAAACTGTTTACCTTTGTCTTTTATCTTTTCTTGATTTGTGTGAATACACATTGTGTAAAAGATATCTGATGTGGTTACCAATTGTGATTTGTTGACAGCATTTGTTGGATATGACTTTGTCGTTTCTTCATTTGTCAGATTCGTTATGCCAGATGATCAGTCTTTTCTTTGAAGTGGTTTGATTTAGGATAGGGATAGGTGATATAATAGACAGTTTGTCTAATATATAAGAAAATGAAAGTATCGTCCCTGGTCATTTTGATATCTAAGCAAAAATGAGACTAGCATCACGGTATAAGAGTATAAATCCTATAAGTCATAATGAAAACACCTTTGCTCACAGAAATGAATTCCACTTAGCAGTTAAAGACGAGGCACAATTTCTCACATGGGTTTGGTTTTCATCTGAATCTCCTGATCTTATGTCCCTTTACAGATAAAATCGTTATAATTGAAATAAATTCAAAGGGAATAGGAGAATGTACATAACAAAAATGTTTGAAATTTGAACCTTCTCTTTAATTAAGAATCAATATTACTGAGAACATTCATCGAGCATAAGTGTCTGAAAATTTAGTCACGAAGATGTTAATCACATGGTTTTGTAAATAAAAAAGATAAAATTATATCCTAATTTTTTTGTGATTTTTGATTATGTGGATGTTTTTTGAAAATTTTGGTTATTTGAATGTTTTTGGTAAATTTTTTGTTATTTGAATGTAAGTAAACACTCTTTTGTACAAACAAAAAGTAAGAGATTAGGGATGGATGTTATCTGGATTCAACATTCCTAGACGGCCTAGGAAGTATTGAAACTTGGTTTCGTCTAGAGCCTTAGTAAAGACATCGGCAATTTGATCTTCTGTGTTTATGAAGTGCAATTCGATATGACCTTTTTGAATGTTGTCTTTGAGGAAATGATATTGAATGTCGATGTGCTTTGTCATGGAATGGTGCACGGGATTGTGAGAAATGGCAATTGCGCTGGTTGAATCACAAAATATGGGAATTTGTGATACTTTGTAGCCATAGTCACGTAATTGAGTTTGCATCCACATGACTTGTGAACAGCAGCTTGCGGCAGCTACATATTCAGCTTCTGCGGTTGAAGTGGACACGCATGATTGTTTCTTTGAAGTCCAGCTTACCAGTCTGCCTCCAAGAAATTGGCAAGAACCAGATGTGCTTTTTCTGTCTAGTCTGCATCCTCCATAGTCAGAGTCGGTGAAGGCATTAAGCTGAAAATCAGAGTTAGCTGGATACCAAAGGCCAAGAGATGGAGTTCCTTTAAGATATTTGAAAATTCTTTTTACAGCTATAGCATGAGATTCCATAGGATTGGCTTGGTATCTGGCACAGACACATGTAGAGAACATGATGTCGGGTCTGCTGGCTGTGAGGTATAGGAGTGATCCTATCATTCCTCGATATTTCTTTTGATCAACAGGCTTGCCATTTAAGTCTGCATCTAATTTGTAACCAAGAGCCATTGGGGTTTTTGCTGTATTTGATTTGTCAAGAGAAAAACGAGTTAGAAGATTTTTAACATAATTTTCTTGATTGATGAAAATTCCATCTGATGATTGTTTGACTTGTAGTCCAAGAAAAGTAGTCATTTCTCCTATCATGCTCGTCTCAAATTTGCTCTTCATCAAATCTGCAAACTTGATACTCAAGGATTCATCAGTAGAACCGAAAATAATGTCATCGACATATATTTGAACGATTAACAGATGTTTATTAAAAATTTTACGAAAGAGAGTTTGATCAATTGAACCTCTTTTGAATCCTGATTCTTCTAAAAATGTTGACAATGTTGAATACCAGGCACGAGGTGCTTGTTTTAAGCCATAAACTGCTTTTTGTAACTTAAAACTGTGATTTGGGAACTGTGGATCTTCAAAACCTGGAGGTTGTTGAATATACACATCACGATCAATATCTCCATGTAAAAATGCACATTTTACATCCATTTGGTAAACTTTGAAGTTCTTGTGTGCTGCATATGCTAGAAAGATGCGAATGGCTTCGAGTCTTGCAACTGGAGCATAAGTTTCATCGTAATCGATTCCTTCTTGTTGAGAATAGCCGTTGACGACAAGTCTTGCTTTGTTTCGACAAACTATGCCTTGATCATCGGTTTTGTTTCTGAAAACCCATCTTGAACCTACTACAGTAACATCGGGAGGAGTAGGAACAAGATCCCATACTTGGTTTCTTTCGAATTCAGCTAGTTCTTCTTGCATGGCTTTGGCCCAGTCTGGATCTTTGAGAGCTGAATGGATGGTTTTGGGTTCAGTCATGGATAAGAATTCTCCGTATAAACATTCATTTGAGGTAGCGGCTCTTGTTTGAATACCAGAATTTGGATCTCCTATGATTTGTTCTGCAGGATGATTTCTGGTCCATTTGTTTAGGCGAGTTTTTTCAGGTATTTCGATTGGTGTTTCTATGTCCCATTGTTCTTCTTGGTCAGGTGATTCTGTTGGGAATAGATTTTGGTTGTTGTCAGATATGTCTTTTTGGATTATAGGGTGAGAAAGAGGTAAAGAAGGTTCCCCCATAGATGATGCACTGGGATCATTTTGAACAGGTGGATTGGGAGTGTTCAAAGAGGAATTTAGTGTTGGTAATTCCCCCTCAACTTGATCTGCATTTTCTTGGTTTGATTGTGAAGTTTCTGCATCGGAGGTTCCTGTAGGAATTGTAGAAGATGTTAGAAATTCAGAACTATAAGCGGTTTTGGGTTGTTCAAAAAGTAAATCAAGATCAATTTCTATGTCCATGTCAGGAGATGGTGTTTGTGGAATTGGATTTTGAAAAATAGTATCTATCATCTGTGAACCAAAATGTTCACGATCCAATTTTCTGACATAAAATTCATCGAAATGAATATCGGTACTTTCTTCAATTACTCTAGTACGTTTATTCAGTACTCGATAAGCAGCTGAGGTAAAGGAGTAACCAAGGAAAATTCCTTCGTCTGATCTTGATTCAAATTTTGAAAGGTAATCTTTGTTATTCTTTATGAAGCATCGACAACCAAAAATATGAAAGAATTTGATGTTTGGTTTTCGGTTGTTAATGACTTCATATGGTGTTTTATGAAGTTGTTTATTGATTAAAGAACGATTTTGAGTGTAGCAAGCTGTGGCTATTGCTTCTGCCCAGAAGTATTGTGGCAGATCAGCAAAGATGAGCATTGATCTTGCAGCTTCGCACAGAGTTCGATTCTTTCTTTCAACAACGTCGTTTTGTTGAGGAGTATAAGGGGCTGAGAAGTTGTGTTCGATGCCTTTGTTTTTGAGAAATGAGTCTAGGGTTATGTTTTTGAACTCTAAACCATTATCACTTCGGATTCTTCGAACTGGTCGTTTGAGCTTTAATTCAATCTGTTTGATGAAGTTGATTATTTCTTCAGGTGCTTCTGACTTTAGCCTTAAAAAGAAAACCCAAGTAAAGCGTGAATAATCATCAATAATAACAAGGATGTATTTCTTCCCTTTTATGCTTTGGGTTTTTGCAGGGCCACAAAGATCAATGTGCAGTAATTCTAGTGGTTCGGATACACTAGATTCAGAAATGCTTTTATGAGAGGATTTGGACAGTTTTCCTCCTTCACAAGCTGCACAAAGGGTTTCATTATCAAGTTTCAGAAGTGGCAGTCCGCGAACAAGATCATTTGCAATCAACTTGTTTATGTAGCCGAAGTTGAGATGGGAAAGACGACGATGCCATAACCAGCTAATATCAGCAGAAGCTTTGGACAAGAGACAGATGTCTGGTTTTCCATAGATAAGGTCCATATCTAGTGGATACATGTTGCCTAGACGATCAGAATTGACTATAATGGCTTTGGTCTTGGCATCTGTGATTATGCTTCGCTGTTTGGTGAAAAGAACTTCATGATTGTTATCACAAAGTTGTGATACGCTGATTAGGTTGTGTTTCAGTCTATCAACGTAGGCTACTTTCTTGATGGTGAAGTGACCATTTGTGATGTTTCCATAACCTTTGATTCTTGCAGTCATGTTATTTCCAAAAGTCACATCTTGTTTGGATTCTGTGGGTTTGAAGTCTCGTAAAAAACTTTGGTTTCCTGTCATATGCTTGGAGCAGCCACTATCGATATACCATGTGCCATCCTTGGGCTCTCCAGCACAAAGTGCCTGCAATTAGACAGAAAGTTTAGGTACCCAAACCATGGTGGGTCCTGATTTGTTAATGGTTTTTGATAATTTGGAATCATTGTAGTATTTGTTGATTGGACGGAATGGTTGCGGTTTAAGTTGATTTATTAGGTTTTCCCAAAGTGAGATTTGTTTTTGAAAACCTGTCATTTGAAATGATTTCTGATTTTGTGAAAAGTATCCTATATGTGAAGATCTGTTTGATTACCTTTCTTTGTATCTGGGATCTGAATGGTTTTGGAAAACACTTTGATGATGGAATGGAATTTGGTGAAATGATGGTTTCTGAAAGTTCCTTGAGAGATTAAAGTTTATCTCTTGAAAGCGATTTTGAATTGGTTTTTGAAACGGTTTTTGTTTTGGATTAAAGTTCTGTTTTTGTGGCACAGCGCTTGGTTTCAAAGGTTTTTCTTTGAAAACAATGGGCCTGCTTTGTTCTTTTGGTTTACAGACAGCTTGAATGGTTTGTTTATTTGTCTGTTGTTTCTTTGAATACTTTTGTCCCAGATTATTCTTTCCAATAAAGGTTGAGTTTAAAGAGGGAAAGACAGTTGGAACAGAAGTACTACCATGTTGATGATCAGAATTTTCTCCATTTAAGAAATTTTCAAGTTTGATTGTACCATCATTCATTGTTAGTTTAGTAGATCTCAATTGATGAGTTACTGAACTAGCAGAGTCTGATTCAGATTTTAAGACTCTTTTGAAAGATTTTTTGGAAACAGTGAAAGCAGTATCATCTGGGCTACAGTTGATAACTGTTTCGTCATCTGAATCGTCCTCATTAGCAGATAAGAAAAAATCTGGTAGAGGTGATTTAGAGTTTTCACAAATTGTTCCATTTTTCTTTTCAGTCTCTTCATTTTCAAAAGATTCTCTTCCAATTCCCGGTTTATAATTCGTATCAATTTTGCCAGTTCCTAAGTTATTTGCTTTAGTGAAAACATCATCACTCAATTTTCTGGCAATATTGATAGACTCCAGTTTTCCTTGAAATCTTTGATTTTCGGATTCAAGAAATTTGATTTGCTTTGAAGAATCATCTAGTTTTAGAATTAAGCTAGTGTTTTTGTCAGTTAAGTCTTGAACTTTTCGTTTTAACTGAAGGACTTCCTTTTCTAAGGTATCTTTTATTTCAGATGAAATAACAGATTGATTTTTTATTTCTAAGTCCCTTTTTTGTTTTAAAGCTTCGTTTAATTGATCTAGGATGTGATTATTTTCTTCAGATTTTCGTTCAATGTCTCTTTCAAGTTTGTCTCTAGTCCTTGTAGATTCTCCAAATCTGAGTTGCAAGGTTTGTAATTCAGATTTGTAGATATCAGATTTGACTATTGTGTCATGATATAGTCTGAGATCAGCTTTTAGACTGTTCTCAATCTTAGTCATGTGGGACTCAAATGGTGTTCTTGAAAGACCGAGATCTGAGATCATAGACCATACCTGATCGATGACATATGGAGCTCTTGTGGTTGGTTCATTGTCAGCCATGAAGCAGAAGTTTGACTGAGCTGGTTCAGTGTCGGTTTCATCATCAAATGTTGGCCAATATTCCACGCTAGGTTCGTGGAATGCCATCAAAGCTTTTTGCTTTGCTTTCTGTTCTTGTTTCTTCAGCTCTTCGGCTTTTTGTGCATAGTAGGCGGAGTCTTTGACTTTGACTTTGGCTCGACAATCTCGGGCATAATGATTTAGTCCTTTGCATTTGTGACAAATGATTACGTCATCATCATCATCGTTATTGTCAGCCTTTTGGCTCTTAACAGGTGGTCTTTCAGATGTTTGAGTTTGTTTCTGTTGAGATTGTTGTGAATGATTTTTCTGAAATCCAGAACTTTGGTTATTATAAGAGTTGTGATTATTTTGAAAACCGCGATTCTGAAAGTTTTGTCCAAAAGTGGATCTTTGTTGAAAATTTGGTCTGAAGTTTGATTGATTATGATGTGGCAAAAATCTTTCGAGATTAGTGTTTGCTACCAAAGCGCACAATTGTTGGTAATCAGCTTCATTATTTGGATCAGACAAGTCACAAGAATTACTTAAAAAAGCTTGGTTTTGATTTGAATCAATTTGACTTTGATCATGAAAATGTGTTTGGTTTTGAGAGGATGTTGACAACAAAGCAAGTGGTCCTCCAAAAGAAGTTGACGTTGGTGGGTCAATCGAGGATTCATACGATTGTAATTCTCCGTACAGATTGTACAAAGATTCAGTATGAATTGCCGGATTTCCCTGAATGATTAGTTTGACCATTTTCCAGCTTTCATAAAGGTTGTTTAAAAATTTGAGGTTTATCTCATGCTGTGACTTTTTGATGCCCAGATTATTCATTTTGATGGTAATGAGATTGAATCTGTCATGAGCATCATGGATGGTCTCATGTGAAAACATTTTGAAGTTGTCAAATTCGTTTAAAACAGATGTTTTCTTGTTTCCAATGATTCTCTCATTTCCTTCAAAACGATTTTTCAAAGTTTGCCAAATTTGGTTTGCAGTTAAAAGGATTATATCATTCATCTGGCTTAGAATACTGTGGGGTATTCCAGAAACAAGCTCCTTTTTGGCTTGAAGTTCAAGTTTATCCTTTCATTTAGTATATCCAAGTTACTTGTAAGAGAGGTCATGTTATCTGGTAGAGATCCGTCTACACATTTCCACACGTCTTCACTTATAGAGTTGAGATGAAGATTCATACGACCTACCCATGATTTATATTCTTCGGGAATAAGAATGGGTGCTCGAGTACCTGAACCTATACTGTTAGCAATAGATACAGAATTTATGTTTGAGTAGTTTGCGGAAGACATTTTTTTTTTGTTAACGAAAATGTGATGTTAAAATGAAATTTTTAAAGAAAACTTATTGGTGGTTTATAAAAACGCTACACAAAAGTTTTCGACAAAAAATTTCAAAATAAATCACACAAGTAATTTTTAAATGTTTTTTTTAATATATTTAATTTTTTTTGATGAACAAGTGATATTAAGATGAAATTTTTAAAAGAAACTTATTGGTGGTTTATAAAAACGCTACACAAAAGTTCACGACAAAAATTTCAGATTAAATCACACGAGCTCTGATACCAATTGTTGATAAATACTCGATAACTGATCTCCACAAATATGGTTTTTAAGCCTATTACTGTGTGACAGATATGTATTTTATCTATAATATGCGGAATAAATAAGAGTTGCGGAATAAAATAAAACGGTAAATCTAAACTAGACAGAAAGCGGTAAATAAAGTAAAAGTTAGAAGTTAGAGGTTAGATGTAATAAACGCCATTATCAACGATAACGTGTTTTTACAATAAATAAAAAGGTTAAAAGTTAGAAGTTAGAGGTTAAATGTAATAAACGCCATTATCAACGATAACGTGTTTTTACAATAAATAAAAAGGTTAGAAGTTAGAAGTTAGATGTCTCGGTTAAATACAGTCCACAAATGTTTTGGTTGTCACGGTTCAATTCGGATGTATTTGATATTTGGTACAATTGATTTATAACAGTTTAAATAAATCAATAACGACACATATAATTTTAAAAGAACTTATCGATAGCTGCGGAAGATGGCGTTTTTCTTGATATGTCGATTTCTTGTTCTTCACGGTAAGATGAGGTTTTGGTGATTTTTGGTGTCGGGTAGAGGTTGTTTAGAGGTTTGGAGTTTGGTGTCGGGTAGAGGTTGTTTTGCGGTTTGAAGTTTGGTGTCGGGTGGAGGTTTTGTTTCTTGCGGTTTTGCGGTTTGATCCTCGTTGCCAAATGCAGAAATATCAGAATTTTGAGCTGTTTGGTCGTGGATATGCTTGAGGATAATAAGTGTATGTTGTATTGTGTGTTGAAAATCAGCTAGAGGAAGCCTCTATTTATAGTCTGTTCCAGCGAAGATCGGGTCGCGATCGGCTATGGGATCGGGTCGCGATCTCGAATAGTTCCCGCTTTTGTGCTGGCCACTACCCGACTCGGTGGAGTTGGTCGCTGGGATCGGGTCGCGATTATAAGAAGATCGGGTCGCGATATGTTCGGGTCGCGATGGGCAGATGGATCGGGTCGCGATCTTGTCGGGTTGCCGTCGGTTCGCGATCTTTGGTCAGCATAGTGTCACGTGTGTGTCATCACGATCGGGTCGCGATCTGGGTTGGATCGGGTCGCGATCTGCACTGTTCCAGCCTTTTTCTTCTTTTGTTTTGATTTTCTTCATTTTGCGACACATGAGCTGTTGGGTCGCGATTGCTGTCGCTGGGTGACATTTTTGCTCTTTGGTACATAGCGTCATTTTCTCCGGTTTGGTTGATCTCGAATTTACGCAATCTGAAATAAACTGTTAATAAAAACATTTCGACTTATTTCAGTGATGGTCACATAAAAACATAAAAAACATTATTCAACAGTATGTTTGGCTTCAATACAAGAATCACAAAAAATGTTTTTATTCCTCAAAGAATCCTTCAAAAATTTAATATGACGAAGTTTAAAATCAGATGCGTGACCTAAACGACTATGCCAAACATCAATAATTGTTGCCATTTCCTGCCTCTTGTTACCCCCATCTTCATCCGGTACAGACCATTCTTGTATTTACCCGATCCAATCAACGTCCTCGAACGTAAGCCATGCCTAACAAAAAAAATCGGGAAAGAACGTTACTGTACATTGGAGCTCTTTTGACAATTTACTGACATATAACAAGTTGCAATTAAAATCAGGCACGTGAAGGAGTCTAATAAATGTTTGCCATGTTTAATCATGTCCTACGTAACAAAAGGGGTCTACGGAATCACGAGAGAGCGAATAGTTGTATCTTACAATACAAAGTATATCTGAGCTACGATGTTGAGAATATTGTAAGTTTCTTCACTATATCGATAAACAAGAATTAAGGCATCACCCCCTTTGTTATCAAAGAAATTTTTGATGGTCAACATTCAATTTCAATGACCGTTGTATACAAGAATCGTACATCTTATGATTTCTTAGTAATATTGCCAATTAAATATAAATTATGAATGTTAATGATAAATATGTATGTGATTGATTGATGATCTAGACATTGTATTTACATGTAACTTCGAATAAATATTCACATTCATAAGTGAATTTGAGTAAATGCACATGAGAATCTAAACACTATTCCAGCATGAATGAAAAGGTCCGTGTTATTGTTGCATCTCTTTTTTATGGGTACTTCTTATATTGCTATATGCCTTAGCAAGTGACTTTCTTCAACATTGTTTAAGAATATAAGTCCTTAAAGATAATATTCTTGTATCTTATTTCAAGTGGAAATGAGTTGATATAGACGGAGTCTAGAACATTATAGGCCTTTTGCCCTGAAATCGTGCAACATAAAGGGTTGATATTACATGTGTTTCAGGATTGATTAACTCACGAATGATCACATATTGATGCAAAACAACAGTTTGTTATTATGAATAAAATTACTTCAGGTTGTTATTTTCAAACAGTATTAATGCTACTCGCCTATTTCTTACTGATTTTGGTAAAGGCTAAAGAAAGTAGAACCAAGATGGATTAACTTGCTTTAGATTACTTTCTATTTATATAATATGTTGTTATATGACTTATATCATGTATTTATATGCAATTATTTTTCTAATTACTATTATTTTCTATTACAGATGAACCAAGGAATTGAATACGATGAAGATGTTGATTTAACTTGGATGTTTTCGACTAGTGAAATGTCTAGAACTCATATTTATTTGGTGAATACTTGACTTGTAATGACTTAGATAAGTCAATGTTGCGTGTATTATGACTTTTAGTTAACAATATTCATATAGTAGCCATACGTTTGGTTTTTTTAGATCCATTAGACAGAGGACTGTGGGAGGTCAACCCATGCAAGATCTGACTTCATTTGCATTTAGTCCATCCTTTCTTCCTGAAACATAAATGTCACACCTGTGAAACTGATGGATCAAAGTAGAAAAGAAAGAAAGATTGGATAGATCGACAGAAATAATCGCTCTACTTCATGAATTACCATTAAAACTGCTATTTTCATATTCAACTTCATCATTCAAAAATTGAAGATTCATATTTGCACTTTCAGAATCCATTGAGTGAACTGATGTTTCTCGAATCATAGAACTACCTAAAATAGATCATCAACATCAAAGCAGGACACCATACTCGGACATAATTTAACTACCATCCCATATGTTGTTTAACTACCATCCCATATGTTTTTTCATGGTTTTAGTCCTCTCACACAGTCCTTAACCGCGAACGAGAGTAGAAACTTGCAGTGATTGTGAATGAAGGTAGAAATGCAATTTTAGTCTTTAGAGGACGAGGCTATGAATTGGGGGCAAAATGATGGATGTGCTCATGATGTCGAAGAATCGATAAGAAATTGAGCAACAAATTCTGTTACAAATGACAACACCAATGAAATGAAGACAGAGGCCGGTAAGGATAAACTACGACAAATCGCGACAGTGGTGGCTATTTGGAGCAGGGCATCGCTATGACGAAATAAACCCTACTTCAAATGATAACAAAGACGACAGCAATGTCAAAAACCTATATTTCAAACATTCCTTTTAGGATTTTGTATAAGAAATAAACACTATTTCAAAATCTGAAATTGAGTTGCAATTTCAACCCAAATTCACGTATCGACAATAAACCATCGACGAAAATAGGACCTCACATGCTATGGACGGAAGTGATGTTGTTGTGGCGGTCTCTGATAATGGACACAACGGTGATGTCGGTAGTGCGTGTTCGTGTATAGACAAAGAGATAGACATGACAACCGGTCATGGCGGTAAAGGTCGTCAGTGAAAAGCATCATCACTTCTCGGTGGGTGATGGCGATGTGTATTTCACAAGCTAAAGACAGAGGGTTTCAAAAGTATGTATATATTGGTGGTGAGCCACGTTGAGTATTAGGGTTTGCGAGAACATAATAGATACATTGCCAAATATCGGTGGTGCTGTGGTGCTGCAGTAGAGGTGTGGAGGTGGTGGCTAGGGTTTTAGAGAAGTCGGGGGAAGAGAAAACGTGTTCAAGATAGAGGGTACGCTGGAACTTTCCCACCGTTCACCTACTCTATCTTCCCCAAAATTGCCTGAAATTAAGGAATTACTGTTATCCCGTATCTTGATTCTTGCCTCAAAACTCATCTTATAAACCATTCAATCATTGTGGTTCATCTAACTATCGTCATTCAATCAGGAACAGATGAGCACAAAAAATCAGGAACGGATGAGCGGCGATGAATCTTAAAATCCACTCTCCAAAACTTTGTAGGTATTCATCCATCAGCCATACCTTCTGAAGGATTCTTTGTAACGCCCGGTTTTTCAGCCTGGAATTTACAAGATAATATCACTAGGGATCGTCCCATGATCCAAGCCAAGCGTTACCTATCCTGCAAAACCACATAAAACAACAGGGTAAGCTATAAAGCTTAGTGAGTAATCTAATCACAGTATGACCTATATGGTCACACACGTTACAGGATCACCGTTCCTGTCAGCTTCACAGTCCTATCCGACTCGTAATTCACACTGTGAAACTACCGTATTACCCGACGTCACTCGCTATACAGTATCATCCACTGATACTCACTATTAGACTGTCCCACACAGTTTTATCTTACATCGTCACGACTCACCTCTTTAGCTACTGTCACCTCTTTTATTTATTATTTGGTATTAATTTTCACGAATTCTTATACCGTCACACGGTACACCCACTCACTTAACGGCTTTCTCATACATGTATGGTCATAGTACATCTATGATTACCCCGTGTTTTAGTATATGGTAAATCATGCCATCCCCCGACATGTATTATATATAATTACTTATTCACTCTGCTCAGTATCATCTTGTGATACTTTCGGGCGTATAACTCGAACTCATCCTCACGATAACATGACTGTTTCCCACCCAAGTATTATTATAATACTTTAATTATACTGCTTTATATTTTCCTTCAATAATTCCAACAAGATGCTCCATGATTTATCAAGTAAAGAACGGCCAGGTAGAAGATTAGTTGGGGTGGCAGGATCCTTTCAGCATTTTAGCCTTTCGGAAAATCCAACAACCAGATCCCAAGTAATCGGCCTAGACACCGTCCTCGTAAGTAAATCAATCTGCATTACTTTTGGAATTATGAATTATAGGAAATAGTTTATTACATCCCTCGTATTTTATAGTTTAACACATATAAACTATTAGGGAGATACGGTAGCGATTACTCACCTGAGATTGGAGTTTTCTCGGAGTCCTGTCGCATTTCCCGTTCCGAACCGCTGACAGTTCCCGAGCACCTCGTTGTTAGCTACCGCTCGTTTCTCACCTTCCATCATCCTCCCTCAACGTATTTTCCTTACCAGAACACTCCTCTATATCGTATATGTGTTTGGTGTTTGTTCTGCCTCAAAAATGAGGCTTGTGCCTCGTATTTATAGGCCTCTGGAGCCCCGTCGCGACGCGATCTAGCCCTAGGTCGCGACCCGATCTCTGACGTAAGCGCTTACTTCATCGCGCACTTGAGAGACACCACCGACGAAGATCGCGTCGCGATCCCATACTCCGTCGCGTCGCGATCTACTAAATTTTTATCACTTAAACTAGACTCAATTTGCAAACTTTGTGCACTGGTTTCAGGTCAATCCGATTTTTCTAGAATTAATTATGATTTTTCTAAGATCGGCATACAATGCTGATTTTTATAACTAATGTTTTTCTTAGCTTATAATGACCATAACATCATTACCTGGTTACACCAAATGATATAACGCTCTTACTTTTGATCTAAAATTCTATCTCGGACACGGGTGTTACATTCTTATCAATCGATTTCGAAGTTAAGTTTGATTATCCTAATATAAACCCTATTTGGAGAAACAAGAAATATGACGAAGCGATCAGGTCCGATTGAAGAAGAAACGATGAACTGTTACCGGTTAGGGTCGGATGAAGAAAGACAACGACGAGCAGATACTGGTTAGCGTTGTTGACTTAGTTTTTACATTAATTTCGTTTGGAAGTTTGAGTAAGACCTAAAAGGTATGTACTCATTGTTTCTTTGTTTTTGTTGATTATCCTAAGATCAACCATACCTGTGAATTTTTTTTAGAAAATCTCATACCCGGTCCCATAACCATTTACCCGGTTCAAAACTCTTCCCAAAAGTTTCGGGTTCGGTTTTTCCCATCGGGTTCGGGTATTTTTGCCATCCTTATGAGTGGAGCAATATATCATAGAAACCGGTTAGTTCCAAGGGACGGACAACACAAGTACTTGCAGTTGTATTTTTACGATGCTGAAAATGAGATATCACATAGACTCAAATTTCCAAATATTGATAAGGAAATCGTGGAAATTGGGACCCACATTCTTGTTACAAACTCATACATGGCAACATTTCAAAGCCTTGTTGAGCTTGAATCGCTCGATAATTACGTAGTCACTTTGAATACATCAGTAGAAATAAACTAGAGGGTGTACAACTGGCCAACAACATATGGGGTTTGAATTTATTTATTTACGTTATATTGTTTTAAAAGAAATGCATCACATATTATGTCAAAAAACTCATTTAGTGTATATATATATATATATATATATATATATATATATATATATATATATATATATATATATATATATATATATATATATATATATATATATATATATATATATATATATATATATATATTAAGAATAGTTACAAGATCCTTGAATTCTAAATGAAATATTTCACATAGTAAAGTTTTCTATGTGTATCACACACCGGTTTCAACGATATTTTTTCAATAATATAATTTGACATGTTGTTGGTATGTGGGTTGCAGGTAATAACAATATAACCGCATACAAACAAAGTATTATCGTGTATGAGAGGTCAGACAAACCACAAACAATTCAACATTATTGGGGATGTTACGATCCATTGTGTTATCATTTATTCTTTCCAAATGGTGAACCCCGATGGCATTGTAGCATACCAAGATAAGGAGTTTCCATCAGTGAGATTGTTAATGCTGACAAAAACATCGGTGATGATTTAGAAAGGTACACATACCCAAAATTTGTTAGTTATTGTAACTTTTAAATAAATTTACCTTAATATAAGTTTTTGACAATATTAAAATTATGTAGACACCAATCGAAGCACGGGTAGAAATTATGTAATTATGCAGGAGTACTATTGTTACAAGTTTCAAATCCGGCTAAATGGGAACATGATTTTGTTTGGAGGAAGATTATTACAACAATTTGTGGTAGATACATACATCAAGATTGAGACTTCACATTTGGAGTTTTGTAGGAAAAAACCAATCTACAATAAGAGCATAGTTATAGCAAGGTGTTGTGGACTATGTCAATGTCGGCAAGGTTCAACCAAGTATGATTGGGCAACGTGTTGTGTTGTCTGCAAGTTTCATTGGAGGCCCTCCTGACATGTGAAGACGATTTCTTAATGTCATGGCTTTAGTGCAAGATGGTGGAAAACCTGATATATTCCTTACAATGACGTGCGATCCAAACTGGCCTGAAATCCGAAATGAGTTATTTTCTTGGCAGACAACTCAAGATAGGTCTTATAAGGTTGCAAGAGTTTTTTGGGCTTAGTTAGATGATATAAAGGAACAACTGTTGACGAGACACGTCCTTGGTGTGGTGTGTGCATATGTTTATGTAATCGAGTTCAAAAAACATGGATTGCCACATGCACATTTTCTTTTAATAATGACACCTGAAAGCAAGCTCAGCAATCCTGACCAGTATGACAAGTACGTGTGTGCGGAAATTTGATGGTAAAATCACACATTATCCATGGTCCTTGCGATACCTTGAACCTTAAATGTCCTTGTATAGAAGACAATCCACCAAAATGTCATATCCGGTGTGTCGGAGGAGAAATAATGGAAGTATGGTTACAAGACAAGGTATTATGATGGATAATAGATAGGTGGTGTCATATAAGCCAAAGTGTTGATGATGTTTAATTATCATATAAATGTTGAGGTGTGCTCGAATATAACATCTGTGAAATATGTCTTGACGTATATTTACAAGGGTCATGACAAACAAGTTATCAATATCGATCCAAATACACAATATGTCGTTATCAATGAGATAAAAAGGTTTGGAAGCTGATCATTTACGTACCCGGAAGTTTCTCAATCCTGGACAAAAATATGCGTACGATGAGATAATGAGGCACGTGCGTACAAGTTGCCCATGAATGTTCTTTGTAGATGGTAGGGGTGAGCAAAACTGAACCCGGAAATCGAGAAACCGACGGTTTTATTTGAGATTTTCAAAATCAATTTTTTTTGTTTGGCTTCGGTTTCACTCTCCAAAACCGACCCACTAAAACTGAAATTGACCAAAACCCAAAATATTTAATATATTATTAATATTTGATATATATTGTAGTATGGTTGGGTATTATTTAGGTCAAGTTAATGACACTTGTAATATAACACTTGTAATATACATTGGTAATATAAATTGACACGTTTCTATTTATTCTTCCATCTCCTTCACCGAGTATCTAATATCCACTTAAATATGAAATTGAATACGCCAAATGTTACCTTATTGCTTGTAAAGTCAATTATATATAAAAATGCATCTAATTTCTATTCCCTATAAATGATGACTAAATAATTGGTAGAATGTGTTTATTATTTTTCTATATTTTTATAATTGTTGAAAACTGGGTTCCAACCCAAAAAACACGGGTTGAAACCGAAACCGACACCGAAACCAAACCCACTTAGAAACCAAAACCGATGAGTTTTAGAAACCAAAAACCGAATTGATCGGTTTCCCTAAAACGGAACCAAACCGGCCCATGCACCCCCTAGTAGATGGTCATGGCGGAACAGGAAAACATATTTGTACAAAGCTTTACTTGCCAATATTCGCAAATGTGGTCACATTGTCCTCGCGACAACTTCATATGGTGTGGCGGGTAATAACATGCCTGGTGGAAGAACAACTCACTCACGATTCAAAATCCCTCTCAATCTCGAAAATAACTCGGTATGCAACATCAAAAAACAAAGCGCCGCCGCCCAACTACTTCATCTTGCAAACATATGGGGCGAAACGTCGATGCCAAACTGTAACACCTGGTTTCTCATACGAAGTACACTCAAAATTTTTCAAACAATTATACATCAAAGTGGGTATACTTGTACTCAAACTACGGATCAAGATGTTATCATCACAAATAATTACACAAATGGTCCTTACAATTTTAACCAAGTATTACAAATAAATCTAATACACCTAAAGGACAGACTCTAAACTTGTCCATCATTCTTTATCACATGTCTTCCCCTATCACTGCTATAGATACATGCAAAACAACAACAACTCAAGTGTAAGCTTAAATAAAGCTTAGTGACTAATCTCTTTATCACCAATCATCTCATTATCCGCTCATGCTAATCTCATTAGCAATTTTTAGATATACATCTCCTCTCTATCTCTGGAACCTGCAATCACATTAACTTTACAACACTAGTTAAATATTAGCAAATATTGACTTCTCACTAAGTACCGCACTTGGTACTTCTCACAGATTCAATTATAATCATGCATATATATATATATATATATATATATATATATATATATATATACATATATATATATATACTCATTTCGCAACTAATTATACTCCAACTCAAAAGTTCTAATGGCTATACAATTCAAATTCAAAATTCTATAACGCGACTACACTAGCATTTACTCAGTATATACAATCAATATGTATATTCAATTCTATTATTGTTATTCACAAATAACAATTTACTCCTCAATCGGTTTACAACAATATCAACATAACACATATATAAATATTTAACCTATAGCAAGGTAAAACTCTTATCAAGTACTAAAGAGTACTCACTTGATAATGGCTTAGTATATGGAATTCCCATTTTACGCATATCGGGCTCCTGTTTACCAGGCTTGGTTGTATCACCATAGTCTAAATCAATACTCTAACAACCATAATCATTTCAATAACATCCAACTTAAAAAGATGTAGTATTTGAAAGAGGGAAAATGAGTATAAACGGTAAATATCAACTCAATATTTACCGAAACCCCCAAATCCGCGATTCTACTCATTCAACCGCAGAAACTCGACAATAATCACACCAATCACTCTAAAGGCATCCACTAACAATCTACTAACAACATATATAACAATATATAGCTAAATCATGGAATTTAAAGTTAGGGTTTCAAAACCCCAAAACCAAGAAATTACTCACCTCGATGAATTAGAAATCAAGAGCATGTTTGCGGGGTTAGATTCGAGTCTCTTTATGTTTCCCCTCGAATCTTTAGCTTTAATTTGACAGAAAATCGCCTCTTTATGCTCTGAAATCGAAGTTGGGTGTATTTTTCCCGAAATGAGCATTTTCTGCACATTTAAAGGGGTCTACACGCGTAACACGGTCCGTGTTTTGCTACAGTCCCCCTGTTAAATTTACACGCTCGTGTTTTGCTACAGTAACCAGGAAACACAAAATTACCGTATGTTACACGACCCGTGTAACATTTACTCGACCCGTGTAAGCCATTTTTGGCGTTTTTAAGGCTCAAACTTCTTCCAAATGGGATTTTATAACGCCAAAACATGTTTATTATGTAATTATAATAAAAAGGGCAAAATGGTCATTTTACCTTAGAAGGGTAATTTGGTCTTTTGGACAGAAAAGGACTTGTTTTGTAATAATATTTTGAGTCTTGGACTTAAAATGTTATAAAAACTGAATTTGTGTCATAAATTGTGTAAATTGTGGCAAAAGTCCTAAAAATGCAACTTCAAGGACCAAAATGTAAATTTTGGAGGTATAAAAGCTTGGAAGCTTCTCCCATTTGTGTGCAAATTTTGAGAGGTTACGGGAGATTTCTCTTGAGCGATTTCTGCAAGGTTTTGAAGGGTTCTTGAAGATTGAAGTTTGCAAAATCGGATTATAGCTTCAAAGGGTAGAATTGGAAGTTTAAAAGGTTAGTAATCCAAGTTCTTGATTAGTTGTTCTTGATGAGTTTTGTAGAACTCAAAAACTGCATTTGCAGTTATAATTGTGTGTTTAAATTGATGTAAAACTTCCAATAAGTCATGCTAAAAGGACTTAATTCAAGAAAATGGAAGTAGGTTGCTATTTTGAAAGAATTGAGATTTTGATCAAGAACCCTAGATGATGAATTCTTGTGATAAACCTGATTCTAATGGTTTATAATAAGTCCTAGATGTTCTATTGACTGAAAGAAATCAGTAGAAACAATCAAATCTCGATAATTTTGGTTTTGGATCAAAATTGGAAAAAACGGGAAAATTGGAAATGAAATTGAATTTGATCATTTTAGGGTTTAAAACTTGTTATTAATCAAAGGTTTTGGTCTTGGAACATTTCCTTTTGATTAAGTCGAGCAATAAGTGCTTAACAAGAGGAAAATGGGGTTTTTAACACCAAAATCGGAGCTTACTGCCTGGAGTCGCAACGATCGCGACCCGACCCAGGGGTCGATCGCGACCCGATCTCGCGGCAGCAAGCCATTTTGCCTCTGTTAAATTTTGGTGCATTTTCCAAGTTTGATTTCAATGCTAGGCTTATCCGATTGACCTGAAATTTTGAACATAGGTTTAATATGTTGTGAAACTTCATGGAAAATTATCGGAATACGAATACGACCTCCCGAAAGTACTGTAGCAGAATACGCGTATTTCGGGAAGCGTATTAAATTTTTATACCAATGGTTGATGCTTGGAAATTGTCTTATATTAGACTCTTGTGCACTAGAACCAACTGAAATGGTAATTTAACCTATAATCATTTTGAAAATGAATGACATTATAGGTACGGGACAAAATATTGTGGATTATACAACAAGGCTAGAAACGACAAGAGCTAGTTGTAGCAAACCTTCAGGTGAGTAATCTCACTGTTATCCGTTGTGATATATGTTATATGAGCAGCTGCAGATGAATATGATTTTGGGGGACAAAAATGACAAATTACATGATTTGAAACATGACAATACCAGATAAGCCGTGAGTCTGATATAGACAAGAACGGAGCTGTGAGTCAACAATAATGACATGTGTTGAAAAAACTTTGACGGTCCTTGGATTAACGTTTAAATTATGTCAATTATATTTGGGGAGATGGGAAAGGGATTTAAAAAGAAACTAAAAATAAAGCACAAAAATAATTAAACTAGACAAAAATTAAATAGACAGAAAGCAGTAAATAAAATAAATGTTAGAAGTTAGAAGTTAGATGTAATAAACGCCATTATCAACGATAAAGGGTTTTTTACAATAAATAAAAAGTTAGACGTTAGATGTAATAAACATCATTATCAACGATAAATGGTTTTTACAATAAATAAAAAGTTAGAAATTAGTAATGTCTTGGTTAAATATAGTCCACATTTGTTTTCCTTGTCACGGTTTAATTTGGATGTCTTGGAATTTTAGTATAACGGCACAAATAAATTTAGTCGAAATAATAACGAAAAAGTGATCGTTAAATAAATAGCACAAGAAATTAATCATTCATTTTATATTTAAACATTCGAAATATTTAAAATGAAAATTAAAAAAGAACCTATCGACAACGGAAGAAGATGGTGTTTTTCTTGAAGCGTCGATTCTTGTTCTTTACGGCAAGATGAGGCTTGATGGTTTTTTGGTGTTGGGTGTAATGGGTTTTTGGTGTTGGATATTTGGTATATGTTTTGGTAGGTTTTTTTGGTGTAAGATGGTTTTGGTATGTATTGGTGTAGAAAATGGTGTAGAATGGTGTAGAATTGTATGTAATGGTATGTTTAAAATGAGAAGTTTGGGTTGGTATTTATAGTGAAAAATGGATGAATTAAATAACAAAAGATGTGATGTAAAGCAAGGAATATTAATCTTTTCAGATTAGATCTAAGATCTAAATCAAAAGAAATGAAAAGAATTAATTTTGTGGAAGATTTGGTTGGAAAAAGTTGGAAAAATGGGTTAAAAATGGGTTAGATCGGGTCGGACGCTTGGGTCGAGGCGCGGGTTTCTTGTGAGGAGAAACGGATCGGGTGGTGGAGCGGTTTTGGATCCGGAGCCGGTACGCGGGTCGGCGGATACGGAAGCTGGGCCGGATGCTGCTGGTGGGCTGGAGGTTTCTTGGGCTGCTGCGATGGACTTGGGCTGTTGCTGTTTCTTCATTTTCTTTTTAATATTAATTCATTTAAAAAACCGAAATAAATTAAAATAAATTAGGAAAATTCATTTTTAATTTATTAAATTAATTAAGTCTAATAAAATAAATTATTTAGAAATTATATTTCCAAAAATTCATTTTAAATAGATTTAATTTAATTTTCTTTTATATTTTTCTTTGTTTTGGCTTTAAAACTCATTTTCTAATTAAATTGCATCTTTTATTAAAATCAATTATTTAGAAAATAATTAAAACAATTATTCCTCAATAATTAAGTTTAAGAAATGATAAATTTAACTCCAATCTTTTTTGTTTAAAAATTATTTTCTCATTTTCTCGTTCAATCTCGAATCCACGCAACCTGAAATAAACTGATAATATTTGTTAGGTAAAAAATAAACAGTTTATCTTATTTCAGTGATGTTCACATACAAAAATATTTTCCAACAATTTCCCCCTATGTGATCATTACTGAAATAAAAAGGTTAGATTGAAAATTATTGAAAATTGGATAAGACATTTATAAAACCATATCACTTGTTTTGAAAAAGTGTGACTAGATTTTACTTATGTTTTGAAAAATATTTGTCAAGAATATTTGTTTCCGAATCAAGGTTTCATGTTCGATTATCAAAGGGTTTTTGTAGATGCATTTTCATAATATTCCTTAAGATTTTATAACATTTATAAAGACGACAAGTGATCTTAATAGGTTGATTCAGATGAACGCTCATAGATATAGCTCACACTTGACTGAGGTGTTTATTTGTTCTGGGTGCAGAACTGGTGTATAATCACTAAAGATGAGTGATATCTCTCAGTTTGAAGGTGTTGACTTATGCTTAATGTGGATTTATACCTATATACTTTAGTCACTTGGTCTTCATATTAGATAATCAATCACATAAGACTGGTTTCGGCATTACTCAGAGGGTTTCTTCATTCATGCCATTGATGTTCACTCTCTCTCCGTCGGAATACACATGTAGAGGGGTTTAGAAATTTTCATAGTGCAGTTTGCAACTAAGAATATTCAATTATGAAGGATACAGTATCCCGGTAAATCTTCGGTTTTGAACAGCTATATTTGATAAAGCTTTTGAGAATTCGTTGTTTTGAGAGGTGTCTGTCTTGATGGATTGTTGTTGTAAATCTTCTTTTTCTTTGGTGAAGTGTTCACCTTTGTCTTTATCTTTTCTTGATTTGTGCGAATATACCTTGTGTAAAATATATCTGATGTGGTTACCAATTGTGATTTGTTGACAGCATTTGTTGGATATAACTTTGTCGTTTCTTCATTTGTCAGATTCGTTATGCCAGATGATCAGTCTTTTCTTTGAAGTGGTTTGATTTAGGATAGGGATAGGTGATATAATAGACAGTTTGTCTAATATTTAAGGAAATGATTGTATCGTCCCTGGTCATTTTGATATCTAAGCAAAAATGAGACTAGCATCACGGTATAAGAGTATAAATCCTATAAGTCATAATGAAAACACCTTTGCTCACAGAAATGAATTCCACTTAGCATTTAAAGACGAGGCACAATTTCTCACATGGGTTTGGTTTTCATCTGAATCTCCTGATCTTATGTCCCTTTACAGATAAAATCGTTATAATTGAAATAAATTCAAAGGGAATAGGAGAATGTACATAACAAAAATGTTTGAAATTTGAACCTTCTCTTCAATTAAGAATCAATATAACTGAGAACATTCATCGAGCATAAGTATCTGAAAATTTAGTCAAGAAGATGTTAATCACATGGTTCTGTAAAAGCTTATTATGACAAGTCTTTTATTGTATTTTTGAAGATTTGTTTTTCTGAATGTTTTTGTAAATTTTGGTTATTTGAATGTTTTTGGAAAATTTTGGTTATTTGAATGTTTTTGGAAAATTTTGTTTATGAAAGTAAACACTCTTTTGTACAAACAAAAAGTAAGAGATTAGGGATGGATGTTATCTGGATTCAACATTCCTAGACGGCCTAGGAAGTATTGAAACTTGGTTTCGTCTAGAGCCTTAGTAAAGACATCGGCAATTTGATCTTCTGTGTTTATGAAGTGCAATTCGATATGACCTTTTTGTATGTTGTCTTTGAGGAAATGATATCGAATATCAATGTGTTTTGTCATGGAATGGTGCACTGGATTGTGAGAAATGGCGATTGCGCTGGCTGAGTCACAAAATATGGGAATTTGTGATACTTTGTAGCCATAGTCACGTAATTGAGTTTGCATCCACATGACTTGTGAACAGCAGCTTGCGGCGGCTACATATTCAGCTTCTGCGGTTGAAGTGGACACGCATGATTGTTTCTTTGAAGTCCAGCTTACCAGTCTGCCTCCAAGAAATTGGCAAGAACCAGATGTGCTTTTTCTGTCTAGTCTGCATCCTCCATAGTCGGAGTCGGTGAAGGCATTAAGCTGAAAATCAGAGTTAGCTGGATACCAAAGGCCAAGAGATGGAGTTCCTTTAAGATATTTGAAAATTCTTTTCACAGCTATGGCATGAGATTCCATAGGATTGGCTTGGTATCTGGCACAGACACATGTAGAAAACATGATGTCGGGTCTGCTGGCTGTGAGGTATAGGAGTGATCCTATCATTCCTCGATATTTCTTTTGATCAACAGGCTTGCCATTTAAGTCTGCATCTAATTTGTAACCAAGGGCCATTGGGGTTTTTGCTGTATTTGAGTTGTCAAGAGAAAAACGAGTTAGAAGATTTTTAACATAATTTTCTTGATTGATGAAAATTCCATCTGATGATTGTTTGACTTGTAGTCCAAGAAAAGTAGTCATTTCTCCTATCATGCTCATCTCAAATTTGCTCTTCATCAAATCTGCAAACTTGATACTCAAGGATTCATCAGTAGAACCGAAAATAATGTCATTGACATATATTTGAACGATTAACAGATGTTTATTGAAAATTTTACGAAAGAGAGTTTGATCAATTGAACCTCTTTTGAATCCTGATTCTTCTAGAAATGTGGACAAGGTTGAATACCAGGCTCGAGGTGCTTGTTTTAAGCCATAAACTGCTTTTTGTAACTTAAAACTGTGATTTGGGAACTGTGGATCTTCAAAACCTGGAGGTTGTTGAATATACACATCGCGATCAATCTCTCCATGTAAAAATGCACATTTTACATCCATTTGGTAAACTTTGAAGTTCTTGTGTGCTGCATATGCTAGAAAGATACGAATGGCTTCGAGTCTTGCAACTGGAGCATAAGTTTCATCGTAATCGATTCCTTCTTGTTGAGAATAGCCCTTGACGACAAGTCTTGCTTTGTTTCGACAAACTATGCCTTGATCATCAGTTTTGTTTCTGAAAACCCATCTTGAACCTACTACTGTAACATCGGGAGGAGTAGGAACAAGATCCCATACTTGGTTTCTTTCGAATTCAGCTAGTTCTTCTTGCATGGCTTTGACCCAGTCTGGATCTTTGAGAGCTGAATGGATGGTTTTGGGTTCAGTCATGGACAAGAATGCTCCGTATAAACATTCATTTGAGGAAGCGGCTCTTGTTTGAATACCAGAATTGGGATCTCCTATAATTTGTTCTGCAGGATGATTTCTGGTCCATTTGTTTAGGCGAGTTTTTTCAGGTATTTCGATTGGTGTTTCTATGTCCTATTGTTCTTCTTGGTCAGGTGATTCTGTTGGGAATAGATTATGGTTGTTGTCAGATATGTCTTTTTGGATTATAGGGTGAGAATGAGGTAAAGAAGGTTCCCCCATAGATGATGCACTGGGATCATTTTGGACAGGTGGATTGGGAGTGTTTAAAGAGGAATTTAGTGTTGGTAATTCCCCCTCGACTTGACCTGCATTTTCTTGGTTTGATTGTGAAGTTTCTGCATCGGAGGTTCCTGTAGGAATTGTAGAAGATGTTAGAAATTCAGAACTATAAGCGGTTTTGGGTTGTTCAAAAAGAAGATCAAGATCGATTTCTATGTCCGTAGATGGATTTTGTTGAATTGGATTTTGAAAAATATTATCGATCATTTTAGAACCAAAATGTTTACGATCCAATTTCCTGACATAAAATTCATCGAAATGAATATCAGTACTTTCTTCAATTACTCTAGTACGTTTATTCAGTACTCGATAAGCAGCTGAGGTAAAAGAGTAACCAAGGAAAATTCCTTCGTCTGATCTTGATTCAAATTTTGAAAGGTGATCTTTGTTATTCTTTATGAAGCATCGACAACCAAAAATATGAAAGAATTTGATGTTTGGTTTTCGATTTTTAATGACTTCATATGGTGTTTTATGAAGTTGTTTATGGATTAAAGAACGATTTTGAGTGTAGCAAGCTGTGGCTATTGCTTCTGCCCAGAAGTATTGTGGTAGATCAGCAAAGATGAGCATTGATCTTGCAGCTTCACACAGAGTTCGGTTCTTTCTTTCAACAACGCCGTTTTGTTGAGGAGTGTAAGGGGCTGAGAAGTTGTGTTCGATGCCTTTGTTTTTGAGAAATGAGTCTAGAGTTATGTTTTTGAACTCTAAACCATTATCACTTCGGATTCTTCGAACTGGTCGTTTGAGCTTTAATTCAATCTGTTTGATGAAATTGATAATTTCTTCAGGTGCTTCTGACTTTAGCCTTAAAAAGAAAACCCAAGTAAAGCGTGAATAATCATCAATAATAACAAGGATGTATTTCTTCCCTTTTATGCTTTGGGTTTTTGCAGGGCCGCAAAGATCAATGTGCAGTAATTCTAGTGGTTCGGATACACTAGATTCAGGAATGCTTTTATGAGAGGATTTGGACAGTTTTCCTCCTTCACAAGCTGCACAAAGAGTTTCATTATCAAGTTTCAGAAGTGGCAGTCCGCGAACAAGATCATTTGCAATCAACTTGTTGATGTAGCCGAAATTGAGATGGGAAAGACGACGATGCCACAACCAACTAATATCAGCAGAGGCTTTGGACAAGAGACAGATGTCTGGTTTTCCATAGATAAGGTCCATATCTAGTGGATACATGTTGCCTAGACGATCAGAATTAACTAGAATGGCTTTGGTCTTGGCATCCGTGATTATGCTTCGCTGTTTGGTGAAAAGAACTTCATGATTGTTGTCACAAAGTTGTGATACGCTGATTAAGTTGTGTTTCAGGCCGTCAACGTAGGCTACTTTCTTGATGGTGAAGTGACCATTTGTTATGTTTCCATAACCTTTGATTCTTGCAGTCATGTTATTTCCAAAAGTCACATCTTGTTTGGATTCTGTGGGTTTGAAGTCTCGTAGAAAGCTTTGGTTACCTGTCATATGCTTGGAGCAGCCACTATCGATATACCATGTACCATCCTTGGGCTCTCCAGCACAAAGTGCCTGCAATTAGACAGAAATTTTAGGTACCCAAACCATGGTGGGTCCTGATTTGTTAATGGTTTTTGATAATTTGGAATCATTGTAGTATTTGTTGATTGGACGAAATGGTTGAGGCTTAAGTTGATTTATTAGGTTTTCCCAAAGTGAGATCTGTTTTTGAAAACCTGTCATTTGAAATGATTTCTGATTTTGTGAAAAATATCCTATATGTGAAGATCTGTTTGATAACCTTTCTTTGTATCTGGAATCTGAATGGTTTTGGAAAACACTTTGATGATGGAATGGAATTTGGTGAAATGATGGTTTCTGAAAGTTCCTTGAGAGATTTATCTCTTGAAAGCGATTTTGAATTGGTTTTTGAAACGGTTTTTGTTTTGGATTAAAGGTTTGTTTTTGTGGCACAGCGCTTGGTTTCAAAGGTTTTTCTTTGAAAACAATGGGCCTGCTTTGTTCTTTTGGTTTACAGACAGCTTGAATGGTTTGTTTATTTGTCTGTTGTTTCTTTGAATACTTTTGTCCCAGATTATTCTTTCCAATAAAGGTTGAGTTTAAAGAGGGAAAGACAGTTGGAACAGAAGTACTGCCATTTTGATGATCAGAATTTTCTCCATTTAAGGAATTTTCAAGTTTGATTGTGCCATCATTCATTGTTAGTTTAGTAGATCTCAATTGATGAGTTACTGAACTAGCAGAGTCTGATTCAGATTTTAAGACTCTTTTGAAAGACTTTTTGGAAACAGTGAAAGCAGTATCATCTGGGCTACAGTTGATAACTGTTTCGTCATCTGAATCGTCCTCATTAGCAGATAAGAAAAAATCTGGTAGAGGCAATTTAGAGTTTTCACAAATTTTCCCATTTTTCTTTTCAGTCTCTTCATTTTCAAAAGATTCTCTTCCAATTCCCGGTTTATAATTCGTATCAATTTTGCCAGTTCCTAAGTTATTTGCTTTAGTGAAAACATCATCACTCAATTTTCTGGCAATATTGATAGAATCCAGTTTTCCTTGAAATCTTTGATTTTCGGATTCCAGAAATTTGATTTGCTTTGAAGAATCATCTAGTTTTAGAATTAAACTAGTGTTGTTGTCAGTTAAATCTTGAACTTTTTGTTTTAACTGAAGGACTTCCTTTTCTAAGGTATCTTTTATTTCAGATGAAATAACAGATTGATTTTTTATTTCTAAGTCCCTTTTTTGTTTTAGAGCTTCATTTAATTGATCTAGGATGTGATTATTTTCTTCAGATTTTCGTTCAATGTCTCTTTCAAGTTTGTCTCTAGTCCTTGTGGATTCTCCAAATCTGAGTTGCAAGGTTTGTAATTCAGATTTGTAGATATCAGATTTAACTATTGTGTCATGATACAGTCTGAGATCAGCTTTTAGACTGTTCTCAATCTTAGTCATGTGGGACTCAAATGGTGTTTTTGAAAGACCGAGATCTGAGATCATAGACCATACCTGATCGATGACATATGGAGCTCTTGTGGTTGGTTCATTGTCAGCCATGAAGCAGAAATTTGACTGAGCGGGTTCAGTGTCTGTTTCATCATCAGAAGTTGGCCAGTATTCCACGCTAGGTTCGTGGAATGCCATCAAAGCTTTTTGCTTTGCTTTCTGTTCTTGTTTCTTCAGCTCTTCGGCTTTTTGTGCATAGTAGGCTGAGTCTTTGACTTTGACTTTGGCTCGACAATCTCGGGCATAATGATTTAGTCCTTTGCATTTGTGACAAATGATTACGTCATCATCATCATCGTTATTGTCAGTCTTTTGGCTCTTAACAGGTGGTCTTTCAGATGTTTGAGTTTGTTTCTGTTGAGATGGTTTTGAATGATTTTGCTGAAATCCAGAACTTTGGTTATTATAAGAGTTGTGATTATTTTGAAAACCGCGATTCTGAAGGTTTTGTCCAAAAGTGGATCTTTGTTGAAAATTTGGTCTGAAGTTTGATTGATTATGATGTGGCAAAAATCTTTCGAGATTAGTGTTTGCTACCAAAGCGCACAATTGTTGGTAATCAGCTTCATTATTTGGATCAGACAAGTCACAAGAATTACTTGAAAAAGCTTGGTTTTGATCAATTTGACTTTGATCATGAAAATGTGTTTGGTTTTGAGAGGATGTTGACAACAAAGCAAGTGGTCCTCCAAAAGAAGTAGACGTTGGTGGGTCAATCGAGGATTCATACGATTGTAATTCTCCGTACAGATTGTACAAAGATTCAGTATGAATTGCCGGATTTCCCTGAATGATGAGTTTGACCATTTTCCAGCTTTCATAAAGGTTGTTTAAAAATTTGAGGTTTATCTCATGCTGTGACTTTTTGATGCCCAAATTATTCATTTTGATGGTAATGAGATTGAACCTGTCATGAGCATCATGGATGGTCTCATGTGAAAACATTTTGAAGTTGTCAAATTCGTTTAAAACAGGTGTTTTATTGTTTCCAATGATTCTCTCATTTCCTTCAAAACGATTTTTCAAAGTTTGCCAAATTTGGTTTGCAGTTAAAAGGATTATATCATTCATTTGGCTTAGAATACTGTGGGGTATTCCAGACACAAGCTCTTTTTTGGCTTGAAGTTCAAGTTTCTTTCTTTCATTCAGTATATCCAAGTTACTCGTAAGAGAGGTCATGTTATCTGGTAGAGATCCGTCTACACATTTCCACACATCTTCACTTATAGAGTTGAGATGAAGATTCATACGACCTACCCATGATTTATATTCTTCGGGAATAAGAATGGGTGCTCGAGTACCTGAACCTATACTGTTAGCAATAGATACAGAATTTATGTTTGAGTAGTTTGCGGAAGACATTTTTTGGTTTTTTTTTTTTTTTTTTGTTAACGAGAATGTGATGTTAAAATGAATTTTTTAAAGAAAACTTATTGGTGGTTTATAAAAACGCTACACAAAAGTTTTCGACAAAAATTTTCAAAATAAATCACACAAGTAATTTTTTTTATATATAATTTTTTTTTTTGAACAAGTGATATTAAGATGAAATTTTTAAAGGAAACTTATTGGTGGTTTATAAAAACGCTACACAAAAGTTCTCGACAAAAATTTCAGATTAAATCACACGAGCTCTGATACCAATTGTTGAAAAAACTTTGACGGTCCTTGGATTAACGTTTAAATTATGTCAATTATATTTGGGGAGATGGGAAAGGGATTTAAAAAGAAACTAAAAATAAAGCACAAAAATAATTAAACTAGACAAAAATTAAATAGACAGAAAGCAGTAAATAAAATAAATGTTAGAAGTTAGAAGTTAGATGTAATAAACGCCATTATCAACGATAAAGGGTTTTTTACAATAAATAAAAAGTTAGACGTTAGATGTAATAAACACCATTATCAACGATAAAGGGTTTTTACAATAAATAAAAAGTTAGAAATTAGTAATGTCTTGGTTAAATATAGTCCACATTTGTTTTCCTTGTCACGGTTTAATTTGGATGTCTTGGAATTTTAGTATAACGGCACAAATAAATTTAGTCGAAATAATAACGAAAAAGTGATCGTTAAATAAATAGCACAAGAAATTAATCATTCATTTTATATTTAAACATTCGAAATATTTAAAATGAAATTGAAATGAAAATTAAAAAAGAACTTATCGACAACGGAAGAAGATGGTGTTTTTCTTGAAGCGTCGATTCTTGTTCTTTACGGCAAGATGAGGCTTGATGGTTTTTTGGTGTTGGGTGTAATGGGTTTTTGGTGTTGGATATTTGGTATATGTTTTGGTAGGTTTTTTTGGTGTAAGATGGTTTTGGTATGTATTGGTGTAGAAAATGGTGTAGAATGGTGTAGAATTGTATGTAATGGTATGTTTAAAATGAGAAGTTTGGGTTGGTATTTATAGTGAAAAATGGATGAATTAAATAACAAAAGATGTGATGTAAAGCAAGGAATATTAATCTTTTCAGATTAGATCTAAGATCTAAATCAAAAGAAATGAAAAGAATTAATTTTGTGGAAGATTTGGTTGGAAAAAGTTGGAAAAATGGGTTAAAAATTGGAAAAGTTGGAATATTTTCGTGTTCTTGGCTGAAAAGTTGGTTTTTGGGTGATTTTTGATAGTTTTCGGAAGTTCAGGGGCTGAAATGTAAGTATTTTCACAAAAACATGCGGGTCGGCCGGAGGCGGGTTCGGGTCGGACGCTTGGGTCGAGGCGCGGGTTTCTTGTGAGAAGAAACGGATCGGGTGGTGGAGCGGTTTTGGATCCGGAGCCGGTACGCGGGTCGGCGGATACGGAAGCTGGGCCGGATGCTGCTGGTGGGCTGGAGGTTTCTTGGGCTGCTGCGATGGACTTGGGCTGTTGCTGTTTCTTCATTTTCTTTTTAATATTAATTCATTTAAAAAACCGAAATAAATTAAAATAAATTAGGAAAATTCATTTTTAATTTATTAAATTAATTAAGTCTAATAAAATAAATTATTTAGAAATTATATTTCCAAAAATTCATTTTAAATAGATTTAATTTAATTTTCTTTTATATTTTTCTTTGTTTTGGCTTTAAAACTCATTTTCTAATTAAATTGCATCTTTTATTAAAATCAATTATTTAGAAAATAATTAAAACAATTATTCCTCAATAATTAAGTTTAATAAATGATAAATTTAACTCCAATCTTTTTTGTTTAAAAATTATTTTCTCATTTTCTCGTTCAATCTCGAATCCACGCAACCTGAAATAAACTGATAATATTTGTTAGGTAAAAAATAAACAGTTTATCTTATTTCAGTGATGTTCACATACAAAAATATTTTCCAACAACATGACAATACCAGATAAGCCGTGAGTCTGTTATAGACAAGAACGGAGCTATGAGTCAGTCAATAATGGTACGACAAGACCAGATAAGCCGTGAGTCTTTAATAGACAACAACGGAGCTGTGAGTCGAACTTATATAGACAAGACCGGATAAGCCGTGAGTCATTGCGATGGCAAGAACGGAGCCGTGAGTCTAGGCAAAAGCGGGATAACCCGTGAGCCATATATGATTTTATTTTGCATGATAATGCATAATTGATTTTGTATAGAGAATTTTATTCTTATACCTGTTATACTTGATTTGATTACTCATTAGGCTTTATAGCTCACGATTTTATTGATATGTCCCTGCAGGTGAGCGTGATCCCGCTAAGAGAAAAGATAAAGTCCGTGACTGAGGACTTAGTATTTAAAGTGACGACCCGGCTTGAAGAATGTATAATATTATGTATTGTACTTCGTGATACTCTTGTACTCGTATTGTATTAACTAATACCCCCTACTTATGGTTTGTTTGTAAAATATTTGGTTTGAAAAAAATGAAATTTTTTTGGGGTGTTTTGTTAATAAGTCGGGTGTTACAAGTTGGTATCAGAGCCGTGGTTTAAGTGAACTAGGTGTCTTAGACTAGATTCCTGGACTTAAACCTTGAGAGAAGAACAGATAAATGGACTGTTAGATATATATAAGTTTGTTATTATATATGTAATCTAACGGTTTGCTGAAATTTTGAAGTATGAGAAATACACGAAGTAATCCCACTGGTGCGAATTCGCGTGGTACTTTAAGAAGTGGACCAGTTCGGTCACGCGGCTCAGCTGGGCGAAGAGCACCAGCACGGGAACCGGTGGGACAAAATCCACCTGATATTCGGGCGATAGTGGAAGAAGTGGTTAGGCAAATGATGCCTACGTTAACGAATAATCCCAACCCGAGTGGCAATCCAAACCCGAGTGCAAATCCAAATCCTAGTGAAGAAGCTGCAAAAAGTGTTCATGACAGGCAGCCGAAAGATGAAAGCCAGGGAGAAAGTCGTGCCCGGGCAATAAAAGAAACTCAAGGTGGGGAAGCCTCGATAAAGAAAGTTGGGTGTACGTATAAAGCCTTCCTTGGTTGTAAACCAAAGGAATTCTCGGGGACAGATGATCCAGTCAAAGCTATGGAATGGATCATGCATATTGAGAAGGTGTTTCGAGTAAGCAAATGTGCGGATGATGATAAAGTAGAATTTGCCACGAACCAACTTACAAGCAATACACTACATTGGTGGCAAATTTACTACAAATCATTGGATCTTGATTCATCCCAATCGATACCTTGGGAGCAGTTCAAGAATAAGTTCAATGAAGAGTATTGTTCTGAAGTAGCGATAAAGCAATTGGAGGATGAATTCTTGCATCTGGAACAGGGTTCCCGATCTGTTCAGGAATATACTCTTAGCTTTCTGGAGAAAGCTAGGTTTGCGGAACACCATATCTATACTGAAAAGAGAAAGATCGATAAATATGTTTGGGGGTTGACGACCCGAATTAGAGAAATCGTGCAACCGCTGAAATTACCTACTTTCCGGCAAGTGGTGGATCGAGCCACAGAAAGAGAAACAGAATTGAAGCGACAAGAAAACGAAAAGAAAGTTTTGGAAACGAAACGAAAGGCGGAAGACCAAGGTTGGACGCCTCAGAAAAAGTCGCAACAATCCGGGTCTAGGGGAAAAGGCCAGAAAGATAAAGGAAAGAGGTGTGAAAAATGCAGAAAAAGGCACACGGGCAGTTGTCGCAGTGATACTGGGTCAGTTAGCTGTCGAAATTGTGGAAAAACGGGTCATCCTACACGGGAGTGTCGGGCGGAACGAAGATGCTACCAATATGGAGCTACTGATCACATCCGTCCGAACTGTCCACAACTGAAATCTGGAGTATACAGTGAAAGACCCAGGGAAGATCAAGTGGGAAAGAAAGAAGAGCCGAAGAACAGGGGACGACCAGTGGCCTCGCGAGCTTTCCAGATGACTGTGGAGGAAGCCCGTGAGAAGACAGATGTGGTGACATGTATCTTCACTCTTGATTCCATACCTGTATATGTTATTTTTGATCCGGGGGCTACACACTGTTTTGTGTCGGAGTCCCTGATGTCTCGCTTGAATGTACCGTTAACCCCAATGGATGAAAGCTTGGAAGTAGCTGTAGCAGACGGCAGATATGTTTGGGTATCCAAACACCTGGAGGGTTGTCAGCTTAAAATCTACGGGACCGTTTTCCCTATAGATTTGAAGCCGATGACTACCAATGAATTTGGTGCGATTGTGGGGATGGATTGGTTGGCAACGAATTATGCTAACATGGATTGTAGGAATAAAAGCCTCACAGTGCTGTCACCGGATGGGAATTTGATAAAGATACAGGGTGAATGACCTCGATTGCGAATGCCAGTCATCTCCTTTGCTCAAGCCCGAAGCTATATCAGTAAATGAGGGATGTCCTATTTGGCTTATGTATCGGTGGCTAAACCGATTAAAGTGGGGGTAGCGAATGTGAATGTGGTGAACGAGTTTCCAGATGTGTTTCCAGACGAACTTCCAGGGTTGCCACCAGATCGACAGGTTGAGTTCATGATTGAACTGATTCCGGGAGCTGCACCTGTTGCCCGAGCTCCATATCGTTTAGCACCTTCAGAGATGGTGGAACTGCGAAAGCAACTGGAAGAACTACTAGACAGGGGTTTTATCAGACCGAGTACATCGCCTTGGGGAGCCCCTATCTTGTTTGTTAAGAAGAAAGATGGGTCAATGCGCATGTGTATTGACTATCGGGAATTAAACAAGATTACGGTGAAGAACAAGTACCCGCTACCCATAATAGACGACTTGTTTGACCAGCTGCAAGGCGCGTCCTACTTTTCTAAGATTGACCTGAGGTTGGGTTACCATCAGTTGAAGATAAGGGAGTCAGACATCCCGAAGACAGCCTTTCGTACGAGATACTGTCATTACGAGTTTTTGGTGATGCCTTTTGGGTTAACCAATGCTCCAGCCGTAGTCATGGATCTTATGAACCAGGTGTGTCGACCGTTTCTTGATACCTCGGTGATAGTGTTTATTGATGACATTTTGGTGTATTCTCGAAGCCAAGCCGAGCATGAGGTGCACCTGCGACAAATGTTAGAGCTGCTTCGTCGAGAAAAGCTATATGCGAAATTCTCCAAGTGTGAATTCTGGCTAAGGGAAGTTCAATTTCTTGGTCATGTAATCAATGCCGAAGGGGTGAAAGTAGATCCAGCAAAGATTGACGTTGTGATGAAATGGGAACCGCCTAGAAGTCCCACTGAAGTACAAAGTTTTCTTGGTTTGGCAGGCTATTACAGAAGATTTGTTGAGAATTTCTCCTCGATAGCTGCTCCGTTGACCAAGTTGACCAAGAAAGGTGAAAAGTTCACGTAGGCTGAAAAACAGCAAGAAGCATTCCAGAAGTTGAAACAATCCTTATGTGAAGCACCAGTGTTAGCACTACCACAAAGCGGAGAAGAGTATGTGATCTACAGCGATGCTTCTAGAATTGGTATTGGTTGTGTGCTAATGCAGAAGTCATAGCCTATGCGTCCCGCCAATTAAAAGATGCCGAGAAGAAGTATCCAGTTCATGATCTGGAATTAGCTGCGGTGGTTCTAGCATTGAAGTTGTGGAGGCATTATTTATACGGTGTAAAGTTTGTTATTTACACTTATCATAAGAGCCTGAAGTACCTCTTCGACCAGAAAGAGCTCAACATGAGACAGCAAAGGTGGATGGATCTATTGAAAGACTTTGATTGTGAAATTCAATACCACACTGGCAAGGCGAACGTGGTGGCAGATGCTCTAAGCCGAAAAGAAGCTCCTCTAAAAATTACATCCGCATGTATGGGTGTAGTAAGCCGGTTACCAGAATTGATCCGTTCAGCACAGAAAGAGGCGTGCAAGCCTGAGCATGTTAAAAGCGAAAGAATGGTTGGATATTTGAAGCATCTGGAAGAAAATGCTCAGAAATTGAAGACCTTTAGAGGCCGAATATGGGTTCTAAAACAAGGAGAAGCGCGGAATTTGCTTCTAGAAGATGCGCATTTCAGTCGATATGCAGTTCATCCGGGCAGTACCAAGTTGTATCGGACGTTAAAACCGATGTATTGGTGGCCTGGAATGAAGAGGGACATTGGAAGATATGTGGAAAGATGTTTGACTTGTCTGCAAGTTAAGTCAAACCATCAGAAACCGTACGGGGAAATACAACCATTGCCAGTTCCAGAGAAGAAGTGGGATCATATTACCATGGATTTTGTGACAAAGTTGCCGTGGACACCGCGAGGTTATGATTCTATATGGGTGATTGTTGATCGATTGACGAAATCGGCACAATTTATACCATATAAAGAAAGTTATAGAGTGGATCAACTGGCGAAAATCTACATTGATGAGGTGATTTGTCGGCATGGATTTCCAGCATCGATTATATCGGACCGAGATAGTAGATTTACTTCCCGGTTTTGGCAGAGTCTTCAAAGTCAACTGGGTACAAAAGTACTTATGAGTACTGCATATCACCCGCAGACTGATGGTCAGAGTGAAAGAACAATCCAGACTTTGGAAGACATGTTGAGAACTTGTATCATTGACTTCGGTGGAAGCTGGGAAGATCATTTGCCTTTAGTAGAATTCGCGTACAATAACAGCTATCATTCCAGCATTCAGATGGCCCCGTATGAAGCCTTGTATGGAGCACCGTGTCGTACTCCGACCTGCTGGACTGAAGTTGGGGAAAAGCCGTTGGCTGGACCTGAAATTGTAGCACAGACTGAAGAGAAGATCAAACTAATACGAGAAAATTTGAAGGTAGCTCAGAATAGACAGAAACAGTATGCGGACAAAACGGGTGAAACCGATAGAATTCCAAGTAGGAGATATGGTAATGCTCAAAGTATCCCCTTGGAAAGGCCTAATTCGTTTTGGGAAGAAAGGGAAGTTGAGTCCTCGATTCATTGGACCTTTCCGTATATCCCAAAGAGTTGGAGCCGTGGCATATCGATTGGAGTTACCTGATGAACTTCATGGTATACATGATGTATTACATGTGTCCCATTTGAGGAAAACGTTGTTTTATAAGTCTCAACATGTACCCCTTGCTGAAATTGAGGTAGATGAAAAGTTGAGATATCCGGAACAACCCGAGAGGGTGTTAGACTGCAAGGTAAGACAGCTGCGAAATAATAAGATCAACATGGTGAAAGTGCTTTGGCGTCATCACAAAGGTTCCGACATGACGTGGGAGACCGAAAATGAAATGAGGGAAAAATACCCTCAACTTTTTGTATGATTTCGGGGACGAAATCTCTTAAAGGAGGGGAGAATTTGTAACGCCAAAACATGTTTATTATGTAATTATAATAAAAATGGCAAAATGGTCATTTTACCTTAGAAGGGTAATTTGGTCTTTTGGACAGAATAGGACTTGTTTTGTAATAATATTTTGAGTCTTGGACTTAAAATGTTATAAAAACTGAATTTGTGTCATAAATTGTGTAAATTGTGGCAAAAGTCCTAAAAATGCAACTTTAAGGACCAAAATGTAAATTTTGGAGGTATAAAAGCTTGGAAGCTTCTCCCATTTGTGTGCAGATTTTGAAAGGTTACGGGAGATTTCTCTTGAGCGATTTCTGCAAGGTTTTGAAGGGTTCTTGAAGATTGAAGTTTGCAAAATCGGATTATAGCTTCAAAGGGTAGAATTGGAAGTTTGAAAGGTTAGTAATCCAAGTTCTTGATTAGTTGTTCTTGATGAGTTTTGTAGAACTCAAAAACTGCATTTGCAGTTATAATTGTGTGTTTAAATTGATGTAAAACTTCCAATGAGTAATCTCACTGTTATCCGTTGTGATATATGTTATATGAGCAGCTGCAGATGAATATGATTTTGGGGGACAAAAATGACAAATTACATGATTTGAAATATGACAATACCAGATAAGCCGTGAGTCTGATATTGACAAGAACGGAGCTGTGAGTCAACAAGAATGACATGACAATACCAGATAAGCCGTGAGTCTGTTATAGACAAGAACGGAGCTATGAGTCAGTCAATAATGGTACGACAAGACCAGATAAGCCGTGAGTCTTTAATAGACAACAACGGAGCTGTGAGTCGAACTTATATAGACAATACCGGATAAGCCGTGAGTCATTGCGATGGCAATAACGGAGCCGTGAGTCTAGGCAAAAGCGGGATAACCCGTGAGCCATATATGATTTTATTTTGCATGATAATGCATAATTGATTTTGTATAGAGAATTTTATTCTTATACCTGTTATACTTGATTTGATTACTCATTGGGCTTTATAACTCACGGTTTTATTGATATGTCCCTGCAGGTGAGCGTGATCCTGCTAAGGGAAAAGATAAAGTCTGTGACTGAGGACTTAGTATTTGAAGTGACGACCCGGCTTGAAGAATGTATAATATTATGTATTGTACTTCGTGATACTCTTGTACTCGTATTGTATTAACTAATACCCCCTACTTATGGTTTGTTTGTAAAATATTTGGTTTGAAAAAAATGAAAATTTTTTGGGGTGTTTTGTTAATAAGTCGGGTGTTACAGTTTTTAATCACCCCAACTCCATACATCAACTTAACTAATCTTAATCACACCAAGATTAGTACATAAGAAAGGTTTTAACCTCTTCTCACAAATCAAACAACTCATAACTCAAAGGTAATCATAAAAGATTGCCACACAACTCTAAATAACTCAAAGCTAGAATCATACTAATTTATATAATCATAACTCCACTTACCTTAGTAAGCATCTCAAAATGAAAATGGGTCTTACAAGTTCTCTCCTCCTTCAATAGATTTCGTACTCGGAATCTCTTAGAATAGGTATGGTCTATATAATTACCTCATCGTCACAATCACACATCACATACAATAATAATATTATCCTCTCGTCAGCTCATATGCGATGTATATATCGTTACACCTCATTTACTCATAATATAGCTAACGTCCGTTACCATTCTCATAAGATGATCTCTATAGCCATATTGACTATCATCATTGCTACGTAGACAAGTACTCACTCTTTTATAGCACACCTTTCTTTGTAGCTTTATCGACATCAATGTATCTCACCTTACTCCTTAGCACTTATATATATATATATATATATATATATATATATATATATATATATATATATATATATATATATATATATATATATATATATATATATATATATATATATATATATATATATGACTCACATCGAGCCACATTCTCAGTGTATCATCAACTCTCTTTGTAACACTAATCTCAATAACTATTTGAGATTCAACTTCTGCTTGTAACTCAATAGGAAAACGGTCTCACCGATTCCAGTCTCATACTCTCTCTCTCTCTCTCTCTCAATTTACTCCTCCAATAATAACACGCGAGTTATTGATTTCTCCTACTTGCACATCCTCATCACTGAGAGTAGGAGGAACACTCAGATAACATATAAGACACATATATTCAATTGTCTTACTCGTGTTACATAACTCATCAATACTAGAATGTAAATCCAAAAATACTAAAATATCATAAACTATCTCGAGTTTCACTCACGTCTCCTTTAATTTGGTATTTAACCCTCGACACTTTTGTCACATAAGACCTCTTTCAGTTGTCTTATCTCCACGACCAATTACAATTTCTGCAAAAGCTCATTTATCTCTGCTCCCACCTCAGCACACATATTAGGTTTTTACCCGATATACAACTTACAATCCTCAACCAAGAATGGCTCCTTTTCATCTCAGTTCAGCAACATATATCTTGTTTGTTTCTCTTAATGTGCTTACTCGCTACACCATCTCTTATGTGGACAATCCATATTATATTCTCACTCAATCATTGACTCTATCAAACTCGATAATTTTATTTTCAAATAAATTCTCAACACAACTGCATATATTCCTCTTGACACACCATCGGTAAGGATTTTCCTCTCGACATTTCTCTATCGTTATCATCTCAATCTCTGATTCATCCAAATGACACAAAAATAATTTGTACATACTTACAGCTCACCGAAATCTCTACACATAACTCACAAGGAAAAATAATAATAACCAACAATGCAATCTCTACGGTGAGATTATATCTCATCATCCGATTTACTCATTAATCTCAAGAAATAGCTCAAGATTATTATAGCAAAATCTATTATCCATCGTCTCATACGAATAAATAGTTTTGTCATCTCGATACTCACACATTTATCTCATTGGCAGTAATTAGTTTGATTGCTAAGGAACGAATCATATCAATCACAACCACAATTACTTTCCTCCTCTTTTAACTCATATCTTCTCATCATGTATTTATAAAACTCTATCTAGTTCAACATACAAGAAATCTCGTACATTCTCAACACGAGTACATGACAAACAAACATACTCACAGCAACACTTCTTAACAGTATTACTCACTGTATTGTCTCACAGTACCTCTATACTGTTACTCAGCCTCTGATTCGTCCTCTTCTCAACCCACAAGGTTTCAAGCTATGCAAGCTTACCGATATGTTCATATCTGTGACACCCCAATTCTACTGTTTGCAAATACTATGGTTTTTCGTATAATACATGAATACAAAAATACGGTTTATCAAAAACCGATAATTTACATGTTTAAAACTGTGGGTGTTACAAATTCATACCAAATCTAACCATAGTAAGCAAGAAAATGATTAAACCTTGCGTCCAAGTTAGGAGCTAACTCAAGCTCCACTCCAGCTAAACTTCATCCCATTTATAGCAACTTTTTTTAACCTGGAATACATGGCAAAACATAGAATACGTAAGACAAAAATGTCTCGTGAGTTACATGAGTTTTAGACTCAAACCTTTAACTTCTTTTTCCAACTTTTTATAAAATTTACATCATAAAACTTCTGTCAAAACTTTATAGTAATAACATACTAGAACTCTTTACTTCTCTATATTATTTCATAACATACTTTGGAAAATAGCATCTTTCAAAACCTTATAGTAGTAACATACTATAACTCTTTACTTTTCAAAATCACTTCATAATATATTACAAAAATAACTTATTTCTTACTTTCTTTGACCGGTTTTATAAGCTTGCTGGATTTTTATACATAGGGCTTTAATCACCATAAGTGATACCCAGGTCTCTATGGCTAGAAAGAACGGATCAATCCTCACCATAGAAGTGCTGAAGCAATCTACTTCACGATGGGGCTTTTGCCCCAGTAGACCCCTTACCTAACCCGGGTAGGTGGAACATAGTTCCCTTACTAACGCTGCTTGCTACAATTACCAGTCATAAAAATACTTTCTGCTTGCTTAAACATTTCTCACATTCATATTCATAGTGGCTAAGTGCCAAACTTCATCATTTTCTGTCTTTATGGCTAAGTGCCAAAATTATAACTTTCATCACATATGTAAAATATGTTTTTATAACAATCTAAGCTTTATGCTAAATCATACTTTTCAACATCTTATGGCTATATGCCATTCATACTTGAAACATATACGGTTTGTAACCAAAACACACTTCTTAAACATCTTGTGGCTATATGCCATTCATACTTGAAAACATATATAATTGTAACCCAAATATACTTTCACATAATTGGTTCATAGACCAACATACTTTCACTTAATTTGACTTGTAGTTCAAAACATAACTTCAAATATAGCATCATACTTTCTCAACAAATTAGAAATAATACTCTTGCATATAATTTCACATAAAGAGATTTTATAAGAAATATTGAAAATACTTACTTGCCATGTACCCCAGAATGGGTAAAAATACTGCATGTACTCACCTCATGTATTGCTAGAAGATTGACTACACGTTCCTTGTATTTATACTCTTTTGATTCCATAATCACTTGGCATGAACCTATATTTAACATGTTATACATTAACATTCATGCTAACTGACTCTATAACTCATTAGAGTCCTTATAATACTATCTTGGGTCATAGCAATTATATAACTTTTAAATTACCAACTTTAGGTAAATCGTATATTATATGTATTTTACTACAGTACCCTCGGAGGGTCGTATTTCGATTCCGACAATTTTCCATGAAGTTTTGGGCCATAATAGACCTATGTTTAAAATTTGGGGTCAATCGGACAAGTATAAGACCAAAACTCAAAATCAATTTGCACTTGGCAGGAGACTCAATGCAATTCTGCCTGGCGCCGCGTCGCGTCCCGACGAGGGTGGTGGTCGCGTCGCGAAGGCAAAGCAGGTTGCCTTATTTGGCGATTTTCCAAACTGCAGATGCACTAATTCCTTACCTTAAGTTCTTAATACTTGACTTAATCATTTTAGAATCATTCTAGGACTAAAATAACAACTTACTTTTAGTTTCAAACCATGGAATCATTCCAATCCTTGACAAATTATAGAAATCCCGTTTTTAACATTTTTAGTCCAAAAAAACTAAAATTCCTTGAATCTATCTCTTACAACTGACTTCTTCAATCTTTTATGGTATATTGAACTTCATGAAAACCAATAAAACCATCTTTGATCACAGGGACCCGTGAGCTAGGGTTCTTGAGCCAAAAATTGGGTTTTTCCATGATTTCAACAACACCTCTTGAATTAAGTGTGTTTACTTGAGGTTTGATCATTAATAGATGGGAGAAATCATTAGAACCATTTCATATATTAAAATTTTCAGATTTCAGTTTTGACCCGGGAAGAAGATGCTAAGAACAAGTTCATAAACTTGATTTCTTACCTCCACCCACTTGGAAATCTTCTTTTCTTTGCTTGATTCTTCCATTCCAACTATAATCCTTCAAGATCATGAAGAATTTGTGATATCTCCCTCTCCATCAGCTGATCCCGTTAACAACGAGATATTTTGGGAGTGTTCACATCTATTTATACTTCCAGATTTTTCATTTTTAGTCCCTAAGTTCTATTTCTTGAACTTTTGGCACTTTATCACATTTTATCACAAAAAACTTAGTTTATTACATTTTTAGTCCTCAACTAGAATTATAACTTCATAATGATTTCTGTGTATGCCAAATGACCAAGTTACCCTCTTCATGGTAAAATGACCAAATTACCCTTTTCATTACAACTTTTGTAAAACTGTCCCAAAACTCCAAATTCCTCTTTTTAAGTTTAGTTCATTACATAATAACTCCAAAAATCATATTTTCCTTACATAAAAGTCATTTGGATGTCAAATGACCATTTTGCCCTTTTATCATTTTTCTCCAAACTCTTGGAATTTTACTACATTTCCCAATAAATTATTTTAATACTTTCAAAATATTTGATCTTTACATTAAGCATTATTTCGAATATAAATTCAAGATTTTTGGGTCGTTACAATATCTATCCACACGCAAGGATAGTACATGTCTCATTACTCCGCATCATCAATATGTACATGCCTGTCAACACACAAGCACAACACTGCGACACCACCCTGCCTCAGCTCATGGTACCCCGTACCATCCTCTGGTTTCACCAGTCAATGCTGTGTCACGGTATCTCATACCGTCCTTTGATCAAATCATGGTACCTCGTACTATTCTCTGATTTTAATCCATCTCCTATTGACTCTGGCAGGTCTCCCATATGGTCTCAAGCCATATAGACTCACTGTCACTCCTCCTTTTGTTTGAGTCACAAATGTCCTCACTACTCTAACCAAAATATACTCGTTATGTGGTTCCATAGAAATATGTGGTCTCAACCTCAACTACTCAATATGTGACCCCACAGAATATGTGGTCTCAATCACATTTACTCGTTATGTGGTCCCACAAAATATGTGGTCTCAACCACTTTACTCGATATGTGGCACCACAAAATATGTGGTCTCAACCACTTTACTCGATATGTGGCCCCACAAAATATGTGGTCTCAACCACTTTACTCGATATGTGTCCCCACAAAATATGTGGTCTCAACCACTTTACTCGATATGTGGCCCCACAAAATATGTGGTCTCAACCACATTTACTCGACAATTAACTCAATCTCTAGGCCAATAAGGCCTATATGAACCATTCTAGGTTCTCTCAATTATACCACAAAGTACTCTTTATGTGGTTATTCAAATGTCCTCTCACATCCCTGTTACAAATATCTCATCATGTGATCACAAACTCACAATTAGGTATAGTGTGCATTCAACTACACACTCACCGTCTTTCTCAACTCATACTCTTTTGGCTATCTCCGCAATTCATTTTGATCAATCATAAGTACTAGTTATGTGGCCCCACAAAATATGTGGTCTCAACCATATAGTACTCGTACAGTCGTACATAGAAATCTCGTCACATCTGTGAAACAACAAGTAATATATGTGCAATATCATAATATATATATATATATATATATATATATATATATATATATATATATATATATATATATATATATATATATATATATATATCACTATGTATATTTTCATCATACACAATTATCCATGGTTGTTAAGTACTGACCAAGCAACCACTCATAATCACAATTCTCTAACACATGTAGTTTCAATTAATCTTTTATGTGTCCACATGTTTTACACATATTCTACTACATGTATTATCAACAATTAAATACGCGCGACACGTTATAACAACATGTTAAGTAAAGCTACTAATATACCTCATAGCATCCAAATCTCGTCTCCTCATTAGATAAAACTTGCGTACTTCGGTTCTCAATTCTTTCTGTTTACTTCTGTAGGTACAGCACGACCTGTGTCCTCTGAACACGGCCCGTGTTCTTTTGTTCAATTTCACTGCATACTTACTGTAATCAAAACACGACCCGTGCTCCTCCCACACGACCCGTGTGTTCTCAACTTTAACCCACTGTATGCTACTATAATCCCAACACGACCCGTGTCCCTCAAACACGGCCCATGTTGATGCTGCAGAAACCAAAATTTGTTCCTACTACTCTTTTTAACATCCAACTTCTCCTAGATGGTTTCCATTCATCATATCTCAACCCTTAACTCATGCTCGGCTTATACTTATACTCTTTCTCATCATCAGCTGGAATCTCGCCGTCAGCTGTAACCTCATCTCATCATCAATTAGTATCTCATCTCGTATTCAGTTGACATCTCGTTATCAACTCAAGTTCTCATCTCCTCGTTAGCTGATATCTCATATCAACCAAAATCTTGTCTCATCTTTCAGTATTGGTACAACCGCTGTGACCAATTTATCAACTCGTCCTTCATATGACTCCATATCTGTGTTCACAAACAGAATATAACAATAACAAATATAACATAAAAGTTATAATTAACTCATAAACTAAAATCTGCAGCAGTATCTTTTTCCAAGCATGTGATAGGGGCTCTCTCTTCTCGGTTCAAGTCTAGGACTCTACACTCAAGACCTAGTTCACTTAAACCATGCTCTGATACCAACTTGTAACACCCGGTTTCTCATACGAAGTACACCCAAAAATTTCAAACAATAATACATCAAAGTGGGTATATTTGTACTCAAACCACGGATCAAGATGTTATCATCATAAATAATTACACAAAAGGTCCTTACAATTTTAACCAAGTATTACAAATAAATCTAATACACCTAAAGGACAGACTCTAAACTTGTCCATCGTTTTTTATCACATGCCTTCCCCTATCACTGCTATAGCTACCTGCAAAACAACAACAACTCAAGTGTAAGCTTAGATAAAGCTTAGTGAATAATCTCTTTATCACCAATCATTTCTCATTATCCGCTCATGCTAATCTCATTAGTAAATTTTAGATATACATCTCCTCTCTATCTCTGAACCTGCAAATCACATTAACTTTACAACACCAGTTAAATATTAGCAAATATTCACTTCTCACTAAGTACCGCACTTGGTACTTCTCACAGATTCAATTATAATCACTCATATATATATATATATATATATATATATATATATATATATATATATATATATATATATATATATATATATATATATATATATATATATATATACTCATTTCGCAACTAATTATACTCCATCTCAAAAGCTCTCATGGCTATACAATTCCATTCAAAACTCTATAACGCGACTACACTAGCATAATCATTTCAATAACATCCAACTCAAAAGATGTAGTATTTGAAAGAGGAAAAATGAGTATAAACGGTAAATATCAACTTAATATTTACCGAAACCCCCAAATCCACGATTCTACTCATTCAACCGTAGAAACTCGACAATAATCACACTAATCACTCTAAAGGCATCCACTAACAATCTACTAACAACATATATAACAATATATAGCTAAATCATGGAATTTAAAGTTAGGGTTTCAAAACCCCAAAACTAAGAAATTACTCACCTTGATGAATTAGGAATCAAGAGCGTGTTTGCGGGGTCAGATTCAAGTCTCTTTATGTTTCCCCACGAATCTCTAGCTTCAATTTGACAGAAAATCGCCTCTTTATGCTCTGAAATCAAAGTTGGGTGTATTTTTCCCGAAATGAGCATTTTCTGCACATTTAAAGGGGTTTGCACGCGTAACACGGCCAATGTTAAATTTACACGGCCCGTGTTTTGCTACAGTACCCGTGTTAAATTTACACGCCTATGTTTTGCTACAGTAACCAGGAAACACAAAATTACCGTATGTTACACGACCCGTGTAACATTTACACGACCCGTGTAAGCCATTTTTGGCGTTTTTAAGTCTCAAACTTATTCCAAATGGGTTTTTAATCACCCAAACTCATACATCAACTTAACTAATATTAATCACACCAAAATTAGTACATAATAAAGGTTTTAACCTCTTCTCACAAATCAAACAACTCATAACTCAAAGGTAATCATAAAAGATTGCCACACAACTCTAAATAACTCAAAGCTAGAATCATACTAATTTATATAGTAATAACTCCACTTACCTTAGTAAGCATCTCAAAATGAAAATGGGTCTTACACAAAGTGACAGGCCATTGAGGCATTTGTTCGGATAATGCAAGATCTCACTAGGGTGATGCTCCCACTCGGTGGAAATATAATGGTTTTGGGAGGCGATTTCAGACAAGCGTTGCCGGTCGTAAGACATGGCAGACGAGCACAAATTGTAGACTCTAGCCTACGAATGTCGCCTCTTTGGTCTTCGATAATAGAGTTGCATTTGACAAAAAATATGAGAGCACGAACTGATCCATTGTTCTCAGACTTTTAAATGTTTTGCAATATGCTTTGAAATCTCTTGACTTGGATATTAATTGTATCCGATGACAAGGATACGATAATGGAGCAAATATGAAATGTAAACACCAAGGTATGCAAAAAAGATTGGTTGACATAAACCCTAGAGCTTTTTATATGCCTTGTGGATGTCATAGTGTTAACTTAGATTTGTGTGATATGACAAACTCTTGTCATAAGACAAAATTTTTTTTGGTACGTGTCAAATATATGTAACATTTTTTCTAGTTCCACTAAAAGATGAAGTGTTTACTTGAGCATATTGATGAATTAACATTGAAAGCATTGCCTGCTACTCGCTGGGAAAGTCACATTGAAAGTATTAAAGCAATAAAAACTCAACCTCCTCAAATAAAAAAAGCTTTAGAAAAAGTGGTTGCAACGAATGATGATCGAAAAGTTTGTAGAGATGCCGAATCATTAATAAATGGTGAATTTTCCAGTTTTGAATTTATTTGAAGTTTAGTCATATGGCATGAAATTTTATTTAGAATTAATTTGGTAAGTAAAAAAGTTACGATCAAAAGATATGCTTATTGATGTTGCAATAAAAAATTTAGAAGGATTTATTAAATATTTTGAAATTTATAGAGAAAATGGGTTTGATTCCGCTCTTGATGAAGTTAGAGAAATAACATATAATCTTGAAGTTGAACCTGAATTTCCCATTAAACGTAATTTTTGTAGAAAAAAACAATTTGATGAAATTCCAAATACTAAAAGAGAACAACAATCTTCCCAAAAAAAAAAAAAGGTTAGAACCACTTATTTTATTGTTCTAGTTGATATGACTCGTACTCAATTAAAAATAGGTTTGAGAAAATGCAAGATTTTGAATCTATTTTTGGATTTTTGTTTGATGGTTCAAAGTTAGTATCTTTACTTGATGATGAATTAAAAAAATACTGTTTGAAACTTAAATTTACTTTGACAAACGGTGAGGGTTATGATATTGATGGAAACAGTTTGTTTTTGGAGTTTCAGTTTTGCAGGTAATGTTGCTGGATGAAGCATACAAAGGAGAACTTCCTTGGACAACAATTCAAATTATGGAGTTTGCTAAGAAAACATACATGTTTCCTAATGTGCTAGTTGCGTATAAGATTCTGTTGACGGTACCAATTATGGTTGCTTCCGCGGAAAGAAGTTTCTCGAAATTGAAGCTATTGAAAACGTATATTTGAAGTACTATGACTAAAAAAAGATTAAATGGATTAGTCGTATTATGCATCAAAAGTCAATTTCTACAAAGTATAGATTATCGTAAAATAATAGATATTTTTTCTTCAAAAAATGCATGAAGACATCGTTTTAAGTGATTTTTGCTTGTTATTGTTTGTACAACCCTGGTTTTTGTTTAACTAAAAATTTTATTTCAGTTTTTCTATCAAAAATTTTATATAAAAGGGCATTAATTTAGTATCTCTTTCCGGACATTGAAAACAACAGAGCGACCCTAGTCACAACAATGTCTCTTCCATTCATCCCATCCCAAATCTTACTTTCACATTTCACCATCATCCATCTCTCATCATTCATCCCGTCCCAAATCTTCTACTACCCAACCCACTCAATCCAATTAAAATTTAAAATAAAAAATCAATAACATATATTAATTTCAAATAAACCATATTTTCCGTCAACAGCTCTCATTTCTATTAAATGAAGGGTAAAATTATAAAAATAGTGATTTATTTTCCTTCATCTTCAACTCAATAACACAACTTCCATTTCCTTACTTTCTACTTATTTCGAACTCAATAACATAATTAAACACATTCTATTTTCTTTCAATTTCCTTCCATTTCATTCGCTTTTTTTTTTCTCACCCTCTCTTTCATTCTTTAAAAAACTCGAGAACGGAATGTTAGGCTGTTAACAAACCGATTAACCTGTAAATTTTTAAACTAGTATAAAGTCGAAAGCTGCAGGTATCGTTGCATCGAAGCTACCAGCACAAAAGAACAAAGAGAAATGCGCTTTTTGGACAAATATTGGGCGGTAAAGCAAAACTTGATTTAAAAGTTGCCCTAAATTCTACGCCAAACATTCCCGTCGCCCAAACACACACACACACATACAAGCTTTTGCGTTTCCTCTGCTCACCGGAGCTCACACTACCGCCGCCACTGTCGCCGGCTAGGTACGCTCCTCGTCCTCCTCTCTCTGTCTCTCTCTCATCTTCATTCCCGTCTGTCACTCGCGTGACTCCGCCGCCACCCTTAACCATTCCATACTATCCTCCATCGGTAACCAATATGGGAGGCGGAGCACCGTCAGCGGTCGTACTTCCCTTACTTCTCTCCCTCCTATGGTCTCTCACCACTCCCTCCCTCTTCTGGCATCGCGACCCAACCACCACCGGTGATCACCTACACAGTGCCGCCGAAAACCCTTCTTTCCTCCTCCGCCGGAGCAACACCAGCACCATAGCCCTCCCTCTCGTCTCTCTCTCGCGCCGGAAAAACCATGCCTCCCCCTTCCTTTGACCTACACGACTGGAACCACATACCACCACCCTTTACATCTCCGTTACAGCGTCGCCAAACCCAATATCTCACCACCACCCGCCGGCCCTCCGCCAAAATCCATCAGCCTCCAGTGACTATCTCACCGCCGGAAAACCCTAATTTACAACCCGTTTTCGCCAGTGACCGCCACCGAACGCCTAGCTACCAACCTCAAATCTCTCTAGAGATCTCTCACCCATGGCCATCGCTAACCACGTGACGTCTGTGTGTATGTGATTCTCTGTGCTGCAGTAACCCTAAGACCCCATTCAGGCCCCGCTCTCCCCCTTCTGCCTGCTTGTTCATCCCAATCCGTTGCTAGATACAAATTTTAATACCATAGTTTTATGAATGTGAATTTCTGCAGGTTTTGGACGTTATAGGAAAGATCCTTGAACTAAACATGAGGAGGGGAACTCACTTGGACGTCAGGTTCAGTTGCATCCCCTACAACTCCATATGTAGCTTTGACTTTCATTAAGTTATTTGAATTGTGCTAAATTGCTTTTAAACAATTGTTTTTGGGACACGTAGCATCACAATTGCGCACTGTTTCATCATCACCTGTCACAAATTTTAGCTCGGTTTGCTCAAAGTTGACTGCAATTGCCTCTGTGTTTGTGTTTGGTGTGTGTAATATATAAGTTGCTTGTTGCTATGGTAATTGTGGTGTGATTTTAATTAGTTTTTGAGGTATGTTGGGTAGGTTTAATTATTAAATGATGATGTTGGTGTTGTTTCTATGAGTTTGTGTTCAATAAAAATTGAATTGTATGTCATGTTAACTTTGAGGTGTAAACCACACATGTATTGGCCTTTGTTCTATTAAAGATTGCTGCATGTTCACTGTCATCCCTGTTTGTTTGCTATGCATCCCCATTTTCATGGTCTTTTAGCTATGGTCATTGCGCCAACAACTATGCTCAAAGTTGTGTGCTTAATGCTCCAAGAGTTGGTGCTTAATGCTTTTACTTAGGGGTGACTTGTTATGTCGTTTTTCTTGTTGACATTGTTTTATCTGAATCTATCATTTGCATGGTTCTTCTATTTGTTCACTTATGTTGACTGTTGAGCAATTTTGGTGTTCTTAGTAGATTGATAGTATCGAACAAAGAGATGCTAGCTGAATCGGTGAGCTCCGTGGGGGGTGTCTTATCGATGCTCAAAGAGGCAGATCATTCCCTTAAGCTTCACGCCCTTTCCAATCTGAACATACTTGTTGAATATAATTGGCCAGAGATATCAGATAGCCTCCCAATCATGTAATTGTCACTGTAAACCGTGTCTGTTTCTTATATTTTATGCTTTCTTGATGTTTTTGTAATGTTTAGAGTAGACTAAGTTCTTTTCCAACGGATTTATCAAACACCATCACATTTTGAATGCAGAGAGAGTTTATATGAAGATGAGGAGTTTGAACAACGAGAGTTGGCCGCGTTGGTTTTGTCAAAGGTCTTGACCTGTTTCCCTTACCGCCTTATTGTTGTTGCTAAGTTGTAAGCTTACTGTATATGTTTCACATCTTATCAACCATGTGTTATGCTGTATTTGACTCTCATTTGAAAGATGCGTGGTCTTTATTTTGGTTGATGCATCTCTCTCATGTGTGACAGCTTTTTTACTACCTTGATGACCCGAATGAATCTTTGTCATATGCCCTTGGAGCTGGGAACTTATTTGACACTTCCGAAGAATCAGACTATGTTCAAAGACTTACCGGTAAGCGTAGCTAGTCTGTGGAGTTTTCATTACTCGAATAGTTAATTGTAGCCTCACAAACCGTATCTTGTTTTCAGCTGAAGCGATTGACAAGTATGCAAAAATGAAAACTAAGGCAGCAGAAACAGGTGGAGCTGCTGATGTGGACCCGAGGCTCGAAGCTATAGTTGAGAGAATGCTCGACAAGTAAAGCAACTTTTATCTCTCTTCTTAGGCCTTACACTCGTCATATAGATTTGTTGTACACAATGTGCTTTGTGAATGAAGACCAATGTGGTTGTATTTTTGTTCTTTCACAACATATAGAAAATGGATTCATAACTCATATAGATTTTTTCTATTAAATCAAGGTGTATAACGGATAAGAAACATCAACAAGCGATTGGGACAGCCATAGAATGCCATAGGTTGGATAAACTTAAGGAAGCAATTATAAACAGTGAAAACGTCCATGCAACTTTGTCGTATTGCATAAATGTATGTCATGCATTTGTCAATCGGAGGGAATACCGGAGTAAGGTAAATATGCACACGATTTGAAATGTGATCTATATGCTGGTGTACGAAAACTGGTTATTTGTTCTATTTTGTGCAGATTCTCCGTCTGCTTCTTGAGCTTTATTGGGATTTGGAGGCTTCAGATACATTTAAAATCTGTGAGCTGTTGATGTATTTGGACGAGCCGGATGATGTATCAACAATCTTACAGAGACTTATAAGGTCGGAAAGCCGGGAGGACGCATTAATAGGATACCAAATTGGACTGGAAATAGTTTACCATGGAGATAAGAGTTTTTTATCGAGGGTGCAAGGTACGCTCCCGGGCCCCAATGGTGATAGTGAGGTCAGATATTTGGAAAGGCATGCTAAAATAAACCAAATTTTGTCCGGGGAGACTTCTAATCAGCTGACCCGTCATTTCTTAAGCCAGCACAACAGGTGAGGGGAGCCATCTTTTTTGTTATTGGTAAAAAGTTGCAAGTGGAAGTACGTTGCTATTTGTTGCATTTAGCATTTTTTGTTCCTAATCTTACAGTTGCATGGTTCTACAAACAGGGCGGATCCAAGTATTCTCACTGCAATAGGACGGTCGGTAGCAATGAAAAGCACTGTGTGCCACAGTGCAAGTATCTACGCAAATGCACTCATGTATGCCGGCACGGCTATGGATGGTTTCTTAACGCAATATCCGGTATATGCGCTGTACTTGGTTTGTATGATCAATTAATCTCACTCATATTCAAAAAAATTGTTGGTATTCTGATGTCAGGGCTGGGTGGGGAGGGCCACACATTGGGCGGAATTCAGCTCAACTGCTGGGCTAGGTGTTATTCATAGGGGTAATTCAGAACAAGTACCAAATCTAAGGGAACTCGCTGGTTATGGTCTCGCTGGTAATCCTTATACCCAAGGCGGTGCCCTGTACGCTTTTGGCTTCCTTCATGTCGACCCTGATGGGTCCATTGTGAAATTGTTATGCGATTTCCTGAATGAATCCGATATCGAGGTTCTTGTTAATATTTCTGATTATAGTTGGGTAGTGATGGAATTTCCCGTCCAATCAAGAATCCACGTCAAAAATCAAAACTCTGAACATGAATTTAGTTAGATGAGTTGTCTTGTTTAGAATTAATTCAACCGAATATTAAATGCTAAAGAAAGAAAAAGTGGAAACAAAAAACTCATCAACATGTTTCAAAGTTTTGCTAGATTTTTGAGTAAACGGCATTTTCCATTACTACTTGCATTAAATTTTTTGTATGCTAAATATTGTTATTGTTTGGCGCAGGTTATTTTGCACGGTGCCTGCTTAGGCCTAGGTCTATTATCTCTCGGAAGTGCCGATGAACGAGTCTTCGGCTACATATATGACGTGTCGTCTTGTGTAAGCGCAGGCGACGCAAGAGGAGTCGCCGATTCTGCATACGCTGCTGGCATCAGTATGGGATTAGTAATGGCTGGAAGTTTAGACGAAAAGTGGGAGGATATGAATAAGGAGGCACATGCGACACCACATGAAAAGAGGACAAGGTACCCTTTAAAACCTATTATGTCCTTTTGTTACTATTAAGTGTTGACATCATTTATTTCTTGCTCTGAAGGGGGTTGGCATTGGGTGCTGCCCTCACTGTGTACGGAAGAGAAGAAGAAGCTGAGAAATTAATCGATACGATGACCTGTGATGAAGACCCAATAATAAGAGACGGGGGCATCTATGCATTGGCATTAGCATACACCGGGACAGCAAATCAAAAGGCAATCCGACAACTTCTCCACTTTGTTGTTTCAGACGCGAGTCATGATGTTAGAAGGACTGCTGTGTTAGCCCTCGGGTTTGTCCTCTGCTCTGAACCGGAACAGGTCTGTGTTGTTTCTCTATACCCCATTTCCAAATTCTTGTAAAAACATTTTGAATAACCTTAATATCATGCAGAGCACACGTATTGTATCCCCCATGTCACGGTCCTATGACCCTCATATTCGCTATGGGGCGGCTATGGCTCTAGGAATTTCGTGTGCTGGCACCTGCTTGGACAGGGCTATATCATTGCTCGAACCGTTGTTATCGGACACGGTTGATTTTGTTCGTCAAGGTGCGTACATTGGAATGTCAATGGTAATGATTCAAGCCACAACAGCCATGGACTCCCGTGTTGATGATTTCAGGTAAATATTCTTACTCAATATTTGGCTATGGCGGATTTTGTAAGTAGGATTTTTCTAGCAACATATAAACCTCATAAGCAAAACATGTTTGATTAATTTTCTTTTTGTCATTTAAAAAGAGAATGTTTGATTTGTTCAAATGAATAGTGTATTTTTTGTTTTTAATAAAACTAAAAAAATTTCGTGACCTATTATTAGGCGGCAACTCGAGAAGACCATTCTGGATAAAAACGAGGAAACAGTTAGCAAGATGGGCGCTATTCTGGCCTCCGGAATCCTCGATGCCGGTGGAAGAAATGTTACTATTAAGCTGCAGTCGAGGAACAAGAAAGCCGTTATGAATGCAGTCATTGGGCTTGCTGTTTTCAGCCAGTTTTGGTACTGGTATCCTCTGATATACTTCATTACCTTAGCCTTTTCACCCACCGCTTTGATTGGACTGAACCATGATCTAAACGTGCCAACGTTTGATTTCATATCATATGCCAAACCCTCAATGTTTGATTACCCCCTCCCAACACCTATCCCCACCACCACCCACACTGCAAGTCCATTCCCACCCGCTGTTTTGTCAACTTCCAAGAAAGAGGCGAAAAAGCCTAATGCTGACATGTTATCCGCCCAAGGAAGCTCGGATGGAGACTCTACGCAGGTATGTTTCTTTGTTTTTGGAAGGAATTGATAATTTTGGTTTGACGGAATTGGAATGAGAGATTCCATTCCAAGGCTGCCAAATGGTAGGAATTGAATCCATTATATGTATATTGAAACAAAATAAAAACAATCACATCTATTAACCAATAAACAAAAATTATTTTCATATACTTAAGGTTACATTAAAACTCTCCTATATAATTTTTTAGGAAAGACCAAATATTTTCTTGATTTGAATTCTTTACTATGATTACGTTGATAGGTTCAGTATATGTACTTGAAAAACCCGGCGAGAGTGATTCCTGCTCAAGAAAAATATATCCGATTTCTCCAAGAATCCAGATACATCCCAGTGAAGCCAGACACCTTCTCTGGTTTTCTTCTTATGAAAGACATGCGGCCCGATGAACAGGAGATCCTTTCTATGACCGGTCCACCCTCATCGACATCACCACCATAACACTATATATCTGTGCAAACCCAACCTTTTGATCGAAGACAAAAAGTGGAATTGATGATACTTTATTCTGTTTTCCAACTTTACACTTCATGTACATGGATATACTCTTCCATGTTGCCAACCCATGAGTTTGCATTTTCTTTTTCTGTCATGGATCTTAGGTGGCATGCGTAATTTCTGTTTACAAATCAAACATATGTGGGCCCGTATATACAATTCTTGCCAACTTAATACTAGTAAAGTTTTAGGTTTTTCCGTTATGATGTTTGTTAATTTTGCCACTAAGACTTTGTTTTTGTTCAAGAGACATGAGCAAATGTCGAGTAAATGTTGAAGAGACATGAGTAAATGTTGAGTAAAGTCATAGGTTTAAAACCATTCATCAGCATAAGGTGTGCGAGTAGCAATCACAGCCTACCCTAATAAGAACATAAGAACAATGTAAGACAAATATTTTTCAAAGGCGTTGTTAAACATTTGAGAAATTTTTTCCAACCATTTTGGGCGAGTATATCATACAAAAATGCAAGACTTTTATGAAAAACAAATGACAAAGCGGCCATCATAAACCGATAGTTGATGATCTGTTTAGAATTTTGTTAAGATTTCCAATATGATGTGCTCCAAAAGAAATTTGAAAATTCCTTGCTTTATATACAATATTCAAAATTTGAGAAAAAACACTTTTTCATAAATGTGAATTAAATTTTCATAAGGAACGATTTTTAAGGACATTAACCATAAAGTTGAGTGTTTAATTCTTGTAAAAACAAGGTTGATAAAGATTTCAAATCTAACATTTACATGTTTCAATAATAACGTTTTATGAAAAGAAAATATAGACAAGTAATTCTTTAAACTAAAGTGGATTTGGATAAAAGTTGAATTAAATGTACTCCAAGTTTTATAATGTTTTAAAATTTAAAATGGTTAACTTTTTGAGATTTTAGAAAAACCTAGTACTACATTATTTCTAGGTGATTCCGGGAAAAATCCTTTTAAGGGTTGGATAATTGTAACATCCGTGTTTTGGGGTTAGATCGATAAAATAAAATTTATTTTTGAAAATAAAGAAGAATAAATAAATAAATTTAAATTTTTGTTATATGTTTATAAGATAGATCAATAAGCCAAATTTACTTTAATTTTTGGGATGTTACAAGTTGGTATCAGAGCACAGCTTGAGAGAATCAGGCTCACTTCAGTGAGTTCTGAACTCAAGTTGATGCTTAACAGTTTTCCTAAAAAAAAGAACCTTTTACAAAGAAGGAAGTTTGATGAATGGTGAACTCAAGACACAGTGTGTACCGCCAGCCATCGCCAGGGTGTAAGCAATTATCATATTAGATGTGGGTGCTAATGAAGGAGTTCTGAACGCAAACATTAATATACAGTTTGGTGAATCCTAACGCAAACATACTTCAGTGAGTTCTGAACTCAAGTTGATGCTTAACAGTTTTCCTAAAAAAAGAACCTTTTACAAAGAAGGAAGTTTGATGAATGGTGAACTGAAGACACAGTGCATACCGCCAGCCGACGCCAGTGGGGGAAAAGGGTTTGATTGTTTATTGTTGTAGATGCTTTCTAGAACATAAGATGTAGGTATGCTAGATTGCCTGCTAGAAAACTACACACTTATGTATTATTTACTTGCTGCCTGTTATTAGGAATGAATGCTAATACTGATAGGTTGTTTAGGGAATGTCGTTAAGTTGTATGTAGTAGGAACTGAATACCCTTAGAATACTTGATTTGGCCCTATTGCATGTTCCTTGTTTGATTGTTGCCTTAGGGTAGGACCTGCTATTCGAAAGTCTATTTAATTTTATACTGTATACGACAGCGCGTTCAGGAGACAACTCGTCATCATTAGAGGAAATTCTGTCTTAGTTATAGTAGCAGGGTGGGGATGGTATCCCTAGTATTCTAGGAATGTGTTGGCATATGCTTTGTAGGGGCATATGTGTTACAGTACTCAGTGAGAAGTGGTTTGGGTACCCATGAAATTCGGGATCTGATGGCGACAGAGGACTCGTGTGCGATTAGAGAGGAATCCCGGGTATGTTACTGAGATTATGGGTGAGCCGAGGGACACATTAGAGGAATGGGTTGTTACCAATCCAGTCGTCGAGAGAGGAAGACCCCATTATTTAGCATGCGTTGGATTTACGTTGTCAAAGGCAAATTCCTTACTAGTAGTTCCATGGATGGTTGGGGAAAAACAAGTAAGTACTTATAAAAAAATAATAAATCGAAGTAACGGACTTGGACTTTAGTCCAAGTGGGGGAGGAATACAAAATTAAGGGAACAACATGAATATTGTATAGAATCGATGAAATTATTAAAATTATAGTAACACGTCAATATATTTAAATATAATGTTATATTCACAAAACATTCCCCTACTAGAGTATGATATTGTGAGAGAATTGAATAAGATTCAAATCCTTCCATTGGATTAATATTGATATGAAGTCAATCTAAAAGCTGATGCCATGCTATGTCACCTACTAAGTCTTCAAAATTCTCTTCACTTGTAGGCTCGAGTAAATCAGGGTTAATACTACTCATAGCAGAATCAGATGGCAGAGATTGCTGCTGTGTATTAGTTCCTGATGAAGCTTCCTCCATTTTTTGAATTCTTCTTTTCTTATAAGCAGCCTTATGAGCAGCTTGTCTCAACTTCTTTGTGGCGTCTGTTAAACTTGGATGTGAACCTTCGATTATCGCTTATTTCTCCTTTTCTAGATTGGGTATTACATCTCTCGACAATTCTATTGCTTCATTAGAATCATTACCAAATTCCTGTGGCACAAATAACTTTAGTAATTACAACCTTATGAAAGTATTAAAGCATTGCCTGCTGCTGGCTGGGAAAGTCACATTGAAAGCATTAAAGCAATAAAAACTCAACTTCCTCAAATAAAAAAAGTTTTAGAAAAAGTGGTTGCAACGAATGATGATCGAAAAGTTTGTAGAGATGCCGAATCATTAATAAATGGTGAATTTTCTAGTTTTGAATTTATTTGAAGTTTAGTCATATGGCATGATATTTTATTTAGAATTAATTTGGTAAGTAAAAAAGTTACGATAAAAAGATATGCTTATTGATGTTGCAATAAAAAATTTAGAAGGATTTATTAAATATTTTGAAATTTATAGAGAAAATGGGTTTGATTCCGCTATTGATGAAGTTAGAGAAATAACATATAATCTTGAAGTTGAACCTGAATTTCCCATTAAACGTAATTTTTGTAGAAAAAAACAATTTGATGAAATTCCAGATACTGAAAGAGAACAACAATCTTCCCAAAAAAAAGTTTAGAACCACTTATTTTATTGTTCTAGTTGATATGACTCGTACTCAATTAAAAATAGGTTTGAGAAAATGCAAGATTTTGAATCTATTTTTGGATTTTTGTTTGATGGTTCAAAGTTAGTATCTTTACTTGATGATGAATTAATAAAATAGTGTTTGAAACTTAAATTTACTTTGACAAATGGTGAGGGTTATGATATTGATGGAAACAGTTTGTTTTTGGAGTTTCAATTTTGCAGGTAATGTTGTTGGATGAAGCATACAAAAGAGAACTTCCTTGGACAACAATTCAAATTATGGAGTTTACTAAGAAAACAGACATGTTTCCTAATGTGCTAGTTGCGTATAAGATTCTGTTGACGGTACCACTTATGGTCGCTTCCGCGGAAAGAAGTTTCTCGAAATTGAAGCTATTGAAAACGTATATTTGAAGTACTATGACTAAAAAAGATTAAATGGATTAGTCGTATTGTGCATCAAAAGTCAATTTCTACAAAGTATAGATTATCGTAAAATAATAGATAATTTTTCTTCAAAAAATGCACGAAGACATCATTTTAAGTGATTTTTGTTTGTTATTGTTTGTACAACCCTGGTTTTTGTTTAACTATAAATTTTATTTCAGTTTTGCTATCAAAAATTTTATATAAAAGGGCATTAATTTAGTATCTCTTTCCGAACATTGAAAACTAACAGAGCGACCCTAGTCATAACAATGTCTCTTCCATTCATCTCTCTTCCATTCATCCCATCCCAAATCTTACTTTCATATTTCACCATCATTCATCTCTCATCATTCATCCTGTCCCAAATCTTCTACTACCCAACCCACTCAATACAATTAAAATTTAAAATAAAAAATCAATAACATATATTAATTTCAAATAAACCATATTTCCCGTCAACCCACTCAACTCACACAAAATTTTAAATTTAAAATATTTAAAAACATAAATAGTACAAACTGAGGAGCATACCGTAAAAATATTTAAATAATGTGGGGTTATGCGTATTTATGGCTCTTTCTCGAGTTTATTTTAAAAGAGAAAGTGAGGAGAAACTGTGTTATTGAGTTTCATTTAAATAGGGAAACGAAAGAAAAGAGAATAAAATAGCTTTAAAATCCATCATCTTATTTTTGGGCGGGAAGAGAGAGAGAGTGTTATGAGATTACATTTTTGTCAATGCAACAGCTCTCATTTCTATTAAATGAAGGGTAAAATTATAAAAATAGTGATTTATTTTTCTTCGTATTCAACTCAATAACACAACTTCCATTTCATTTCTTTCTATTTATTTCGAACTCAATAACATAATTAAACACATTATATTTTCTTTCAATTTCCTTCCATTTCATTCGTTTTTTTTTCTCACCCTCTCTTTCATTCTTTAAAAAACTCGAGAACGGAATGTTAGGCTGGTTAACAAACCGATTAACCTGTAAATTTTCAAACTCGCATAAAGCCGAAAGCTGCAGGTATCGTTGCCTTGAAGGTACCTAATAAAACTATTGGAATAAAGGAAGATGTTTTTCATTGATTCAAAATAACGGGGATACAATGTTCTTTAAATAAGAAAACAAGAGATAATGATGGAAGCTCCTAAAAATAATGAAGTGATAAGAAGACAATAAGAAAGGTCGTTGATATCTCTTGAAATCCAAAACTCCAATACTCCCCCTCAAGTTGGAGCAAGTAGGTCGCAAATGCTCAACTTGTCAAGTAGTGCACGAAGTTCTCCTCCACCCAAAGCCTTCGTAAGCAGATCCGCAATTTGATTTTTGGTGTTAATGTCAAAAGTTTGGATCTCTCCTGATTCAACGCATTTACGTAGAAAATAACAATCCATCTCGACGTGTTTTGTACGTTCATGAACAACATGATTGTTTGCAATATGTCGAGCAGATTGATTATCACAAAACAAGGGTGTCGAACCTTGCTGATCAACATCGAGTTCTTTCAACAGCCATCTCAACCATAGAATTTCACTGACTGTAGAGGCCATAGCTCGGTATTCTGCTTCATCCGAAGACCGAGACACTATTGATTGTTTACTAGACTTCCAATAAACTAAAGCACCACCAAAAAATAAGTACATAACCTGTTTGTGATTTTGTTGAAAAATGACAACCTAACCAATCAGAGTCACAGTAGCGGATTAGATTAGTTCCTCCTTCCTTTAGAAGCAAAATCCCTTGACCAGGTATGGATTTGAGATACCAAAGGACCCGATAGGCTGCTTTTAAATGTGCTTCTCGAGGATTAGCGACAAACTGACTTAAAACATTTACTAAGAAGCAAACGTCTGGTCGTGTGGCTTGCAAGTAAAGAAGACGACCCACTAAGCGACGATACTGGGTAGCATCCACCGGCTGCCCGCCGCTATTCTTGTCAAGCTTAATGTTCGGCTCCATGGGAAAATTGCTAGGACGGGAGCCTTCCATGCCACTATCCTTTAATATATCGACAATGTACTTCCTTTGACTCAAAACGAGACCTTATGTTGTTCTGGCAACTTTTATACCGAGGAAGTATTTTAGTTCTCCCAGGTCTTTAATGCTATATTTTATCAAGGTACATTTTACTTCTTGAACCTTCCCCAAATAATTTCCTGCTAAAATCACATCATCCACATATATAAGAGCTGTGACATGCGTCTTGTGTTCTTTGAAGATGAATAGAGAATGATCAACCTTCACTTGCTTAAAACCGATTTCGACAAGAGCCATGGTAAATTTTTTGTACCAGTTTCGAGAAGCCTGTTTCAACCCATAAGGGATTTTCACAGCTTGCAAACTCTGGTTTCTCCTTCTTTAGCAAAACCTTGTGGAATGTTCATGTAAACATCTTCGTTCAAATCACCATGCAAGAATGCATTGTTGACATCTAATTGGTGGATTGCCTAGTCTCTCTTAACTGCAACGGCCAAGAGAGATCGAACAGTAACTAATGTTGCCACGGGTGCAAAGGTTTCATGATAATATTGAAGGGTTTTTCTAGCAAACAATGAACACAAAAATACCTATGGTTCACATGCAACCCTAGAAAGATCTATGTTTTCTTCTATGAAGATAATAAACTTAAAACTAAAGGCCAACAATTATTTCTAAAGTTTAAATCAGAAGAACCAACCTTTGAATCTTGTTCTTGAAGCTAGCAGTAAAAGTATCCTGCCTCAGATGCAAGTCATACCCACAGCAATGGAGAAGACAGTCCAGCAGAGTTATCCTTGAGAGAATTGGCGCAGGTTTTAGGGTGGCCAGGTGCCTCCTTTTATAGCCTCCAAGGGTTACAGCTGAAACCCTAAGGAGCCTCCTTAATGGGCAAGCCTGTTAACCATTTGGACAAGGCTTTCCATAACCCTAATTAGGGTTTCGAAATATGAGTGTATCCACTCATAATTTCGCCAACTTAGGCCCCTGGCTACCAGCTTGCCAGTTATTCAACTATTGAATAAATACAAACCAGTCCCTGCACTTTTAATTAATTAATTTAATCACTGAATTAAATCCAATTAATTCTAGATTAAATCTTAATTAATTATTATAGTTTCTAATTAATATATTAACACTTAAATATATTAATAAACCATTTAATTAATTCTATTGATTTATTAAGCAATTAATAAATCAACCTTTTACTCTACTGAACTCTATCCTGACCTCCAGCTATGAGGGCAACCCAAATGGACTTTGCTTCAATTAACAAGATAAATATAGTTGTAAAGTCATGGCTTAGACACCTAATCCAACAGTCTCCCACTTGGATAAGTCTATGACTTTAATTTATCTTCTGATTAATAAACAACCTGCAGCTTCCTAGAAACTACTGCCGAACTCTGACCTAGTCAGGTCCGTCCAAAGATAAGTGATCATATGATCCTTCGTCCAACAAGATATTTCCAGACACGAGACATGGATTGAGATCAATCTCTGTCCGATACTCTGTTTCCCGATTTCCGATTCTGCTTATGACTTTCGGACTTCTAATTGAACAAATCAATTTAGTCCCGGCTGGCCAGCACTTTAGTCAACTTCAAAATCATCGAGCGGCCTACAGATATCTGTTTCCCATCAGGGTCAAGGAACGAATAAGCTTTGACTCATATGGTTGTGTCTTTTACTTATCAAATCGTACACAACAATGCGTTTGTAACATCGAGTTACCGATGCGTTTTCGCATTATCAATGCACAACCGGTTCGTAAATTTCAACTCATATGTCTCCGCTTTAAGATCATACGATATTATCGTCTCAACATTGCTCGTGATGTAATCCATGAAGCAATCTGTTGAGCGCGGGTTTATCCAATACTCAAATCTCTATTTCTAAGTACTCATGAACGTTGTAGCAGTCTTACTGCAATGTCTAACTCCTTAGACAATCTACAAACCAATTCATGACAGTCTTTGTTCATACTTACTCCCGAAAAGTATGAGTGACTGTGGACTTTTGAATAATCAAATTATTCGGGAAGTGAAACATGCAAAATTGAAACTTAAAATCTGACTGGTGGCTACTATTGCCTAATTACCAAGTCTCCACGAGGTAATCACCAAGTCGGATTTTACATAAACTATTATCGGTTTCTAGATTCCTTTTAAACTATTTAATTCGTGTTATGTATCTATGTCTACTTGACCTTTCACTCTTTCTATGCACTCAAATGTTACACATTTATACACTTTATCCGATCGGATATCCTTCCGATGATATTTCAATTTTGGTCATACCGTCATTCTCACTAACAACTCCATTCTATGTACTGTGACTTTCCATGGTTCTCGGGATCTTTAGTCCACATGACTGCACCCTAAGACTATTTCGAGGTGTTTCGATGTGCCGGTGAGCCACACGCGCTCCATCGGAATGCCAACGAAATTCTTTAACCATTAAGTCCTTATTTTAAAAAACCTTTTCAAATTGTTATCAACATTCACCCCTAATCATTTTCCAATGATTTCTCACGTATGTACAAAATCCATTAAGTATCCCCAGCCAGGTCATATCCTGAATCTGACTCAGTATGCTCTAAGTATTAAGTCATCAAGACATGTTCATGACACTTCTGATCAATCCAAGAAACTTGTTGGATTCGATCTAGTCCTATTCCAAACCCTTTTGGAATCTTAGGATTACTCACAATCCTTGTGTCATGACCTTTAATAACTATATCCTTTCGGAGACTTTTTCTCATGCATCTTGAATCTTATCAAGATCATGCTTATTATGGTCAGGTCTATACTGATGACATTATCTATCTGATATATGTCAATGGATTATGTGAGTACGTTGCACCTTTCATATCTCTCATGCCAAATCATCACACTTTGCAATGACAGGAAACTATTTCCTAGGGCAATGCATCTTGAGTCTCATCAAGATCATTTTGGCAGAGTTTCGATCTATCTCATAGACGTTTATAACCACCCGAGCATGCCGTATCTTTATTAAGTCTTTCATAGCGATCTGTCTCTTAACACCAAGTCATTACACTTTGTAATGAAAAGAGACGTTTCCTAGAAACAATATGTAACACACATATTGAGATAGATAACAGCAATACTCCCACTGGCTTTGACACGATTATGGACTATTCACAAAATCCAGAGCTTATGGCACATTTTGAGAATCCAAACCTTTCTGACATCTTAATGGAAATCTTTCAGCCCATTCTCAAAACCCAATCCTGTGGCATATTTCGAGAATCTGAATATCCTTTCTTGCGAGATGCCCACGGGGAAATCCTGGGCCCATGTACCTTTATACTGGCATATTCTTTGTGAGTCCTTATTAGTGTGCCGGTGATCCACACGCGCTCCACTAACGACTTACAATATGCAATATCCTTTCAGATTTCATCTTCTATTGAGAGCGCTTCTCTCGAGGTCAATTACTTGACTCTGAGTATCGTCTCACTCAACCAGATGTTCTAAAGGTACGTTTCTGTCCATGTTGGTTTCTTTTGATGATTACTCCCACTGGTTTTAAGACCAGTTGTAAAATCAATCAAACTGTCACATAGACTGTATCTCGTCCTAAAGTTCTCTTAATTGGCAGCAACCGGGCTCACCAATGTTTCCAAGTAGTCGGATTGAAAATTCGTACCGACTATAGTGTTTTGCCACTATTCGGTATGTCACCCCGATCATAACTAATTATGACGGTGATCAGTACTACTGGTCAAGAGAAGGTTATGTCAGTATTAAAACAGAAATCTGATTTCTGCTCTAAGCCTAGCGATGACTAAAGGTTATTTCACTTGGCTAATCCTGAACTCATTCAGGACTATCCCAAACTCCCACTGTCTCCTTAGAATATGAGTTCTTTCTAAAAGAGCTCTTTCTTTTCCAGGTACAGCGGGATAGCCAGTGAAACGACATTTCTGATTAGGTTCAGGCCAGTCATGAGGTTCGGACGAACACTACAAGACCCTGGACCTTTAATGTACAAGTGGGACAATCCCAGCTTTACATTTCAGACAGTGTCTGCAAACCTACTTAGTCGTAGATGTGGTTGGAATATGGTTAATATGGTCTGACTGGTTTAGTGTTTAATTTACGGGAAACTAATTGACAATGTATCTCATATATTGAGGATCGAACTCTTTCGACCAACGCTCCATCATCTTCCCTAAGACACATTATAACTATTAATGTTCTTGGAAGAGAATAAACTGTGAAACATTTTCCCCAGTTTATGCTGTCACTCAGGTTCTGTGGATCTCGTACTTCCTTTGAAGTCCTTGAACTGTTCAAGGATTCAATCCAATCGCTTATTCTGATAAGCGAGGTAATATTCGTCATACCGACTAACAAATATTGTGAAGTACAAACAATTGTGTTCTATTCGAAGATTCGAGCAATACACATAAACTGATGTGTCCGTTGCTCCTAATCTCAATGTCTTTTACATCTCTATGTAAACTTATGACTTTGTTAATTCTGTTCAAGACTTGCAATCTTTAGTTGACTCCAAGTCAACTGATTCCAAAATCCTATCCCTTGGATCTTTGGGTGATTCATTTCTTGCCACATGTGCTTTATAAAGAACTTAATCATCATTTGACTCTAAGTCAAATGATTCCAAAGTCCTGTCCAACTGGATCTTGGTTGATTCATTTCTTTACACATTAAGAACTCGATTCATCATGTGACTTTAAGTCAAATGATTCCAAAGTCCTGTCCAACTGGACCTTTGGTTGAATTGATTCTTACAACATTAACAATCATAAGGGACACAATTCCTAAAATCCAAACACTTTGGATGCATTCAACATTCAGGTTATTACTAATTTTGCATTCAACACAATCATACAACATTTCAAGGATAATTTCAAACAACAGGTGTTAAAAGAAAATTGACAATTTTATTAAAACAAAATCCTTGAACAATGTATAATATGATAAACAATGTCATATGCATCTAATAAGCTAATAACATTATTTCAATATCTAACTAAACTTCAAAACCGCATGAGCCGGAAATCCAATCCAAATGTGCTCCTATGCGCCAGAGTCCCGTACCTTACTGATTCCCTGCATGCAAACCAAAATGTGACTATCACATTATGCATCAAGGAATTATGGAACAGGAGTTTTGAGGTTTTTTAGATATACCTGAGCTTTCAAAGTTTTTGACCTTGGAGCGTCTTCCAATCTTTCTGCGACTGTATCCGATTCTGTGGATTCCCAACTAAAGACATATCCAGACGATCTGGATCGTTTCTTGCTGTGTCTTTCCACTGGACTTAATCCAGAAGTAGCTGAACCAATGGAGCTATGTCTGTCCAAGAGTGACTCGTATAAAGTCAACAGTGGACGCATTTCCATTAAGGTCCTTTTCTGGTCTTCCTTTCTATACGTCTGAATGAACAGATCGTACTTACTAGTCAGTGAAGCGAGTAGAGTGTTAACACTCGACTCCTGACTCATGGAATAACCAAGTTTGTACAATTCGCCTATGTATGCTTCAATCTGAAGAACATGCGAATCGATGCTACTTCCTTCTTTTAACTTACACTCTGCAAGTCTTTTGAAGATCCTAGCTCGTTCCTCTTCGACCGGTTTTCGGAACCTTTCCTCAACCGATTGCATTAACTCATATGGCCCTAAGGATTCAAAATCCTTGCGGAATTCGGGGTCAATGGTCAATAACATGAGGTCACAAATTTCTTCGGATACATCAACTAAGAAGTTACCCTCATCATAAGAACTATTTATGATGACTTGTTCCTGTGGAACTGGGATCGGATACTCGGTGAGATGAAGCTTGCCTGCAATGCCGAGAGCCAGTCTCCAATTGCGAAGCCATTCCTTACAGTTAAGGCCAGTCAGCCTTTCCATATTAAGCAGGTGCTTTATGATGCTCTCAGAAATGGGTGAAGGAGGAGAGGGAGGAGAACAGACACTTGATTCAGACATCTACAATAAACAGAATTTATTAGTTTAGTTTTTCCTTTTAAATAATTACCCAATATATTATTTATTAAGGCTAGGACCCAAAATACCCCAACTATGGTGTGAAAAGGGATGCCGTAATCACAACATATGCGCTTATCAATTTCATCTTATGAAATTCCTAGATCTGTTGAGACACATTGAACTGTTCAATGGCATGTTTAGTCTCGGATGTGCCCCACTGTTTGTGACTGGGATGCCGAGGATCACAAATCGGGTGTGAATAACCATGCAAATTAGCTTGGTACTCTCGCAGTCAATTGTCATCTCTAATTAACGTGCCGGTTAACCACACACGCTCCGTTAATAATGACAAAATCGAGAAACCCATTGCAAGTCTTTGCGGACCCCAGTTGGTGTGCCGGTAAACCACACACGCTCCACCAACGTTCCACAAAAATGCAATGTGCAATTCCATGGATTAGCACCAATTCACATTTTTAACCTTAAGTAACTAGATTGGGATTTGTTCAAAGTTCTAGTACTTTCAATTATAGCATTATACTTTTAAGAGGCTTAGCGGTTCTATCAAACCCGTTCGGCTAACGACATTCGACTGACCAGGAGAGCGGTGGGTAAGAGTAGATACCCATTAGACTAATATTTTATAGTCAGTCGCCTTATACCCTCTTTATAGGACAGTTTTGTGAATGAGGCCTACTTGCGGTAAGACTAACCAATTTTCTTATATATAAATAATTAACTTTTAATCATAAATATATAAGATATATTTTAATCTTATTAAAATATTTTAGAATTAATTTTTTGAGAATTTTCGCAAATTTATTTCTATTTTTCGAAAATTTTAATTAATTCTTTAAGCTGATTTAATTTATCTTTTAATTAAACAATTAATTAAATTAATTAAATCTAAGATAGATATTATAAATTAATCAAATTAATTTTCTATCTAGAAACCTAGTAGGTCGAAATTTGCATGCAAGGCAATTAGGGTTCTAGTTATTCAATTTAGTAAACTACCAAAAATAACAACCAACTAAACAAGGCAAGCAAATCAAAGAGGAAACAAGGGGTGGCGGCTAGGGTTAGGAAACCCTAGCCTAGATTTCGACCAAAGCCTCATCCAAGAGGTATTTTTCGCACAAAACCTCAAGGCAAACATAAATTAAGCAGTTTATATCAAACACAAGAAAACAGCCTAAGCTCTGATACCACTGAAGGGTTTTTCTAGCAAACAATGAACACAAAAATACCTATGGTTCACATGCAACCCTAGAAAGATCTATGTTTTCTTCTATGAAGATAATAAACTTAAAACTAAAGGCCAACAATTATTTCTAAAGTTTAAATCAGAAGAACCAACCTTTGAATCTTGTTCTTGAAGCTAGCAGCAAAAGTATCCTGCCTCAGATGCAAGTCATACCCACAGCAATGGAGAAGACAGTCCAGCAGAGTTATCCTTGAGAGAATTGGCGCAGGTTTTAGGGTGGCCAGGTGCCTCCTTTTATAGCCTCCAAGGGTTACAGCTGAAACCCTAAGGAGCCTCCTTAATGGGCAAGCCTGTTAACCATTTGGACAAGGCTTTCCATAACCCTAATTAGGGTTTCGAAATATGAGTGTATCCACTCATAATTTCGCCAACTTAGGCCCCTGGCTACTAGCTTGCCAGTTATTCAACTATTGAATAAATACAAACCAGTCCCTGCACTTTTAATTAATTAATTTAATCACTTAATTAAATCCAATTAATTCTAGATTAAATCTTAATTAATTATTATAGTTTCTAATTAATATATTAACACTTAAATATATTAATAAACCATTTAATTAATTCTATTGATTTATTAAGCAATTAATAAATCAACCTTTTACTCTACTGAACTCTATCCTGACCTCCAGCTATGAGGGCAACCCAAATGGACTTTGCTTCAATTAACAAGATAAATATAGTTGTAAAGTCATGGCTTAGACACCTAATCCAACAAATATACCTCCTCTATCTGAGTGAAAGCTTTTGCCACCAAACGAGCCTTGAATCTTTCGACATCCCTGTTTGGTTTATACTCGATCTTATACACCCACTTCGAGTCGATGACACGTTCTCCTTTTGGTAATTCTTCGAGTGTCCATGTACCATTCTCTTCAAGGGCTTGATCTGATTTTTAATGGCTTATTTCCACCTACTGTCCTTTACGGTCTGGGCAAAATACTTTGGCTCGTTGTTGGAATCAATGGCAGCTAAGAAAGCTATATGTAAGTTGGAAATTTTGAATAAGTTACAAAGTTAGTTATAGGGTATACCGTTGAGGACTTTTGATTGTTTTCGGGTTGCGCATGGTCTAAAGATGGGGGAGATCAACCTTGTAGTCGGCAAAATGTTTTGGAGGCTTAATGTTCCCTTTTTCTTTGACCTGCGTAACATCTTCATTAAAGTCTTCTAAATGTTTGTCACACTCAAGGTTAGTATCTAACCCATTATCGGATTGGGCATTTTCATGTTCTTCACTGCCTTCTGATTCAATTTCAAGCCCATCATCAAGGCCTGAGTTGGAGCGTTCGGAAACCAGAGCTGGTTCGATATCGGGATCATCTTCCTGGGTTTGTGTCTTATTTTCTTGATTTTGGCTTGGGAGATCTTGCACTTCTCCTGGGGTATTTCTTTGAATAGTCTCGATGTCCCAATGTATGGGAAATTGGAAGACTTCCTCTTATAGTTCTGAACGAAACATATTTTTGTATGAAAAATTTGTTTCAATGATTTTAACATCACTAGAAACGATGATTTTCTGCCGTTTCATATCATAAATTTTGTACCCCTTTGTACCTCTTAGGGTAACCCAAGAAAATTCAAGGTCTCCCCCTTTCAACAAACCTATCTCCTTTTGTTTCTGTATGCCTGTAGTAAGCAAGGCATCTGAAAACTCTCATGTAGTTATTGTTGAAAAATATATTTTTGTATGTGAAAATCACTGAAATAAGATGAACTGTTATTATCTAACAAATATTATCAGTTTATTTCAGATTGCGTGAATTCGAGATCAAAAACAAAGATGAATCAAGACCCGAGAAACTTTGAGAAAACAACCAAACCTGAGGAAGTAATGCTACGAACCAAAGAGCAAAATACAAAAATGTCAAAATCCTTCAGCAATCACGACGCGACGGGACACCTGGTCGCGACGTGAAGAAGAAGCAAAGCAGAAGACCAAAACTCCACAGCGATCGCGACGCGACGGAGATAGTTGTCGCGACGCGAAGACCTCCAACGCGACACCACTAACTTTCTAATCGCGAGACTACCAACCCAACGCACTAACCAGTGGCCGACCAAAAGCACCCCGACACAGGCACCTTCGCGACGCGACGGACCTCCTGGTCGCGACGCGATGGCTGTAGTTCAGCAGTATAAATTGAAGCTCACCTCTTGCCATTCCAATGACCAATACACACCAAAAATTACATATCATCCAAGCTCCATACACTCTAATCCACTACCAAACAGCTCTAAATTCTGATATTTCTGCATTTGGCAACGAGGATCAAACTGCAAGAAACAAAACCTCCACCCGACACCAAACCTCAAACCTCCAAACAACCCTTACCCGACACCAAACTTCCAACCTCTAAACAACCTCTACCCGACACCAAAAATCACCAAAACCTCATCCTACCGTGAAGAACAAGAAATCGACATATCAAGAAAAACGCTATCTTCCGCAACTATCGATAAGTTCTTTTAAAAATTATATGTGTCGTTATTGATTTATTTAAACTGTTATAAATCAACTGTACCAAATTTCCAATACATCCGAATTGAACCGTGACAACCAAAACACATGTGGACTGTATTTAACCGAGACATCTAACTTCTAACTTCTAACCTTTTTATTTATTGTAAAAACACGTTATCGTTGATAATGGGGTTTATTACATCTAACCTTTAACTTCTAACTTTTACTTTATTTACCGCTTTCTGTCTATTTAAATACTGTCTAGTTTAGATTTACCGTTTTATTTTATTCCGCAACTCTTATTTATTCCGCATATTATAGATAAAATACATATCTGTCACACAGTAATAGGCTTAAAAACCTTACTCGTGGAGATCAGTCATCTTATTTTTCAACAGTTATATTCACTTTTTTTATTGTACATGACTTCAAAAGGGGTTTTATTCCCAATGACTTCCAAGGGCAATCTGTTTACAATGTATGTGGTAGTTACAATGCATTCACCCCAGAATTTTGTGAAAAGATCTGCCTCAAATCTCAAAGCATGTGCCGTTTCAATGAGGTGTCTGTGCTTCCTCTCCACCACCCCGTTTTGATGGGGCGTGTGTGGACAGGTTGTTTCCGGAATGATCGACTATGGTTAAGAATTTTTTGTTTCAATAAAAATACCCATACAGCCCTACTGTAATCATCGACTATGGTTAAGAAAAAGCTAGCATGTGTCAAGGATAAAGTATGATATTGACCCCATATAGCATAGTGGATTAAATCAAACAACCACTCGTTTTGATTGAACTAATTGGGAAAGGGAGCCTTGTATGTTTGGCTTCAATACAAGAATCACAAAAAATGTTTTTATTCCTCAAAGAATCCTTCAAAAATTTAATATGACGAAGTTTAAAATCAGATGCGTGACCTAAACGACTGTGCCAAACATCAATAATTGTTGCCATTTCCTGCCTCTTGTTACCCCCATCTTCATCCGGTACAGACCATTCTTGTATTTACCCGATCCAATCAACGTCCTCTAACATAAGCCATGCATAACAAAAAAAATCGGGAAAGAACGTTACTGTACATTGGAGCTCTTTTGACAATTTACTGACATATAACAAGTTGCAATTAAAATCAGGCACGTAAAGGAGTCTAATAAATGTTTGCCATGTTTAATCATGTCCTACGTAACAAAAGGGGTCTATGGAATCACGAGAGAGCGAATAGTTGTATCTTACAATACAAAGTATATCTGAGCTACGATGTTGAGAATATTGTAAGTTTCTTCACTATATCGATAAACAATAATTAAGGCATCACCCCCTTTGTTATCAAAGAAATTTTTGATGGTCAACATTCAATTTCAATGACCGTTGTATACAAGAATCGTACTGTTGGATTAGGTGTCTAAGCCATGACTTTACAACTATATTTATCTTGTTAATTGAAGCAAAGTCCATTTGGGTTGCCCTCATAGCTGGAGGTCAGGATAGAGTTCGGTAGAGTAAAAGGTTGATTTATTAATTGCTTAATAAATCAATAGAATTAATTAAATGGTTTATTAATATATTTAAGTGTTAATATATTAATTAGAAACTATAATAATTAATTAAGATTTAATCTAGAATTAATTGGATTTAATTCAGTGATTAAATTAATTAATTAAAAGTGCAGGGACTGGTTTTGTAATTATTCAATAGTTGAATAAAAGGCTGGCCAGTGGACAGGGGCCATAAATGGCGCCAATTGAGGAGGGTTCCTCAAAATGGCGAAACCCTAATTAGGGTTTAGAAAAAGGCTTGGTCCAATTGGTTTGCAGGCTTGCCCACTTGGAGGCTCCTTAGGGTTTCAGCTGTAACCCTTGGAGGCTATAAAAGGAGGCACCTGGCACCCTCATTCTCTGCGCCAATTTGAACAAGAATACTCTGTTGAACTGTCTTCTCCATTGCTGTGGGTATGACTTGCATCTGAGGCAGGATACTTTTGCTGCTAGCTTCAAGAACAAGATTCAAAGGTTGGTTCTTCTGATTTGATCTTTAGAAATTATTGTTGGCCTTTAGGTTTTAGTTTATTATCTTCATAGAAGAAAACATAGATCTTTCTAGGGTTGCATGTGAACCATAAGAATTTTTGTGTTCATTGTTTGCTAGAAAACCCTTCAGTGGTATCAGAGCTTAGGCTGTTTTCTTGTGTTTGATATAAACTGCTTAATTTATGTTTGCCTTGAGGTTTTGTGCGAAAAATACCTCTTGGATGAGGCTTTGGTCGAAATCTAGGCTAGGGTTTCCTAACCCTAGCCGCCACCCCTTGTTTCCTCTTTGATTTGCTTGCCTTGTTTAGTTGGTTGTTATTTTTGGTAGTTTACTAAATTGAATAACTGGAACCCTAATTGCCTTGCATGCAAATTTCGACCTACTAGGTTTCTAGATAGAAAATTAATTTGATTAATTTATAATATCTATCTTAGATTTAATTAATTTAATTAATTGTTTAATTAAAAGATAAATTAAATCAGCTTAAAGAATTAATTAAAATTTTCGAAAAATAGAAATAAATTTGCGAAAATTCTTAGAAAATTAATTCTAAAATATTTTAATAAGATTAAAATATATCTTATATATTTATGATTAAAGGTTAATTATTTATATATAAGAAAATTGGTTAGTCTTACCGCTAGTAGGCCTCATTCACAAAACTGTCCTATAAAGAGGGTATAAGGCGACTGACTATAAAATGTTAGTCTAATGGGTATCTACTCTTACCCACCGCTCTCCTGGTCAGTCGAGTGTCGTTAGCCGAACGGGTTTGATAGAACCGCTAAGCCTCTTAAAAGTATAATGCTATAATTGAAAGTACTAGAACTTTGAACAAATCCCAATCTAGTTACTTTAGGATAAAAATGTGAATTGGTGCTAATCTATGGAATTGCACATTGCACTTTGTGGAACGTTGGTGGAGCGTGTGTGGTTTACCGGCACGCCAATTGGGGTCCGCAAAGAGTCGCAATGGGTTTCTCGATTTTGTCATTATTAACGGAGCGTGTGTGGTTAACCGGCACGTTAATTAGAGATGACAATTGACTTCGAGAGTACCGAGCGAATTTGCATGGTTATTCACACCCGGTTTGTGATCCTCGGCATCCCAGTCACAAACAGTGGGGCACATCCGAGACTAAACATGCCATTGAACAGTTCAATGTGTCTCAACAGATCTAGGAATTTCATAAGATGAAATTGATAAGTGCATTATCTACCTTAATGACCATTATGTTGTGATTACGGCATCCCTCTTCACACCATAGTTGGGGTATTTTGGGTCCTAGCCTTAATAAATAATATATTGGGTAATTATTTAAAAGGAAAAACTAAACTAATAAATTCTGTTTATTGTAGATGTCTGAATCAAGTGTCTATTCTCCTCCCTCTTCTCCTTCACCCATTTCTGAGAGCATCAGAAAGCACCTGCTAAATATGGAAAGGCTGACTAGCCTTAACTATATGGTATGGCCTCATAAATAGAGAATAGTTCTCTGTTTTGCTGGCAAGCCATATCTGACTGAGTGTCCGCTCCCCAAAGCATGACATCACACAGTAGCTTGTGATGAGCATGACTTCTTGATTGTTAAGTCAAGGAAAGTTCGTTGCCTAATGCTATTGATCATTGACCCCGAGTTCCGCAGGAATTTAGAATTCCTGGGGTCAAATAAGTTAGCACAGCTAGTTGTGGAAAAGTTCCATGAACTGGTTGAGAAAGGACGAGCTAAGATCTTCAAAGAGTTTGAAGTGTGCAGGAAGTAGCACCAGTTCACATGTTCTCAAGACTAAGAGGCACATAGGTGAACTGTATAAATTTGGTCCCCTTTTGATCGGGAGTTAAAGCATTAGCTCGACTCGCTGATCCGTTCATCCTGATGTACAGGAAGGGAAACCAGATAAGACAATCGTGGATATGCATTCAATGTTGACTCTGTATGAGTTGTTCATAGAGAAGCATAGTTCCATTGATTTAGCTGCTTCGGGATTGAGTCCGGTAATAGGACACATCAAGAAATGATCCAGATCGTCTGGACCGGTTCCTCGATGGTTCAAACTGGGAATCCACAGGGTGGGACACAGTCACGGAAAGATTGGAAAATGCTCCGAAGTCGAACAGTTTGGCAACTCAGGAATATCTTAAAACTCAGAACACCTGATCCTTAGTTCCTTGATACAGGATGTGTTTCTCACATTTGCTCTGTATGCATGGACTCTGTAGGATGTGGGATGTTGTTGCATAGGAGCATATTCAGATTGGATCTGAAGCTCATGCAGGTTTAGAGTTTAGTTAGATGTTGAAATCGTGTTATTAGCTTATTAGATGTGTATGACATTGTCCATCATATTATACATTGTTCAAGGATTTTGTTTTAATAAAATTGTCGATTTTCTTTTAACACATGTCGTTTGAAATATCCTTGAAATGTTGTATGATTGTGTTGAATGCAAAATTAGTAATAACCTGAATGTTGAATGCATCCAAAGTGTTTGGATTTTAGGAATTGTGTCCCTTATGATTGTTAATGTTGTAAGAATCAATTCAACCAAAGGTCCAGTTGGACAGGACTTTGGAATCATTTGACTTAAAGTCACATGATGAATCGAGTTCTTAATGTGTAAAGAAATGAATCAACCAAGATCCAGTTGGACAGGACTTTGGAATCATTTGACTTAGAGTCAAATGATGATTAAGTTCTTTATAAAGCACATGTGGCAAGAAATGAATCGCCCAAAGATCCAAGGGATAGGATTTTGGAATCAGTTGACTTGAAGTCAACTGAAGATTGCAAGTCTTGAACAGAATTAACAAAGTCATAAGTTTACATAGAGATGTAAAAGAAATTGAGATTAGGAGCAACGTACACATCAGTTTATGTGTATTGCTCGAATCTTCAAATAGAACACAATTTTTTGTACTTCACAATATTTGTCATTCGGTATGACGAATATGACTTCGCTTATCAGAATAAGCGATTGGATTGAATCCTTGAACAGTTCAAGGACTTCAAAGGAAGTACGAGATCCACAGAACCTGAGTGACAGCATAAACTGGGGAAAATGTTTCACAGTTTATTCTCTTCCAAGAACATTAATAGTTATAATGTGTCTTAGGGAAGATGATGGAGCGTTGGTCGAAAGAGTTCGATCCTCGATGTATGAGATACATTGCCAATTAGTTCCCGGTAAATTAAACACTAAACCAGTCAGACCATATTCCAACCACATCCTTCGACTAAGTAGGTTTTGCAGACATTGTATGAAATGTAAAGCTGGGATTGTCCTACTTGTACATTAAAGGTCCAGGGTCTTGTAGTGTTTGTCCGAACCTCATGACTGGCCTGAACCTAATCAGAAATGCCATTTCACTGGCTATCCCGCTGTACCTGGAAAAGAAAGAGCTCTTTTAGAAAGAACTCATATTCTAAGGAGACAGTGGGAGTTTGGGATAGTCCTGAATGAGTTCAGGATTAGCTAAGTGAAATAACCTTTAGTCATCGCTAGGCTTAGAGCAGAAATCAGATTTCTGTTTTAATACTGACATAACCTTCTCTTGACCAGTAGTACTGATCACCGTCATAATTAGTTATGATCGGGGTGACATACCGAATAGTGGCAAAACACTATAGTCGGTACGAATTTTCAATCCGACTACTTGGAAACATTGGTGAGCCCGGTTGCTGCCAATTAAGAGAACTTTAGGACGAGATACAGTCTATGTGACAGTTTGATTGATTTTACAACTGGTCTTAAAACCAGTGGGAGTAATCATCAAAAGAAACCAACATGGACAGAAACGTACCTTTAGAACATCTGGTTGAGTGAGACGATACTCAGAGTCAAGTAATTGACCTCGAGAGAAGCGCTCTCAATAGAAGATGAAATCTGAAAGGATATTGCATATTGTAAGTCATTAGTGGAGCGCGTGTGGATCACCGGCACACTAATGAGGACTCACAAAGAATATGCCAGTATAAAGGTACATGGGCCCGGGATTTCCCCGTGGGCATCTCGCAAGAAAGGATATTCAGATTCTCGAAATATGCCACAGGATTGGGTTTTGAGAATGGGCTGAAAGATTTCCATTAAGATGTCAGAAAGGTTTGGATTCTCAAAATGTGCCATAAGCTCTGGATTTTGTGAATAGTCCATAACCGTGTCAAAGCCAGTGGGAGTATTGCTGTTATCTATCTCAATATGTGTGTTACATATTGTTTCTAGGAAACGTCTCTTTTCATTACAAAGTGTAATGACTTGGTGTTAAGAGACAGATCGCTATGAAAGACTTAATAAAGATACGGCATGCTCGGGTGGTTATAAACGTCTATGAGATAGATCGAAACTCTGCCAAAATGATCTTGATGAGACTCAAGATGCATTGCCCTAGGAAATAGTTTCCTGTCATTGCAAAGTGTGATGATTTGGCATGAGAGATATGAAAGGTGCAACGTACTCACATAATCCATTGACATATATCAGATAGATAATGTCATCAGTATAGACCTGACCATAATAAGCATGATCTTGATAAGATTCAAGATGCATGAGAAAAAGTCTCCGAAAGGATATAGTTATTAAAGGTCATGACACAAGGATTGTGAGTAATCCTAAAATTCCAAAAGGGTTTGGAATAGAACTAGATCGAATCCAACAAGTTTCTTGGATTGATCAGAAGTGTCATGAACATGTCTTGATGACTTAATACTTAGAGCATACTGAGTCAGATTCAGGATATGACCTGGCTGGGGATACTTAATGGATTTTGTACATACATGAGAAATCATTGGAAAATGATTAGGGGTGAATGTTGATAACAATTTGAAAAGGTTTTTTTAAAATAAGGACTTAATGGTTAAAGAATTTCGTTGGCATTCCGATGGAGCGCGCGTGGCTCACCGGCACATCGTAACACCTCAAAATAGTCTTAGGGTGCAGTCGTGTGGACTAAAGATCCCGAGAACCATGGAAAGTCACAGTACATAGAATGGAGTTGTTAGTGAGAATGACGGTATGACCAAATTGAAAAATCATCGGAAGGATATCCGATCGGATAAAGTGTATAAATGTGTAACATTTGAATACATAGAAAGAGTAAAAGGTCAAGTAGACATAGATACATAACTCGAATTAAATAGTTTAAAAGGAATCTAGAAACCGATAATAGTTTATGTAAAATCCGACTTGGTGATTACCTCGTGGAGACTTGGTAATTAGGCAATAGTAGCCACCAGTCAGATTTTAAGTTTCAATTTTGCATGTTTCACTTCCCGAATAATTTGATTATTCAAAAGTCCACAGTCACTCATACTTTTCGGGAGTAAGTATGAACAAAGACTGTCATGAATTGGTTTGTAGATTGTCTAAGGAGTTAGACATTGCAGTAAGACTGCTACAACGTTCATGAGTACTTAGAAATAGAGATTTGAGTATTGGATAAACCCGCGCTCAACAGATTGCTTCATGGATTACATCACGAGCAATGTTGAGACGATAATATCGTATGATCTTAAAGCGGAGACATATGAGTTGAAATTTACGAACCGGTTGTGCATTGATAATGTGAAAACGCATCGGTAACTCGATGTTACAAACGCATTGTTGTGTACGATTTGATAAGTAAAAGACACAACCATATGAGTCAAAGCTTATTCGTTCCTTGACCCTGATGGGAAACAGATATCTGTAGGCCGCTCGATGATTTTGAAGTTGACTAAAGTGCTGGCCAGCCGGGACTAAATTGATTTGTTCAATTAGAAGTCCGAAAGTCATAAGCAGAATCGGAAATCGGGAAACAGAGTATCGGACAGAGATTGATCTCAATCCATGTCTCGTGTCTGGAAATATCTTGTTGGACGAAGGATCATATGATCACTTATCTTTGGACGGAACTGACTAGGTCAGAGTTCGGCAGCAGTTTCTAGGAAGCTGCAGGTTGTTTATTAATCAGAAGATAAATTAAAGTCATAGACTTATCCAAGTGGGAGACTGTTGGATTAGGTGTCTAAGCCATGACTTTACAACTATATTTATCTTGTTAATTGAAGCAAAGTCCATTTGGGTTGCCCTCATAGCTGGAGGTCAGGATAGAGTTCGGTAGAGTAAAAGGTTGATTTATTAATTGCTTAATAAATCAATAGAATTAATTAAATGGTTTATTAATATATTTAAGTGTTAATATATTAATTAGAAACTATAATAATTAATTAAGATTTAATCTAGAATTAATTGGATTTAATTCAGTGATTAAATTAATTAATTAAAAGTGCAGGGACTGGTTTTGTAATTATTCAATAGTTGAATAAAAGGCTGGCCAGTGGACAGGGGCCATAAATGGCGCCAATTGAGGAGGGTTCCTCAAAATGGCGAAACCCTAATTAGGGTTTAGAAAAAGGCTTGGTCCAATTGGTTTGCAGGCTTGCCCACTTGGAGGCTCCTTAGGGTTTCAGCTGTAACCCTTGGAGGCTATAAAAGGAGGCACCTGGCACCCTCATTCTCTGCGCCAATTTGAACAAGAATACTCTGTTGAACTGTCTTCTCCATTGCTGTGGGTATGACTTGCATCTGAGGCAGGATACTTTTGCTGCTAGCTTCAAGAACAAGATTCAAAGGTTGGTTCTTCTGATTTGATCTTTAGAAATTATTGTTGGCCTTTAGGTTTTAGTTTATTATCTTCATAGAAGAAAACATAGATCTTTCTAGGGTTGCATGTGAACCATAAGAATTTTTGTGTTCATTGTTTGCTAGAAAACCCTTCACGTACATCTTATGATTTCTTAGTAATATTGCCAATTAAATATAAATTATGAATGTTAATGATAAATATGTATGTGATTGATTGATGATCTAGACATTGTATTTACATGTAAATTCGAATAAATATTCACATTCATAAGTGAATTTGAGTAAATGCACATGAGAATCTAAACACTATTCCAGCATGAATGAAAAGGTCCGTGTTATTGTTGCATCTCTTTTTTATGGGTACTTCTTATATTGCTATATGCCTTAGCAAGTGACTTTCTTCAACATTGTTTAAGAATATAAGTCCTTAAAGATAATATTCTTGTATCTTATTTCAAGTGGAAATGAGTTGATATAGAGGGAGTCTAGAACATTATAGGCCTTTTGCCCTGAAATCGTGCAACATAAAGGGTTGATATTACATGTGTTTCAGGATTGATTAACTCACGAATGATCACATATTGATGCAAAACAACAGTTTGTTATTATGAATAAAATTACTTCAGGTTGTTATTTTCAAACAGTATTAATGCTACTCGCCTATTTCTTACTGATTTTGGTAAAGGCTAAAGAAAGTAGAACCAAGATGGATTAACTTGCTTTAGATTACTTTCTATTTATATAATATGTTGTTATATGACTTATATCATGTATTTATATGCAATTCTTTTTCTAATTACTATTATTTTCTATTACAGATGAACCAAGGAATTGAATACGATGAAGATGTTGATTTAACTTGGATGTTTTCGACTAGTGAAATGTCTAGAACTCATATTTATTTGGTGAATACTTGACTTGTAATGACTTAGATAAGTCAATGTTGCGTGTATTATGACTTTTAGTTAACAATATTCATATAGTAGCCATACGTTTGGTTTTTTTAGATCCATTAGATAGAGAACTGTGGGAGGTCAACCCATGCAAGATCTGACTTCATTTGCATTTAGTCCATCCTTTCTTCCTGAAACATAAATGTCACACCTATGAAACTGATGGATCAAAGTAGAAAAGAAAGAAAGATTGGATAGATCGACAGAAAGAATCGCTCTACTTCATGAATTACCAATAAAACTGCTATTTTCATATTCAACTTCATCATTCAAAAATTGAAGATTCATATTTGCACTTTCAGAATCCATTGAGTGAACTGATGTTTCTCGAATCATGGAACTACCTAAAATAGATCATCAACATCAAAGCAGGACACTATACTCGGACATAATTTAACTACCATCCCATATGTTGTTTAACTACCATCCCATATGTTTTTTCATGGTTTTAGTCCTCTCACACAGTCCTTAACCGCGAATGAGAGTAGAAACTTGCAGTGACTGTGAATGAAGGTAGAAATGCAATTTTAGTCTTTAGAGGACGAGGCTATGAATTGGGGGAAAAATGATGGATGTGCTCATGATGTCGAAGAATCGATAAGAAATTGAGCAACAAATTCTGTTACAAATGACAACACCAATGAAATGAAGACAGAGGCCGGTAAGGATAAACTACGACAAATCGCGACAGTGGTGGCTATTTGGAGCAGGGCATCGCTATGACGAAATAAACCCTACTTCAAATGATAACAAAGACGACAGCAATGTCAAAAACCTATATTTCAAACATTCATTTTAGGATTTTGTATAAGAAATAAACACTATTTCAAAATCTGAAATTGAGTTGCAATTTCAACCCAAATTCACGTATCGACAATAAACCATCGACGAAAATAGGACCTCACATGCTATGGACGGCAGTGATGTTGTTGTGGCGGTCTCTGATAATGGACACAACGGTGATGTCGGTAGTGCGTGTTCGTGCATAGACAAAGAGATAAACATGACAACCGGTCATGGCGGTAAAGGTCGTCAGTGAAAAGCATCATCACTTCTCGGTGGGTGATGGCGATGTGTATTTCACAAGCTAAAGACAGAGGGTTTCAAAAGTATGTATATATTGGTGGTGAGCCACGTTGAGTATTAGGGTTTGCGAGAACATAATAGATACATTGCCAAATATCGGTGGTGCTGTGGTGCTGCAGTAGAGGTGTGGAGGTGGTGGCTAGGGTTTTAGAGAAGTCGGGGGAAGAGAAAACGTGTTCAAGATAGAGGGTATGCTGGAACTCTCCCACCGTTCACCTACTCTATCTTCCCCAAAATTGCCTGAAATTAAGGAATTACTGTTATCCCGTATCTTGATTCTTGCCTCAAAACTCATATTATAAACCATTCAATCATTGTGGTTCATCTAACTATCGTCATTCAATCAGGAACAGATGAGCACAAAAAATCAGGAACGGATGAGCGGCGATGAATCTTAAAATCCACTCTCCAAAACTTTGTAAGTATTCATCCATCAGCCATACCTTCTGAAGGATTCTTATCAATCGATTTCGAAGTTAAGTTTGATTATCCTAATATAAACCCTATTTTGGAGAAACAAGAAATATGACAAAGCGATCAGGTCTGATTGAAGAAGAAACGATGAACCGTTACCGGTTAGGGTCGGATGAAGAAAGACAACGACGAGCAGATACTGGTTAGCGTTGTTGACTTAGTTTTTACATTAATTTCGTTTGGAAGTTTGAGTAAGACCTAAAAGGTATGTACTCATTGTTTCTTTGTTTTTGTTGATTATCCTAAGATCAACCATACCTGTGAATTTTTTTTAGAAAATCTCTTACCCGGTCCCATAACCATTTACCCGGTTCAAAACTCGTCCCAAAAGTTTCGGGTTCGGTTTTTCCCATCGGGTTCGGGTATTTTTGCCATCTTTATGAGTGGAGCAATATATCATAGAAACCGGTTAGTTCCAAGGGACGGACAACACAAGTACTTGCAGTTGTATTTTTACGATGCTGAAAATGAGATATCACATAAACTCAAATTTCCGAATATTGATAAGGAAATCGTGGAAATTGGGACCCACATTCTTGTTACAAACTCATACGTGGCAAAATTTCAAAGCCTTGTTGAGCTTGAATCGCTCGATAATTACGTTGTCACTTTGAATACATCAGTAGAAATAAACTAGAGGGTGTACAACTGGCCAACAACATATGGGGTTTGAATTTATTTATTTACGTTATATTGTTTTAAAAGAAATGCATCACATATTATGTCAAAAAACTCATTTAGTGTATATATATATATATATATATATATATATATATATATATATATATATATATATATATATATATATATATATATATATATATATATATATATATATATATATATATATATATATTAAGAATAGTTATATATATATATATATATATATATATATATATATAACTATTCTTAATATATATATATATATATATATATATATATATATATATATATATATATATATATATATATATATATATATATATGTATATATATTAAGAATAGTTACAAGATCCTTGAATTCTAAATGAAATATTTCACATAGTAAAGTTTTCTATGTGTATCACACACCGGTTTCAACGATATTTTTTCAATAATATAATTTGACATGTTGTTGGTATGTGGGTTGCAGGTAATAACAATATAACCGCATACAAACAAAGTATTATCATGTATGAGAGGTCAGACAAACCACAAACAATTCAACATTATTGGGGATGTTACGATCCATTGTGTTATCATTAATTCTTTCCAAATGGTGAACCCCGATGGCATTGTAGCATACCAAGATAAGGAGTTTCCATCAGTGAGATTGTTAATGCTGACAAAAACATCGGTGATGATTTAGAAGGTACACATACCCAAAATTTGTTAGTTATTGTAACTTTTAAATAAATTTACCTTAATATAAGTTTTTGACAATATTAAAATTATGTAGACACCAATCGAAGCACGGGTAGAAATTATGTAATTATGCAGGAGTACTATTGTTACAAGTTTCAAATCCGGCTAAATGGGAACATGATTTTGTTTGGAGGAAGATTACTACAACAATTTGTGGTAGATACATACATCAAGATTGAGACTTCACATTTGGAGTTTTGTAGGAAAAACCCAATCTACAATAAGAGCATAGTTATAGCAAGGTGTTGTGGACTATGTCAATGTCGGCAAGGTTCAACCAAGTATGATTGGGCAACGTGTTGTGTTGTCTGCAAGTTTCATTGGAGGCCCTCCTGACATGTGAAGACGATTTCTTAATGTCATGGCTTTAGTGCAAGATGGTGGAAAACCTGATATATTCCTTACAATGACGTGCGATCCAAACTGGCCTGAAATCCGAAATGAGTTATTTTCTTGGCAGACAACTCAAGATAGGTCTTATAAGGTTGCAAGAGTTTTTCGGGCTTAGTTAGATGATATAAAGGAACAACTGTTGACGAGACACGTCCTTGGTGTGGTGTGTGCATATGTTTATGTAATCGAGTTCAAAAAACATGGATTGCCACATGCACATTTTCTTTTAATAATGACACCTGAAAGCAAGCTCAGCAATCCTGACCAGTATGACAAGTACGTGTGTGCGGAAATTTGATGGTAAAATCACACATTATCCATGGTCCTTGCGATACCTTGAACCTTAAATGTCCTTGTATAGAAGACAATCCACCAAAATGTCATATCCGGTGTGTCGGAGGAGAAATAATGGAAGTATGGTTACAAGACAAGGTATTATGATGGATAATAGATAGGTGGTGTCATATAAGCCAAAGTGTTGATGATGTTTAATTATCATATAAATGTTGAGGTGTGCTCGAATATAACATCTGTGAAATATGTCTTGACGTATATTTACAAGGGTCATGACAAACAAGTTATCAATATCGATCCAAATACACAATATGTCGTTATCAATGAGATAAAAAGGTTTGGAAGCTGATCATTTACGTACCCGGAAGTTTCTCAATCCTGGACAAAAATATGCGTACGATGAGATAATGAGGCACGTGCGTACAAGTTGCCCATGAATGTTCTTTGTAGATGGTAGGGGTGAGCAAAACTGAACCCGAAAATCGAGAAACCGACGGTTTTATTTGAGATTTTCAAAATCAATTTTTTTTGTTTGGCTTCGGTTTCACTCTCCAAAACCGACCCACTAAAACTGAAATTGACCAAAACCCAAAATATTTAATATATTATTAATATTTGATATATATTGTAGTATGGTTGGGTATTATTTAGGTCAAGTTAATGACACTTGTAATATAACACTTGTAATATACATTGGTAATATAAATTGACACGTTTCTATTTATTCTTCCATCTCCTTCACCGAGTATCTAATATCCACTTAAATATGAAATTGAATACGCGAAATGTTACCTTATTGCTTGTAAAGTCAATTATATATAAAAAATGCATCTAATTTCTATTCCCTATAAATGATGACTAAATAATTGGTAGAATGTGTTTATTATTTTTCTATATTTTTATAATTGTTGAAAACTGGGTTCCAACCCAAAAAACACGGGTTGAAACCGAAACCGACACCGAAACCAAACCCACTTAGAAACCAAAACCGATGAGTTTTAGAAACCAAAAACCGAATTGATCGGTTTCCCTAAAACGGAACCAAACCGGCCCATGCACCCCCTAGTAGATGGTCATGGCGGAACAGGAAAACATATTTGTACAAAGCTTTACTTGCCAATATTCGCAAATGTGGTCATATTGTCCTCGCGACAACTTCATATGGTGTGGCGGGTAATAACATGCCTGGTGGAAGAACAACTCACTCACGATTCAAAATCCCTCTCAATCTCAAAAATAACTCGGTATGCAACATCAAAAAACAAAGCGCCGCCGCCCAACTACTTCATCTTGCAAACATATGGGGCGAAACGTCGATGCCAAACTGTAACACCTGGTTTCTCATACGAAGTACACTCAAAATTTTTCAAACAATTATACATCAAAGTGGGTATACTTGTACTCAAACTACGGATCAAGATGTTATCATCACAAATAATTACACAAAAGGTCCTTACAATTTTAACAAAGTATTACAAATAAATCTAATACACCTAAAGGACAGACTCTAAACTTGTCCATCATTCTTTATCACATGTCTTCCCCTATCACTGCTATAGATACATGCAAAACAACAACAACTCAAGTGTAAGCTTAAATAAAGCTTAGTGAATAATCTCTTTATCACCAATCATCTCATTATCCGCTCATGCTAATCTCATTAGCAATTTTTAGATATACATCTCCTCTCTATCTCTGGAACCTGCAATCATATTAACTTTACAACACTAGTTAAATATTAGCAAATATTGACTTCTCACTAAGTACCGCACTTGGTACTTCTCACAGATTCAATTATAATCATGCATATATATATATATATATATATATATATATATATATATATATATATATATATATATATATACTCATTTCGCAACTAATTATACTCCAACTCAAAAGCTCTAATGGCTATACAATTCAAATTCAAAATTCTATAACGCGACTACACTAGCATTTACTCAGTATATACAATCAATATGTATATTCAATTCTATTATTGTTATTCACAAATAACAATTTACTCCTCAATCGGTTTACAACAATATCAACATAACACATATATAAATATTTAACCTATAGCAAGGTAAAACTCTTCTCAAGTACTAGAGAGTACTCACTTGATAATGGCTTAGTATATGGAATTCCCATTTTACGCGTATCGGGCTCCTGTTTACCAGGCTTGGTTGTATCACCATAGTCTAAATCAATACTCTAACAACCATAATCATTTCAATAACATCCAACTCAAAAAGATGTAGTATTTGAAAGAGGGAAAATGAGTATAAACGGTAAATATCAACTCAATATTTACCGAAACCCCCAAATCCGCGATTCTACTAATTCAACCGCAGAAACTCGACAATAATCACACCAATCACTCTAAAGGCATCCACTAACAATCTACTAACAACATATATAACAATATATAGCTAAATCATGGAATTTAAAGTTAGGTTTCCAAAACCCCAAAACCAAGAAATTACTCACCTCGATGAATTAGAAATCAAGAGCATGTTTACGGGGTTAGATTCGAGTCTCTTTATGTTTCCCCTCGAATCTTTAGCTTTAATTTGACAGAAAATCGCCTCTTTATGCTCTGAAATCGAAGTTGGGTGTATTTTTCCCGAAATGAGCATTTTCTGCACATTTAAAGGGGTCTACACGCGTAACACGGTCCGTGTTTTGCTACAGTCCCCCTGTTAAATTTACACGCTCGTGTTTTGCTACAGTAACCAGGAAACACAAAATTACCGTATGTTACACGACCCGTGTAACATTTACTCGACCCGTGAAAGCCATTTTTGGCGTTTTTAAGGCTCAAACTTCTTCCAAATGGGATTTTATAACGCCAAAACATGTTTATTATGTAATTATAATAAAAAGGGCAAAATGGTCATTTTACCTTAGAAGGGTAATTTGGTCTTTTGGACAGAAAAGGACTTGTTTTGTAATAATATTTTGAGTCTTGGACTTAAAATGTTATAAAAACTGAATTTGTGTCATAAATTGTGTAAATTGTGGCAAAAGTCCTAAAAATGCAACTTCAAGGACCAAAATGTAAATTTTGGAGGTATAAAAGCTTGGAAGCTTCTCCCATTTGTGTGCAGATTTTAAGAGGTTACGGGAGATTTCTCTTGAGCGATTTCTGCAAGGTTTTGAAGGGTTCTTGAAGATTGAAGTTTGCAAAATCGGATTATAGCTTCAAAGGGTAGAATTGGAAGTTTGAAAGGTTAGTAATCCAAGTTCTTGATTAGTTGTTCTTGATGAGTTTTGTAGAACTCAAAAACTGCATTTGCAGTTATAATTGTGTGTTTAAATTGATGTAAAACTTCCAATAAGTCATGCTAAAAGGACTTAATTCAAGAAAATGGAAGTAGGTTGCTATTTTGAAAGAATTGAGATTTTGATCAAGAACCCTAGATGATGAATTCTTGTGATAAACCTGATTCTAATGGTTTATAATAAGTCCTAGATGTTCTATTGACTGAAAGAAATCAGTAGAAACAATCAAATCTCGATAATTTTGGTTTTGGATCAAAATTGGAAAAAACGGGAAAATTGGAAATGAAATTGAATTTGATCATTTTAGGGTTTAAAACTTGTTATTAATCAAAGGTTTTGGTCTTGGAACATTTCCTTTTGATTAAGTCGAGCAATAAGTGCTTAACAAGAGGAAAATGGGGTTTTTAACACCAAAATCGGAGCTTACTGCCTGGAGTCGCAAGGATCGCGACCCGACCCAGGGGTCGATCGCGACCCGATCTCGCGGCAGCAAGCCATTTTGCCTCTGTTAAATTTTGGTGCATTTTCCAAGTTTGATTTCAATGCTAGGCTTATCCGATTGACCTGAAATTTTGAACATAGGTTTAATATGTTGTGAAACTTCATGGAAAATTATCGGAATACGAATACGACCTCCCGAAAGTACTGTAGCAGAATACGCGTATTTCGGGAAGCGTATTAAATTTTTATACCAATGGTTGATGCTTGGAAATTGTCTTATATTAGACTCTTGTGCACTAGAACCAACTGAAATTGTAATTTAACCTATAATTATTTTGAAAATGAATGACATTATAGGTACGGGACAAAATATTGTGGATTATACAACAAGGCTAGAAACGACAAGAGCTAGTTGTAGCAAACCTTCAGGTGAGTAATCTCACTGTTATCCGTTGTGATATATGTTATATGAGCAGCTGCAGATGAATATGATTTTGGGGGACAAAAATGACAAATTACATGATTTGAAACATGACAATACCAGATAAGCCGTGAGTCTGATATAGACAAGAACGGAGCTGTGAGTCAACAATAATGACATGACAATACCAGATAAGCCGTGAGTCTGTTATAGACAAGAACGGAGCTATGAGTCAGTCAATAATGGTACGACAAGACCAGATAAGCCGTGAGTCTTTAATACACAACAACGGAGCTGTGAGTCGAACTTATATAGACAAGACCGGATAAGCCGTGAGTCATTGCGATGGCAAGAACGGAGCCGTGAGTCTAGGCAAAAGCGGGATAACCCGTGAGCCATATATGATTTTATTTTGCATGATAATGCATAATTGATTTTGTATAGAGAATTTTATTCAGAGATGGTGGAGCTGCACCTGTTGCCCGAGCTCCATATCGTTTAGCACCTTCAGAGATGGTGGAACTGCGAAAGCAACTGGAAGAACTACTAGACAGGGGTTTTATCAGACCGAGTACATCGCCTTGGGGAGCCCCTATCTTGTTTGTTAAGAAGAAAGATGGGTCAATGTGCATGTGTATTGACTATCGGGAGTTAATCAAGATTACGGTGAAAAACAAGTACCCGCTACCCAGAATAGACGACTTGTTTGACCAGCTGCAAGGCGCGTCCTACTTTTCTAAGATTGACCTGAGGTCGGGTTACCATCAGTTGAAGATAAGGGAGTCAGACATCCCGAAGACAGCCTTTCGTACGAGATACGGTCATTACGAGTTTTTGGTGATGCCTTTTGGGTTAACCAATGCTCCAGCCGTAGTCATGGATCTTATGAACCGGGTGTGTCGACCGTTTCTTGATACCTCGGTGATAGTGTTTATTGATGACATTTTGGTGTATTCTCGAAGCCAAGCCGAGCATGAGGTGCACCTGCGACAAATGTTAGAGCTGCTTCGTCGAGAAAAGCTATATGCGAAATTCTCCAAGTGTGAATTCTGGCTAAGGGAAGTTCAATTTCTTGGTCATGTAATCAATGCCGAAGGGGTGAAAGTAGATCCAGCAAAGATTGACGCCGTGATGAAATGGGAACCGCCTAGAAGTCCCACTGAAGTACAAAGTTTTCTTGGTTTGGCAGGCTATTACAGAAGATTTGTTGAGAATTTCTCCTCGATAGCTGCTCCGTTGACCAAGTTGACCAAGAAAGGTGAAAAGTTCACGTGGGCTGAAAACCAGCAAGAAGCATTCCAGAAGTTGAAACAATCCTTATGTGAAGCACCGGTGTTAGCACTACCACAAAGCGGAGAAGAGTATGTGATCTACAGCGATGCTTCTAGAATTGGTATTGGTTGTGTGCTAATGCAGAAAGGTCGGGTCATAGCCTATGCGTCCCGCCAATTAAAAGATGTCGAGAAGAAGTATCCAGTTCATGATCTGGAATTAGCTGCGGTGGTTCTAGCATTGAAGCTGTGGAGGCATTATTTATACGGTGTAAAGTTTGTTATTTACACTTATCATAAGAGCCTGAAGTACCTCTTCGACCAGAAAGAGCTCAACATGAGACAGCAAAGGTGGATGGATCTATTGGAAGACTTTGAATGTGAAATTCAATACCACCCTGGCAAGGCGAACGTGGTGGCAGATGCTCTAAGCCGAAAAGAAGCTCCTCTAAAAATTACATCCGCATGTATGGGTGTAGTAAGCCGGTTACCAGAATTGATCCGTTCAACACAGAAAGAGGCGTGCAAGCCTGAGCATGTTAAAAGCGAAAGAATGGTTGGATATTTGAAGCATCTGGAAGAAAATGCTCAGAAATTGAAGACCTTTAGAGGCCGAATATGGGTTCCAAAACAAGGAGAAGCACGGAATTTGCTTCTAGAAGATGCGCATTTCAGTCGATATGCAGTTCATCCGGGCAGTACCAAGTTGTATCGGACGTTAAAACCGATGTATTGGTGGCCTGGAATGAAGAGGGACATTGGAAGATATGTGGAAAGATGTTTGACTTGTCTGCAAGTTAAGTCAAACCATCAGAAACCGTACGGGGAAATACAACCATTGCCAGTTCCAGAGAAGAAGTGGGATCATATTACCATGGATTTTGTGACAAAGTTGCCGCGGACACCGCGAGGTTATGATTCTATATGGGTGATTGTTGATCGATTGACGAAATCGGCACAATTTATACCATATAAAGAAAGTTATAGAGTGGATCAACTGGCGAAAATCTACATTGATGAGGTGATTTGTCGGCATGGATTTCCAGCATCGATTGTATCGGACCGAGATAGTAGATTTACTTCCCGGTTTTGGCAGAGTCTTCAAAGTCAACTGGGTATAAAAGTACTTATGAGTACTGCATATCACCCGCAGACCGATGGTCAGAGTGAAAGAACAATCCAGACTTTGGAAGACATGTTGAGAACTTGTATCATTGACTTCGGTGGAAGCTGGGAAGATCATTTGCCTTTAGTAGAATTCGCATACAATAACAGCTATCATTCCAGCATTCAGATGGCCCCGTATGAAGCCTTGTATGGAGCACCGTGTCGTACTCCGACCTGCTGGACTGAAGTTGGGGAAAAGCCGTTGGCTGGACCTGAAATTGTAGCACAGACTGAAGAGAAGATCAAACTAATACGAGAAAATTTGAAGGTAGCTCAGAATAGACAGAAACAGTATGCGGACAAAACGGGTGAAACCGATAGAATTCCAAGTAGGAGATATGGTAATGCTCAAAGTATCCCCTTGGAAAGGCCTAATTCGTTTTGGGAAGAAAGGGAAGTTGAGTCCTCGATTCATTGGACCTTTCCGTATATCCCAAAGAGTTGGAGCCGTGGCGTATCGATTGGAGTTACCTGATGAACTTTATGGTATACATGATGTATTACATGTGTCCCATTTGAGGAAAACGTTGTTTTATAAGTCTCAACATGTACCCCTTGCTGAAATTGAGGTAGATGAAAAGTTGAGATATCCGGAACAACCCGAGAGGGTGTTAGACCGCAAGGTAAGATAGCTGCGAAATAATAAGATCAGCATGGTGAAAGTGCTTTGGCGTCATCACAAAGGTTCCGACATGACGTGGGAGACCGAAAGTGAAATGAGGGAAAAATACCCTCAACTTTTTGTATGATTTCGGGGACGAAATCTCTTAAAGGAGGGGAGAATTTGTAACGCCAAAACATGTTTATTATGTAATTATAATAAAAAGGGCAAAATGGTCATTTTACCTTAGAAGGGTAATTTGGTCTTTTGGACAGAAAAGGACTTGTTTTGTAATAATATTTTGAGTCTTGGACTTAAAATGTTATAAAAACTGAATTTGTGTCATAAATTGTGTAAATTGTGGCAAAAGTCCTAAAAATGCAACTTCAAGGACCAAAATGTAAATTTTGGAGGTATAAAAGCTTGGAAGCTTCTCCCATTTGTGTGCAGATTTTAAGAGGTTACGGGAGATTTCTCTTGAGCGATTTCTGCAAGGTTTTGAAGGGTTCTTGAAGATTGAAGTTTGCAAAATCGGATTATAGCTTCAAAGGGTAGAATTGGAAGTTTGAAAGGTTAGTAATCCAAGTTCTTGATTAGTTGTTCTTGATGAGTTTTGTAGAACTCAAAAACTGCATTTGCAGTTATAATTGTGTGTTTAAATTGATGTAAAACTTCCAATAAGTCATGCTAAAAGGACTTAATTCAAGAAAATGGAAGTAGGTTGCTATTTTGAAAGAATTGAGATTTTGATCAAGAACCCTAGATGATGAATTCTTGTGATAAACCTGATTCTAATGGTTTATAATAAGTCCTAGATGTTCTATTGACTGAAAGAAATCAGTAGAAACAATCAAATCTCGATAATTTTGGTTTTGGATCAAAATTGGAAAAAACGGGAAAATTGGAAATGAAATTGAATTTGATCATTTTAGGGTTTAAAACTTGTTATTAATCAAAGGTTTTGGTCTTGGAACATTTCCTTTTGATTAAGTCGAGCAATAAGTGCTTAACAAGAGGAAAATGGGGTTTTTAACACCAAAATCGGAGCTTACTGCCTGGAGTCGCAAGGATCGCGACCCGACCCAGGGGTCGATCGCGACCCGATCTCGCGGCAGCAAGCCATTTTGCCTCTGTTAAATTTTGGTGCATTTTCCAAGTTTGATTTCAATGCTAGGCTTATCCGATTGACCTGAAATTTTGAACATAGGTTTAATATGTTGTGAAACTTCATGGAAAATTATCGGAATACGAATACGACCTCCCGAAAGTACTGTAGCAGAATACGCGTATTTCGGGAAGCGTATTAAATTTTTATACCAATGGTTGATGCTTGGAAATTGTCTTATATTAGACTCTTGTGCACTAGAACCAACTGAAATTGTAATTTAACCTATAATTATTTTGAAAATGAATGACATTATAGGTACGGGACAAAATATTGTGGATTATACAACAAGGCTAGAAACGACAAGAGCTAGTTGTAGCAAACCTTCAGGTGAGTAATCTCACTGTTATCCGTTGTGATATATGTTATATGAGCAGCTGCAGATGAATATGATTTTGGGGGACAAAAATGACAAATTACATGATTTGAAACATGACAATACCAGATAAGCCGTGAGTCTGATATAGACAAGAACGGAGCTGTGAGTCAACAATAATGACATGACAATACCAGATAAGCCGTGAGTCTGTTATAGACAAGAACGGAGCTATGAGTCAGTCAATAATGGTACGACAATACCAGATAAGCCGTGAGTCTTTAATAGACAACAACGGAGCTGTGAGTCGAACTTATATAGACAAGACCGGATAAGCCGTGAGTCATTGCGATGGCAAGAACGGAGCCGTGAGTGTAGGCAAAAGCGGGATAACCCGTGAGCCATATATGATTTTATTTTGCATGATAATGCATACTTGATTTTGTATAGAGAATTTTATTCTTATACCTGTTATACTTGATTTGATTACTCATTGGGCTTTATAGCTCACGGTTTTATTGATATGTCCCTGCAGGTGAGCGTGATCCCGCTAAGGGAAAAGATAAAGTCTGTGACTGAGGACTTAGTATTTGAAGTGACGACCCGGCTTGAAGAATGTATAATATTATGTATTGTACTTCGTGATACTCTTGTACTCGTATTGTATTAACTAATACCCCCTACTTATGGTTTGTTTGTAAAATATTTGGTTTGAAAAAAATGAAATTTTTTTGGGGTGTTTTGTTAATAAGTCGGGTGTTACAGTTTTTAATCACCCCAACTCCATACATCAACTTAACTAATCTTAATCACACCAAGATTAGTACATAAGAAAGGTTTTAACCTCTTCTCACAAATCAAACAACTCATAACTCAAAGGTAATCATAAAAGATTGCCACACAACTCTAAATAACTCAAAGCTAGAATCATACTAATTTATATAGTTATAACTCCACTTACCTTAGTAAGCATCTCAAAATGAAAATGGGTCTTACAAGTTCTCTCCTCCTTCAATAGATTCCGTACTCGGAATCTCTTAGAATAGGTATGGTCTATATAACTACCTCATCGTCACAATCACACATCACATACAATAATAATATTATCCTCTCGTCAGCTCATTTGCGATGTATATATCGTTACACCTCATTTACTCATAATATAGCTAACGTCCGTTACCATTCTCATAAGATGATCTCTATAGCCATATTGACTATCATCATTGCTACGTAGACAAGTACTCACTCTTTTATAGCACACCTTTCTTTGTAGCTTTATCGACATCAATGTATCTCACCTTACTCCTTAGCACTTATATATATATATATATATATATATATATATATATATATATATATATATATATATATATATATATATATATATATATATATGACTCACATCGAGCCACATTCTCAGTGTATCATCAACTCTCTTTGTAACACTAATCTCAATAACTATTTGAGATTCAACTTCTGCTTGTAACTCAATAGGAAAACGGTCTCACCGATTCCAGTCTCATACTCTCTCTCTTTCTCTCAATTTACTCCTCCAATAATAACACGCGAGTTATTGATTTCTCCTACTTGCACATCCTCATCACTGAGAGTAGGAGGAACACTCAGATAACATATAAGACACATATATTCAATTGTCTTACTCGTGTTACATAACTCATCAATACTAGAATGTAAATCCAAAAATACTAAAATATCATAAACTATCTCGAGTTTCACTCACGTCTCCTTTAATTTGGTATTTAACCCTCGACACTTTTGTCACATAAGACCTCTTTCAGTTGTCTTATCTCCACGACCAATTACAATTTCTGCAAAAGCTCATTTATCTCTGCTCCTACCTCAGCACACATATTAGGTTTTTACCCGATATACAACTTACAATCCTCAACCAAGAATGGCTCCTTTTCATCTCAGTTCAGCAACATATCTCTTGTTTGTTTCTCTTAATGTGCTTACTCGCTACACCATCTCTTATGTGGACAATCCATATTATATTCTCACTCAATCATTGACTCTATCAAACTCGATAATTTTATTTTCAAATAAATTCTCAAAACAACTGCATATATTCCACTTGACACACCATCGGTAAGGATTTTCCTCTCGCCATTTCTCTATCGTTATCATCTCAATCTCTGATTCATCCAAATGACACAAAAATAATTTGTACATACTTACAGCTCACCGAAATCTCTACACATAACTCACAAGGAAAAATAATAATAACCAACAATGCAATCTCTACGGTGAGATTATATCTCATCATCCGATTTACTCATTAATCTCAAGAAATAGCTCAAGATTATTATAGCAAAATCTATTATCCATCGTCTCATACGAATAAATAGTTTTGTCATCTCGATACTCACACATTTATCTCATTGGCAGTAATTAGTTTGATTGCTAAGGAACGAATCATATCAATCACAACCACAATTACTTTCCTCCTCTTTTAACTCATATCTTCTCATCATGTATTTATAAAACTCTATCTAGTTCAACATACAAGAAATCTCGTACATTCTCAACACGAGTACATGACAAACAAACATACTCACAGCAACACTTCTTAACAGTATTACTCACTGTATTGTCTCACAGTACCTCTATACTGTTACTCAGCCTCTGATTCGTCCTCTTCTCAACCCACAAGGTTTCAAGCTATGCAAGCTTACCGATATGTTCATATCTGTGACACCCCAATTCTACTGTTTGCAAATACTATGGTTTTTCGTATAATACATGAATACAAAAATACGGTTTATCAAAAACCGATAATTTACATGTTTAAAACTGTGGGTGTTACAAATCCATACCAAATCTAACCATAGTAAGCAATAAAATGATTAAACCTTGCGTCCAAGTTAGGAGCTAACTCAAGCTCCACTCCAGCTAAACTTCATCCCATTTATAGCAACTTTTTTTAACCTGGAATACATGGCAAAACATAGAATACGTAAGACAAAAATGTCTCGTGAGTTACATGAGTTTTAGACTCAAACCTTTAACTTCATTTTCCAACTTTTTATAAAATTTACATCATAAAACTTCTGTCAAAACTTTATAGTAATAACATACTAGAACTCTTTACTTCTCTATATTATTTCATAACATACTTTGGAAAATAGCATCTTTCAAAACCTTATAGTAGTAACATACTATAACTCTTTACTTTTCAAAATCACTTCATAATATACTTTACAAAAATAACTTATTTCTTACTTTCTTTGACTGGTTTTATAAGCTTGCTGGATTTTTATACTTAGGGCTTTAATCACCATAAGTGATACCCCAAGTCTCTATGGCTAGAAAGAACGGATCAATCCTCACCATAGAAGTGCTGAGGCAATCTACTTCGCGATGGGGCTTTTGCCCCAGTAGACCCCTTACCTAACCCGGGTAGGTGGAACATAGTTCCCTTACTAACACTGCTTGCTACAATTACCAGTCATAAAAATACTTTCTGCTTGCTTAAACATTTCTCACATTCATATTCATAGTGGCTAAGTGCCAAACTTCATCATTTTCTGTCTTTATGGCTAAGTGCCAAAATTATAACTTTCATCACATATGTAAAATATGTTTTTATAACAATCTAAGCTTTATGCTAAATCATACTTTTCAACATCTTATGGCTATATGCCATTCATACTTGAAACATATACGGTTTGTAACCAAAACACACTTCTTAAACATCTTGTGGCTATATGCCATTCATACTTGAAAACATATATAATTGTAACCCAAATATACTTTCACATAATTGGTTCATAGACCAACATACTTTCACTTAATTTGACTTGTAGTTCAAAACATAACTTCAAATATAGCATCATACTTTCTCAACAAATTAGAAATAATACTCTTGCATATAATTTCACATAAAGAGATTTTATAAGAAATATTGAAAATACTTACTTGCCATGTACCCCAGAATGGGTAAAAATACTGCATGTACTCACCTCATGTATTGCTAGAAGATTGACTACAAGTTCCTTGTATTTATACTCTTTTGATTCCATAATCACTTGGCATGAACCTATATTTAACATGTTATACATTAACATTCATGCTAACTGACTCTATAACTCATTAGAGTCCTTATAATACTATCTTGGGTCATAGCAATTATATAACTTTTAAATTACCAACTTTAGGCAAATCGTATATTATACGTATTTTACTACAGTACCCTCGGAGGGTCGTATTTCGATTCCGACAATTTTCCATGAAGTTTTGGGCCATAATAGACCTATGTTTAAAATTTGGGGTCAATCGGACAAGTATAAGACCAAAACTCAAAATCAATTTGCACTTGGCAGGAGACTCAATGCAATTCTGCCTGGCGCCGCGTCGCGTCCCGACGAGGGTGGTGGTCGCGTCGCGAAGGCAAAGCAGGTTGCCTTATTTGGCGATTTTCCAAACTGCAGATGCACTAATTCCTTACCTTAAGTTCTTAATACTTGACTTAATCATTTTAGAATCATTCTAGGACTAAAATAACAACTTAATTTTAGTTTCAAACCATGGAATCATTCCAATCCTTGACAAATTATAGAAATCCCGTTTTTAACATTTTTAGTCCAAAAAAACTAAAATTCCTTGAATCTATCTCTTACAACTGACTTCTTCAATCTTTTATGGTATATTGAACTTCATGAAAACCAATAAAACCATCTTTGATCACAGGGACCCGTGAGCTAGGGTTCTTGAGCCAAAAATTGGGTTTTTCCATGATTTCAACAACACCTCTTGAATTAAGTGTGTTTACTTGAGGTTTGATCATTAATAGATGGGAGAAATCATTAGAACCATTTCATATATTAAAATTTTCAGATTTCAGTTTTGACCCGGGAAGAAGATGCTAAGAACAAGTTCATAAACTTGATTTCTTACCTCCACCCACTTGGAAATCTTCTCTTCTTTGCTTGATTCTTCCATTCCAACTATAATCCTTCAAGATCATGAAGAATTTGTGATCTCTCCCTCTCCATCAGCTGCTCCCGTTAACAATGAGATATTTTGGGAGTGTTCACATCTATTTATACTTCCAGATTTTTCATTTTTAGTCCCTAAGTTCTATTTCTTGAACTTTTGGCACTTTATCACATTTTATCACAAAAAACTTAGTTTATTACATTTTTAGTCCTCAACTAGAATTATAACTTCATAATGATTTCTGTGTATGCCAAATGACCAAGTTACCCTCTTCATGGTAAAATGACCAAATTACCCTTTTCATTACAACTTTTGTAAAACTGTCCCAAAACTCCAAATTCCTCTTTTTAAGTTTAGTTCATTACATAATAACTCCAAAAATCATATTTTCCTTACATAAAAGTCATTTGGATGTCAAATGACCATTTTGCCTTTTTTATCATTTTTCTCCAAACTCTTGGAATTTTACTACATTTCCCAATAAATTATTTTAATACTTTCAAAATATTTGATCTTTACATTAAGCATTATTTCGAATATAAATTCAAGATTTTTGGGTCGTTACAATATCTATCCACACGCAAGGATAGTACATGTCTCATTACTCCGCATCATCAATATGTACATGCCTGTCAACACACAAGCACAACACTGCGACACCACCCTGCCTCAGCTCATGGTACCCCGTACCATCCTCTGGTTTCACCCGTCAATGCTGTGTCACGGTATCTCATACCGTCCTTTGATCAAATCATGGTACCTCGTACTATTCTCTGATTTTAATCCATCTCCTATTGACTCTGGCAGGTCTCCCATATGGTCTCAAGCCATATAGACTCACTGTCACTCCTCCTTTTGTTTGAGTCACAAAGGTCCTCACTACTCTAACCAAAATATACTCGTTATGTGGTTCCATAGAAATATGTGGTCTCAACCTCAACTACTCAATATGTGACCCCACAGAATATGTGGTCTCAATCACATTTACTCGTTATGTGGTCCCACAAAATATGTGGTCTCAACCACTTTACTCGATATGTGGCACCACAAAATATGTGGTCTCAACCACTTTACTCGATATGTGGCCCCACAAAATATGTGGTCTCAACCACTTTACTCGATATGTGTCCCCACAAAATATGTGGTCTCAACCACTTTACTCGATATGTGGCCCCACAAAATATGTGGTCTCAACCACATTTACTCGACAATTAACTCAATCTCTAGGCCAATAAGGCCTATATGAACCACTATAGGTTCTCTCAATTATACCACAAAGTACTCTTTATGTGGTTATTCAAATGTCCTCTCACATCCCTGTTACAAATATCTCATCATGTGATCACCAACTCACAATTAGGTATAGTGTGCATTCAACTACACACTCACCGTCTTTCTCAACTCATACTCTTTTGGCTATCTCCGTAATTCATTTTGATCAATCATAAGTACTAGTTATGTGGCCCCACAAAATATGTGGTCTCAACCATATAGTACTCGTACATAGAAATCTCGTCACATCTGTGAAACAACAAGTAATATATGTGCAATATCATAATATATATATATATATATATATATATATATATATATATATATATATATATCACTATGTATATTTTCATCATACACAATTATCCATGGTTGTTAAGTACTGACCAAGCAACCACTCATAATCTCAATTTTACATAATTACAAAGTACTAATTGTGTGATATGTAAACATTACCTCAATTAGACACGAGATTCTCATTTCAATTCAGGTTACTACATTTCATAATCACAATTCTCTAACACATGTAGTTTCAATTAATCTTTTATGTGTCCACATGTTTTACACATATTCTACTACATGTATTATCACGCACACGTTATAACAACATGTTAAGTAAAGCTACTAATATACCTCATAGCATCCAAATCTCGTCTCCTCATTAGATTAAACTTGCGTACTTCGGTTCTCAATTCTTTCTGTTTACTTCTGTAGGTACAGCACGACCTGTGTCCTCTGAACACGGCCCGTGTTCTTTTGTTCAATTTCACTGCATACTTACTGTAATCAAAACACGACCCGTGTGTTCTCAACTTTAACCCACTGTATGCTACTATAATCCCAACACGACCCGTGTCCCTCAAACACGGCCCATGTTGATGCTGCAGAAACCAAAATTTGTTCCTACTACTCTTTTTAACATCCAACTTCTCCTAGATGGGTTTCCATTCATCATATCTCAACCCTTAACTCATGCTCGGCTTATACTTATACTCTTTCTCATCATCAGCTGGAATCTCGCCGTCAGCTGTAACCTCATCTCATCATCAATTAGTATCTCATCTCGTATTCAGTTGACATCTCGTTATCAACTCAAGTTCTCATCTCCTCGTTAGCTGATATCTCATATCAACCAAAATCTTGTCTCATCTTTCAGTATTGGTACAACCGCTGTGACCAATTTATCAACTCGTCCTTCATATGACTCCATATCTGTGTTCACAAACAGAATATAACAATAACAAATATAACATAAAAGTTATAATTAACTCATAAACTAAAATCTGCAGCAGTATCTTTTTCCAAGCATGTGATAGGGGCTCTCTCTTCTCGGTTAAAGTCTAGGACTCTACACTCAAGACCTAGTTCACTTAAACCATGCTCTGATACCAACTTGTAACACCCGGTTTCTCATACGAAGTACACCCAAAAATTTCAAACAATAATACATCAAAGTGGGTATATTTGTACTCAAACCACGGATCAATATGTTATCATCATAAATAATTACACAAAAGGTCCTTACAATTTTAACCAAGTATTACAAATAAATCTAATACACCTAAAGGACAGACTCTAAACTTGTCCATCATTTTTATCACATGCCTTCCCCTATCACTGCTATAGCTACCTGCAAAACAACAACAACTCAAGTGTAAGCTTAGATAAAGCTTAGTGAATAATCTCTTTATCACCAATCATTTCTCATTATCCGCTCATGCTAATCTCATTAGCAAATTTTAGATATACATCTCCTCTCTATCTCTGAACCTGCAAATCACATTAACTTTACAACACCAGTTAAATATTAGCAAATATTCACTTCTCACTAAGTACCGCAGTTGGTACTTCTCACAGATTCAATTATAATCACTCATATATATATATATATATATATATATATATATATATATATATATATATATATATATATATATATATATATATATAAATATATATATACTCATTTCGCAACTAATTATACTCCATCTCAAAAGCTCTCATGGCTATACAATTCCATTCAAAACTCTATAACGCGACTACGCTAGCATAATCATTTCAATAACATCCAACTCAAAAGATGTAGTATTTGAAAGAGGAAAAATGAGTATAAACGGTAAATATCAACTCAATATTTACCGAAACCCCCAAATCCACGATTCTACTCATTCAACCGTAGAAACTCGACAATAATCACACTAATCACTCTAAAGGCATCCACTAACAATCTACTAACAACATATATAACAATATATAGCTAAATCATGTAATTTAAAGATAGGGTTTCAAAACCCCAAAACTAAGAAATTACTCACCTCGATGAATTAGGAATCAAGAGCGTGTTTGCGGGGTCAGATTCAAGTCTCTTTATGTTTCCCCACGAATCTCTAGCTTCAATTTGACAGAAAATCGCCTCTTTATGCTCTGAAATCGAAGTTGGGTGTATTTTTCCCGAAATGAGCATTTTCTGCACATTTAAAGGGGTTTGCACGCGTAACACGGCCAGTGTTAAATTTACACGGCCCGTGTTTTGCTACAGTGCCCGTGTTAAATTTACACTCCTATGTTTTGCTACAGTAACCATGAAACACAAAATTACCGTATGTTACACGACCCGTGTAAGTTATTTTTGGCGTTTTTAAGTCTCAAACTTCTTCCAAATAGGTTTCTAATCACCCAAACTCATACATCAACTTAACTAATATTAATCACACCAAAATTAGTACATAATAAAGGTTTTAACCTCTTCTCACAAATCAAACAACTCATAACTCAAAGGTAATCATAAAAGATTGCCACACAACTCTAAATAACTCAAAGCTAGAATCATACTAATTTATATAGTAATAACTCCACTTACCTTAGTAAGCATCTCAAAATGAAAATGGGTCTTACACAAAGTGACAGGCCATTGAGGCATTTGTTCGGATAATGCAAGATCTCACTAGGGTGATGCTCCCACTCGGTGGAAATATAATGGTTTTGGGAGGCGATTTCAGACAAGCGTTGCCGGTCGTAAGACATGGCAGACGAGCACAAATTGTAGACTCTAGCCTACGAATGTCGCCTCTTTGGTCTTCGATAATAGAGTTGCGTTTGACAAAAAATATGAGAGCACGAGTCACAACAATGTCTCTTCCATTCATCCCATCCCAAATCTTACTTTCACATTTCACCATCATCCATCTCTCATCATTCATCCCGTCCCAAATCTTCTATTACCCAACCCACTCAATCCAATTAAAATTTAAAATAAAAAATCAATAACATATATTAATTTCAAATAAACCATATTTCCCGTCAACAGCTCTCATTTCTATTAAATGAAGGGCAAAATTATAAAAATAGTGATTTATTTTCCTTCATCTTCAACTCAATAACACAACTTCCATTTCCTTACTTTCTACTTATTTCGAACTCAATAACATAATTAAACACATTCTATTTTCTTTCAATTTCCTTCAATTTCATTCGCTTTTTTTTTTCTCACCCTCTCTTTCATTCTTTAAAAAACTCGATAACGGAATGTTAGGCTGTTAACAAACCGATTAACCTGTAAATTTTCAAACTGGTATAAAGCCGAAAACTGCAGGTATTGTTGCGTCGAAGCTACCAGCACAAAAGAACAAAGAGAAATGCGCTTTTTGGACAAATATTGGGCGGTAAAGCAAAACTTGATTTAAAAGTTGCCCTAAATTCTACGCCAAACATTCCCGTCGCCCAAACACACACACACATACAAGCTTTTGCGTTTCCTCTGCTCACCGGAGCTCACACTACCGCCGCCACTGTCGCCGGCTAGGTACGCTCCTCGTCCTCCTCTCTCTGTCTCTCTCTGTCTCTCTCTCATCTTCATTCCCGTCTGTCACTCGCGTGACTCCGCCGCCACCCTTAACCATTCCATACTATCCTCCATCGGTAACCAATATGGGAGGCGGAGCACCGTCAGCGGTCGTACTTCCCTTACTTCTCTCCCTCCTATGGTCTCTCACCACTCCCTCCCTCTTCTGGCATCGCGACCCAACCACCACCGGTGATCACCTACACAGTGCCGCCGAAAACCCTTCTTTCCTCCTCCGCCGGAGCAACACCAGCACCATAGCCCTCCCTCTCGTCTCTCTCTCGCGCCGGAAAAACCATGCCTCCCCCTTCCTTTGACCTACACGACTGGAACCACATACCACCACCCTTTACATCTCCGTTACAGCGTCGCCAAACCCAATATCTCACCACCACCCGCCGGCCCTCCGCCAAAATCCATCAGCCTCCAGTGACTATCTCACCGCCGGAAAACCCTAATTTACAACCCGTTTTCGCCAGTGACCGCCACCGAACGCCTAGCTACCAACCTCAAATCTCTCTAGAGATCTCTCACCCATGGCCATCGCTAACCACGTGACGTCTGTGTGTATGTGATTCTCTGTGCTGCAGTAACCCTAAGACCCCATTCAGGCCCCGCTCTCCCCCTTCTGCCTGCTTGTTCATCCCAATCCGTTGCTAGATACAAATTTTAATACCATAGTTTTATGAATGTGAATTTCTGCAGGTTTTGGACGTTATAGGAAAGATCCTTGAACTAAACATGAGGAGGGGAACTCACTTGGACGTCAGGTTCAGTTGCATCCCCTACAACTCCATATGTAGCTTTGACTTTCATTAAGTTATTTGAATTGTGCTAAATTGCTTTTAAACAATTGTTTTTGGGACACGTAGCATCACAATTGCGCACTGTTTCATCATCACCTGTCACAAATTTTAGCTCGGTTTGCTCAAAGTTGACTGCAATTGCCTCTGTGTTTGTGTTTGGTGTGTGTAATATATAAGTTGCTTGTTGCTATGGTAATTGTGGTGTGATTTTAATTAGTTTTTGAGGTATGTTGGGTAGGTTTAATTATTAAATGATGATGTTGGTGTTGTTTCTATGAGTTTGTGTTCAATAAAAATTGAATTGTATGTCATGTTAACTTTGAGGTGTAAACCACACATGTATTGGCCTTTGTTCTATTAAAGATTGCTGCATGTTCACTGTCATCCCTGTTTGTTTGCTATGCATCCCCATTTTCATGGTCTTTTAGCTATGGTCATTGCGCCAACAACTATGCTCAAAGTTGTGTGCTTAATGCTCCAAGAGTTGGTGCTTAATGCTTTTACTTAGGGGTGACTTGTTATGTCGTTTTTCTTGTTGACATTGTTTTATCTGAATCTATCATTTGCATGGTTCTTCTATTTGTTCACTTATGTTGACTGTTGAGCAATTTTGGTGTTCTTAGTAGATTGATAGTATCGAACAAAGAGATGCTAGCTGAATCGGTGAGCTCCGTGGGGGGTGTCTTATCGATGCTCAAAGAGGCAGATCATTCCCTTAAGCTTCACGCCCTTTCCAATCTGAACATACTTGTTGAATATAATTGGCCAGAGATATCAGATAGCCTCCCAATCATGTAATTGTCACTGTAAACCGTGTCTGTTTCTTATATTTTATGCTTTCTTGATGTTTTTGTAATGTTTAGAGTAGACTAAGTTCTTTTCCAACGGATTTATCAAACACCATCACATTTTGAATGCAGAGAGAGTTTATATGAAGATGAGGAGTTTGAACAACGAGAGTTGGCCGCGTTGGTTTTGTCAAAGGTCTTGACCTGTTTCCCTTACCGCCTTATTGTTGTTGCTAAGTTGTAAGCTTACTGTATATGTTTCACATCTTATCAACCATGTGTTATGCTGTATTTGACTCTCATTTGAAAGATGCGTGGTCTTTATTTTGGTTGATGCATCTCTCTCATGTGTGACAGCTTTTTTACTACCTTGATGACCCGAATGAATCTTTGTCATATGCCCTTGGAGCTGGGAACTTATTTGACACTTCCGAAGAATCAGACTATGTTCAAAGACTTACCGGTAAGCGTAGCTAGTCTGTGGAGTTTTCATTACTCGAATAGTTAATTGTAGCCTCACAAACCGTATCTTGTTTTCAGCTGAAGCGATTGACAAGTATGCAAAAATGAAAACTAAGGCAGCAGAAACAGGTGGAGCTGCTGATGTGGACCCGAGGCTCGAAGCTATAGTTGAGAGAATGCTCGACAAGTAAAGCAACTTTTATCTCTCTTCTTAGGCCTTACACTCGTCATATAGATTTGTTGTACACAATGTGCTTTGTGAATGAAGACCAATGTGGTTGTATTTTTGTTCTTTCACAACATATAGAAAATGGATTCATAACTCATATAGATTTTTTCTATTAAATCAAGGTGTATAACGGATAAGAAACATCAACAAGCGATTGGGACAGCCATAGAATGCCATAGGTTGGATAAACTTAAGGAAGCAATTATAAACAGTGAAAACGTCCATGCAACTTTGTCGTATTGCATAAATGTATGTCATGCATTTGTCAATCGGAGGGAATACCGGAGTAAGGTAAATATGCACACGATTTGAAATGTGATCTATATGCTGGTGTACGAAAACTGGTTATTTGTTCTATTTTGTGCAGATTCTCCGTCTGCTTCTTGAGCTTTATTGGGATTTGGAGGCTTCAGATACATTTAAAATCTGTGAGCTGTTGATGTATTTGGACGAGCCGGATGATGTATCAACAATCTTACAGAGACTTATAAGGTCGGAAAGCCGGGAGGACGCATTAATAGGATACCAAATTGGACTGGAAATAGTTTACCATGGAGATAAGAGTTTTTTATCGAGGGTGCAAGGTACGCTCCCGGGCCCCAATGGTGATAGTGAGGTCAGATATTTGGAAAGGCATGCTAAAATAAACCAAATTTTGTCCGGGGAGACTTCTAATCAGCTGACCCGTCATTTCTTAAGCCAGCACAACAGGTGAGGGGAGCCATCTTTTTTGTTATTGGTAAAAAGTTGCAAGTGGAAGTACGTTGCTATTTGTTGCATTTAGCATTTTTTGTTCCTAATCTTACAGTTGCATGGTTCTACAAACAGGGCGGATCCAAGTATTCTCACTGCAATAGGACGGTCGGTAGCAATGAAAAGCACTGTGTGCCACAGTGCAAGTATCTACGCAAATGCACTCATGTATGCCGGCACGGCTATGGATGGTTTCTTAACGCAATATCCGGTATATGCGCTGTACTTGGTTTGTATGATCAATTAATCTCACTCATATTCAAAAAAATTGTTGGTATTCTGATGTCAGGGCTGGGTGGGGAGGGCCACACATTGGGCGGAATTCAGCTCAACTGCTGGGCTAGGTGTTATTCATAGGGGTAATTCAGAACAAGTACCAAATCTAAGGGAACTCGCTGGTTATGGTCTCGCTGGTAATCCTTATACCCAAGGCGGTGCCCTGTACGCTTTTGGCTTCCTTCATGTCGACCCTGATGGGTCCATTGTGAAATTGTTATGCGATTTCCTGAATGAATCCGATATCGAGGTTCTTGTTAATATTTCTGATTATAGTTGGGTAGTGATGGAATTTCCCGTCCAATCAAGAATCCACGTCAAAAATCAAAACTCTGAACATGAATTTAGTTAGATGAGTTGTCTTGTTTAGAATTAATTCAACCGAATATTAAATGCTAAAGAAAGAAAAAGTGGAAACAAAAAACTCATCAACATGTTTCAAAGTTTTGCTAGATTTTTGAGTAAACGGCATTTTCCATTACTACTTGCATTAAATTTTTTGTATGCTAAATATTGTTATTGTTTGGCGCAGGTTATTTTGCACGGTGCCTGCTTAGGCCTAGGTCTATTATCTCTCGGAAGTGCCGATGAACGAGTCTTCGGCTACATATATGACGTGTCGTCTTGTGTAAGCGCAGGCGACGCAAGAGGAGTCGCCGATTCTGCATACGCTGCTGGCATCAGTATGGGATTAGTAATGGCTGGAAGTTTAGACGAAAAGTGGGAGGATATGAATAAGGAGGCACATGCGACACCACATGAAAAGAGGACAAGGTACCCTTTAAAACCTATTATGTCCTTTTGTTACTATTAAGTGTTGACATCATTTATTTCTTGCTCTGAAGGGGGTTGGCATTGGGTGCTGCCCTCACTGTGTACGGAAGAGAAGAAGAAGCTGAGAAATTAATCGATACGATGACCTGTGATGAAGACCCAATAATAAGAGACGGGGGCATCTATGCATTGGCATTAGCATACACCGGGACAGCAAATCAAAAGGCAATCCGACAACTTCTCCACTTTGTTGTTTCAGACGCGAGTCATGATGTTAGAAGGACTGCTGTGTTAGCCCTCGGGTTTGTCCTCTGCTCTGAACCGGAACAGGTCTGTGTTGTTTCTCTATACCCCATTTCCAAATTCTTGTAAAAACATTTTGAATAACCTTAATATCATGCAGAGCACACGTATTGTATCCCCCATGTCACGGTCCTATGACCCTCATATTCGCTATGGGGCGGCTATGGCTCTAGGAATTTCGTGTGCTGGCACCTGCTTGGACAGGGCTATATCATTGCTCGAACCGTTGTTATCGGACACGGTTGATTTTGTTCGTCAAGGTGCGTACATTGGAATGTCAATGGTAATGATTCAAGCCACAACAGCCATGGACTCCCGTGTTGATGATTTCAGGTAAATATTCTTACTCAATATTTGGCTATGGCGGATTTTGTAAGTAGGATTTTTCTAGCAACATATAAACCTCATAAGCAAAACATGTTTGATTAATTTTCTTTTTGTCATTTAAAAAGAGAATGTTTGATTTGTTCAAATGAATAGTGTATTTTTTGTTTTTAATAAAACTAAAAAAATTTCGTGACCTATTATTAGGCGGCAACTCGAGAAGACCATTCTGGATAAAAACGAGGAAACAGTTAGCAAGATGGGCGCTATTCTGGCCTCCGGAATCCTCGATGCCGGTGGAAGAAATGTTACTATTAAGCTGCAGTCGAGGAACAAGAAAGCCGTTATGAATGCAGTCATTGGGCTTGCTGTTTTCAGCCAGTTTTGGTACTGGTATCCTCTGATATACTTCATTACCTTAGCCTTTTCACCCACCGCTTTGATTGGACTGAACCATGATCTAAACGTGCCAACGTTTGATTTCATATCATATGCCAAACCCTCAATGTTTGATTACCCCCTCCCAACACCTATCCCCACCACCACCCACACTGCAAGTCCATTCCCACCCGCTGTTTTGTCAACTTCCAAGAAAGAGGCGAAAAAGCCTAATGCTGACATGTTATCCGCCCAAGGAAGCTCGGATGGAGACTCTACGCAGGTATGTTTCTTTGTTTTTGGAAGGAATTGATAATTTTGGTTTGACGGAATCGGAATGAGAGATTCCATTCCAAGGCTGCCAAATGGTAGGAATTGAATCCATTATATGTATATTGAAACAAAATAAAAACAATCACATCTATTAACCAATAAACAAAAATTATTTTCATATACTTAAGGTTACATTAAAACTCTCCTATATAATTTTTTAGGAAAGACCAAATATTTTCTTGATTTGAATTCTTTACTATGATTACGTTGATAGGTTCAGTATATGTACTTGAAAAACCCGGCGAGAGTGATTCCTGCTCAAGAAAAATATATCCGATTTCTCCAAGAATCCAGATACATCCCAGTGAAGCCAGACACCTTCTCTGGTTTTCTTCTTATGAAAGACATGCGGCCCGATGAACAGGAGATCCTTTCTATGACCGGTCCACCCTCATCGACATCACCACCATAACACTATATATCTGTGCAAACCCAACCTTTTGATCGAAGACAAAAAGTGGAATTGATGATACTTTATTCTGTTTTCCAACTTTACACTTCATGTACATGGATATACTCTTCCATGTTGCCAACCCATGAGTTTGCATTTTCTTTTTCTGTCATGGATCTTAGGTGGCATGCGTAATTTCTGTTTACAAATCAAACATATGTGGGCCCGTATATACAATTCTTGCCAACTTAATACTAGTAAAGTTTTAGGTTTTTCCGTTATGATGTTTGTTAATTTTGCCACTAAGACTTTGTTTTTGTTCAAGAGACATGAGCAAATGTCGAGTAAATGTTGAAGAGACATGAGTAAATGTTGAGTAAAGTCATAGGTTTAAAACCATTCATCAGCATAAGGTGTGCGAGTAGCAATCACAGCCTACCCTAATAAGAACATAAGAACAATGTAAGACAAATATTTTTCAAAGGCGTTGTTAAACATTTGAGAAATTTTTTCCAACCATTTTGGGCGAGTATATCATACAAAAATGCAAGACTTTTATGAAAAACAAATGACAAAGCGGCCATCATAAACCGATAGTTAATGATCTGTTTAGAATTTTGTTAAGATTTCCAATATGATGTGCTCCAAAAGAAATTTGAAAATTCCTTGCTTTATATACAATATTCAAAATTTGAGAAAAAACACTTTTTCATAAATGTGAATTAAATTTTCATAAGGAACGATTTTTAAGGACATTAACCATAAAGTTGAGTGTTTAATTCTTGTAAAAACAAGGTTGATAAAGATTTCAAATCTAACATTTACATGTTTCAATAATAACGTTTTATGAAAAGAAAATATAGACAAGTAATTCTTTAAACTAAAGTGGATTTGGATAAAAGTTGAATTAAATGTACTCCAAGTTTTATAATGTTTTAAAATTTAAAATGGTTAACTTTTTGAGATTTTAGAAAAACCTAGTACTTCATTATTTCTAGGTGATTCCGGGAAAAATCCTTTTAAGGGTTGGATAATTGTAACATCCGTGTTTTGGGGTTAGATCGATAAAATAAAATTTATTTTTGAAAATAAAGAAGAATAAATAAATAAATTTAAATTTTTGTTATATGTTTATAAGATAGATCAATGAGCCAAATAAAGTTTTAATGAACGACAAGAAGTTTCAAAATTTATTTTTAACCAAAAATGAGAAATTTAGTCATAAGGACTAAAATTGTCAATTTGGTCAAACTTATCCTAATTGGCTTTGACTAATTAAGAACTTATAAAATTAAGAAATATAACAAAGGAATCGAGGTAGAAACTTCAATTAAGTCAAACATTCCCTTAAACCAATGGTAAGGACCAAATTGTGAAGATTTTAGCAATAATCGGTTAACGGTTTGTTTGATTCTGTTTGATCGGTTTTTTTACGTAAAAATATTAATTGAAAGCATACTTTGTTACATATGGTTATTGACACTTGATAGTGTATCACAATTTACAAAAGTAGCACACAACACTAATATACAGTTTGGTGAATCCTAACGCAAACATACTATCAGGCCATTTTCCGCTATGGATGGTTTGAAATTAATGATAAGGGTTTTGTATGAGTTGTGAACAAAGAGGAATTTAATTAATGTGGTTTTATTTAGTGAAAATGTTTTAAAATAAATTTTAAATTTACCTTAATTTTTGGGATGTTACAAGTTGGTATCAGAGCACAGCTTGAGAGAATCAGGCTCACTTCAGTGAGTTCTGAACTCAAGTTGATGCTTAACAGTTTTCCTAAAAAAAGAACCTTTTACAAAGAAGGAAGTTTGATGAATGGTGAACTGAAGACACAGTGTGTACCGCCAGCCGACGCCAGTAGGGGAAAAGGGTTTGATTGTTTATTGTTGTAGATGCTTTCTAGAACATAAGATGTAGGTATGCTAGAGGAATCCCGGGTATGTTACTGAGATTACGGGTGAGCCGAGGGACACATTAGAGGAATGGGTTGTTACCAATCCAGTCGTCGAGAGAGGCAGACCCCATTATTTAGCATGCGTTGGATTTACGTTGTCAAAGGCAAATTCCTTACTAGTAGTTCCATGGATGGTTGGGAAAAACAAATAGGGTACTTATAAAAAAATAATAATAAATCGAAGTAACGGACTTGGACTTTAGTCCAAGTGGGAGAGGAATACAAAATTAAGGGAACAACATGAATATTGTATAGAATCGATGAAATTATTAAAATTAAAGTAACACGTCAATATATTTAAATATAATGTTATATTCACAAAACATTCCCCCTACTAGAGTATGATATTGTGAGAGAATTGAATAAGATTCAAATCCTTCCATTGGATTAATATTGATATGAAGTCAATCTAAAAGCTGAAGCCAGGCTATGTCACCTACTAAGTCTTCAAAATTCTCTTCACTTGTAGGCTCGAGTAAATCAGGGTTAATATTACTCATAGCAGAATCAGATGACAGAGATTGCTGCTGTGTATGAGTTCCTGATGAAGCTTCCTCCATTTTTTGAATTCTTCTTTTCTTATATGCAGCCTTATGAGCAGCTTGTCTCAACTTCTTTGTGGCGTCTGTTAAACTCGAATGTGAACATTCGATTATCGCTTTTTTCTCCTTTTCTAGATTGGGTATTACATATCTCGACAATTCTATCGCTTTATTAGAATCATTACCAAATTCATGTGGCACAAATAACTTTAGTAATTACAACATTATGATATAAAAAAATGTAATTCTTTACCTGAGTACGATTAATAAGAGTTTGCAGACTCTTAATCTGTCGTGGAAGAGAACCTACGAGGAATGGACAAACAGTTCAACCTCAAGGAAGACGGTACACGATATTTCATGAACCGAATTTAGACTCCTAAGTTTAGTGAAGTGAGGGATCTGGTTTTAAATGAAGCTCATAAGTCGAGATATTCGATACATCCCGGATCGGACAAGATGTATCTCTATCTTAAGAAACTTTATTGGTGGCCCAACATGAAGGCACTGATTGCCACCTATGTCAATAAGTGTTTGACTTGCTCCAAAGTCAAAGCAGAGTACTAGAAACCATCTGGCCTACTCCAACAACCATCAATCCCGGAATGGAAATGGGAATGCATAGCCATGGATTTCATAACAAAATTGCCAAGAACTTCAAGTGGTTATGACTCCATTTGGGTAGTGATTGACCGTTTGACCAAATCAGCTCATTTTCTAGCCATCAAAGAGACTGACAAAATGGAGAAACTCACCAGGACCTATCTCAGGGAAATTGTCAGGCTGCATGGAATACCAACATCTATTATCTCGGACCGAGATACCAGATTCACGTCCAGATTTTGGCAGTCATTGCAAAGGTCCCTAGGGACCAGGCTAGACATGAGTACTGCATATCATCCACAAATAGATGGACAGAGTGAAAGGATGATACAAACTCTGGAAGACATGCTCCGTGCTTGTGTGATAGACTTCGGTAATGCATGGGATACTCATCTACCGCTAGTTGAATTTTCATACAACAATAGTTATCACACTAGCATAAAGGCTGCTCCATTCGAGGCTTTGTACGGACTCAAATGTCGTTCTCCGATATGCTGGGTAGAAGTTGGAGATACTCAAATTACTGGCCCCGAGATCATTCATGAAACAACAGAAAAGATTGTTCAGATAAGGGAACGATTAAAAGCCGCACGTAGTCGTCAGAAAAGCTATGCTGACGTAAGACGTAAACCCTTAGAGTTCAAAGTAGGAGACCGTGTCCTATTAAAGGTCGCACCATGGAAAGGTGTCATTAGATTTGGAAAACGAGGTAAGCTAAATCCCCGATACATCGGACCTTTTGAAATTCTCGAAAGGATTGGTCCGGTGGCCTACAAACTCAAGTTACCTCAACAACTCAGCAAAGTTCACGATACCTTCCATGTGTGTAATCTCAATAAGTGTCTCTCTGACGAGAGCCTTGTTATACCTCTCGATGAGATCCAGGTCAACACTAAACTTCACTTCATAGAGGAACCGGTGGAGATCATGGATCGAGAAATCAAAAGCCTCAAACAAAGCCGCATACCTATAGTAAAAGTCCGATGGAACTCTCGTAGAGGGCCGAAGTTTACTTGGGAACGGGAAGATCAAATGAAGCTAAAGTACCCACAACTATTCAAAGGTTCTCCATCCACTAATGGAACGAAATAATTTCGGGACAAAATTTCCTTTAACGGGGAGGTAATGTGACATCCCGGAAATTTAGGTCTAAAACTAGAAACAATCAATTCACTGCAAACCTCTTTGTAACCTGACCTTTTGAGCTTTAATGCATACTTTGGAAAATATAGTGTCATTACGATCAAACTAAGACAGGAGATGAAATCTTACTTCCTATAATGGAATATCTCAAGTACAAACTGAAACCCTAGTTAATATGTTTGAAAAACTGAAAATAAGTATTAACCATTTGTGAAACAAAACAAGCAATCTAACCTCAGAGTACATGTTTCCCTGATTCCGGAAATATAAATAACATTCAAAACGAAGCTCATATGCAAAAGTTACGACTGTTATAAGAAAACAAGCCAAAATAAACCAGTGTAACACTGATTTTATTTAACTACATAAATCGTTTCGATACGTTGAGGCACTTGCGCACCTCATAGGGAAATTCCGAGAACATTATTGGACTTAGACTATGGTCTATTATTGGATTCCATACTCGAAATATTTTTAGTAAAAATATTTATAAAAGTCAACTAATCGGATACTGCGGATAAATGAACGCAATATTTAAACGCGATTTCCCGATGTTCTACAACTCGAAAAAATTATCTGTTTAGGTTTCTAGAATCAGTGCACTCGGCTCGACAATTCTCCGGTCTCGAAAAAATTATTAGATATCGGGATCTTGCGCACGAATTATGTCATCCACGACATCACATTCACCAACCATTCACCAACCATTCACCAACCATTCACCAACCCCAACTACTCCATGAGACTATAAATAAGAGGCTTTGCATCTCATTTTTCTTCACCAATTCACCAAAGCTTCTAGCTTTTTCTTTTTTTCTCCAATTGCTCTCCTTTTGGCCAAGAACACCACCACCATTGGTCATTGCTCCACTACCGTCGCACCATCACTTCGCCGCACAAAACCTTGTTGTTTTGTGGTGTTATTTCGCGGTGCTTCTCAAACACGATCGTTCTTATATCTAAGCTGAATTCACGCTTCAAAAGTGAGTGTTACGGCCCCTTTGTCTATGCTTTTATATATTATGGGGGAGAATACATGTGTAATATAAATATTTACCAATTTCATATCAAGTTTTATAAATGTTATTATAGCTTTATAAAATGTTTTCAATAAGCGAGTATTGTACTCTTTTATGTATATACTTATCAACATACTCGATTAGACTTGTCTATCCTACATTTATCAATGGCTTAGATAGTGAGACACTATTCATAACTAAGTAAAAATACTTAGACCCTACACTACTATAACTGTTAATCAAGCAGAGCGAGATACATATGTATAGATCTATACGGGTTGACACCCCCACCTATGGTTGTTAGCTACAACTCCGACTTGCAAATCGATGTAGGTGATACTTATCTTTTTCATTACTACGACGTCCATGAAGCGTTGTAGGGGGTACATTTCAGTCGAATAGCTCGGTTATAGGACTTAACTATACGCATTGATGGTTTTCTCATAAACGTACATATCATTTATAAGTATGGTATTACTTACAATTTTCAGCAACTCTATACATTTCATTTATAAGTATTATTTTACTTACAAAAGGAATACTTTTAGTTATTTTAAAAGTATTACTGCTGCGTTTAGCAGAAAACCTGTAACTCTCACCAACCTTGCGTTGACCCTCAAAACTACATGTATTCTCAGGAGATCAGTAAGCCTTTCAGAAGATGGAAATGTTCACCGATATCAGGCAACTTAGTTTACTATTTTTATTTTATATCTACCTATCTGTTTAAGGCATTTCATGTACTTTACTATTATTATCTGTAATAACTCTGTATTCAAACTTCAAGATGAAATACAATTATCCTTTTGTTTATCGTTGTACTTGGGCTGTATATTCAATTGCTTGAGATCCATGAACTAAGTCGCACAGCCCGGCGTATTCCGCCGCCTCGGCCGGGGGTGTGACAGTAGGAAAGAATGAGACTGAAAAGATCGTAGATATATATGATGATACATACCCGTTTATATAGTATCTTGCAGCTAGAACTAAAAGGACATTATTACCGAAATTCAAAACATCTACAGTATGTGCGATCTTTCCACTACCCTAAGTGCCATTTTCTTCAAAATTCGCTGATCGACTCCGATGAGAACGGGATAATGAAAAGACTTTTTGAAATAAAAATGTATATCTCCTGATAGTGGAGATAGTTCAAAAAATTTTCAATGCTCATCTAAAAATGAACTTATAAGAACCAAGGTAAATTTTGATTGAAATAAGACAATTGGAGTTTTTATAAATATAGAGTTATTGAGCCAATAAGTATTTGAAAGAAAAGTTGAATTGAGACAAACGTGCGACGAAATATGAGGATTTCAGATAAATACAACAGGACTGGTGTGAAATCCTGTCAAATCCACCTAACAGGGTTTCCCATATGAGACCAGTGAAAAGTCTCAAAGGTTGGTGAAAAGCCTATACGTATATGAGGCTGGTGTAAAGTCTCACATTTATACGGTGTACTCATAATACTGGTAAAAAAATCTCTAAGCCGGTGAAAGGCCTCCGTCCTTATTGGTGTTATGATCTAAGGTTGGTGTGAAGCCCTTATGCCAGGTATTACATATATTGATGGATAAAAATCTTAAATTTGTGTTATAATAGTAGTGATTAATAATACTATTATGTATATGTGCTTACATCGGTGATATACGTGTAGACATAGATGGCAGGAATGTAATTGTTGATTAGTATGTATGCCTTGATGACAAGTAGAAGCGTTGGGATTAAATTGTCTAGTAGACTTATAGCTGTCAAAATAAATATTTAATGCAGGTGTCGGTAGTAATAGTTGATACTACGGTAATGTTGGCAATAAATTACCCTTATATTTATATAGTAGGAGTATGTTTATAATCAAGTTTATGGTAGCAAAGTCGAGGGATATTGGCTATTGCAAGGAAATAGCAGTCATGTGGATTATGTATCTTGCTACGCGCTACGTCAGGGGTCGGATGTCATGCTCATGCAGCAAGGTAAGCTAATAGCATATGCCAGATGATAACCCACCGAAATTTCATACTGTTTACAAGGTTTCATCAGAATTCCAATTGGAAAACTAAGATGAAGAATATGGACTCATACTTGTGGCTGTTATTTGTTTTGATTGGGGCCTTTGCATCAGGGAGTTGGTGGAGGTGGGCAATAGAGGGGGCAGCAGAGGCGGCGGTGGAGGTGGGGAACAGAGGGGCAGCAGATGCATCGAAGCTCGAGCTCCGGAGGTGCTCTATAACAAATCTAGGGTTGTGACGGTAAGGGGTGAATACGTGAGAGGTAGAAGGCTAGAAGCAAGAGGCGACAATAGTTAATAGGAGATCGACAGTCTCCTTGAGGTTATCGGCTGGGTAGTCAATCTCGCGCTATAGCGTTGCTATAGCGCCGAGATAGCGTTTTGCGGAGTCAGGCCGAGATAGAAATGAAAATCTCGGTTAGTAATCTTGCTGGTGCTATTATCGCCGAGATTTTCCGATATTGTCCGAGATTTAGCGCTATTTGGGACCGCTATAGCGGCGTTATGACCGCTATTTGGACCAGGTGATTATTTTTCCGAAATTTTTGAAAAATATTGGGTTGTTGACTGTAATGTGTGTTGAGGTCATTATTTTGTGTATATTTTTCGTTATGATATATGATTCTTTGTATCAAATATGATTGTGATTAAGAAGAAATTAAAGTATTACTTATGAATATAGAAGTATAAATATTAATTGTATGTAATATAAAAAAACGCTATCCCGCCGCTAGAACCGCTTTTTCAAATAGCGGCCAGTGACCGCTATTTCATTTTGGATCGCGATAACTACATAGGTTACCGGTAACAACAGTATCGATCGTGAAGGATCATTGGTCAAGCTTAAAGAAGAAAGAAGTAGAGAACGGGAAGAAGAAAAGAGAGAGCAAGGGACCAAGCGGGTAACAAATAAAACTTAATAATAATAATAATAATAATACTTAAAAGAAATTACAAATAAAAATAATAAAAATAAAAATAATAGTCTTTTAGAGGAGATGAGACCTTTTGTATTTATTTTAGTTTAAAAATTAAAAATAATAAAAATAAAACTTAAAAGAAATTACAAAAGGGTATAATAGTCTTTTTATATCCGTTAGGGACCAAGCGGGTAACAAAATCAAAATATAGGGACTGTCCGAGTTAAAAAAAGAAATTAGGGACCAACCACGTAAATCACCCCAAACCACGAGGACCATTCATGTAATTTACTCTAATAATAATAATAATAATAATAATAATAATAATAATAATAATAATAGTAATAATAATAATAATCCTAGAAATCAAACTATAAAACGAAGGGGGTTAAGTGTCATTTAATAAAACTTAAATTATTAAATAATGAGTTATGGGATAATAAAAAATAAGATGGCATATATGGGGGACTTCTTTTGCCAATGATTAAAACTTGCAAGGATTTTTGGTAGCACGTGATCGAATGGAATTTTTCTCGTGCGACCAAACTTTGGATTGTGCGGCCGAGTTGTAGACTAAATTAGTCCACATATTAACGCTCGTAACCCTAGTGACGTATCTCTTTGGGTGTTGCTCTCATTCGCTATCTCTCTCGTTTCTCCCTCTCTCACGTCGTCTCTCTCACCCTTGTTTTCATTCTTGCCGTTGCTGTTGTAAGCTTTGAAAAGGAATAGAGCATGTGCTTGATTGGTGAAGGTGCGATTAAGTGAGTGCAAAAGATAGGGCTGTGGTGATTTAATTGCAGCAGCAACGAGATAAGTTTTAATCTTCTCCTTGTCTTAGCTGTGAGCACCACCACCACACCTCCGTCGTGGGTTTGTGTGTGTTTGAATGGGTCTTGATGTTTATACGTTGAGGTGATGTGTTGTACTAGAAATTCTGAATTTTTGAGTGTCCCTTGGAACATAATTCAGGCCCTAGAGGGTCTTAATGGCTTGTCTTAATGGGTTAGGTGGGTGAAAACCAGTGTTGCAAAACTCGGCCGAGTACTCGGACTCGGCTAGGTACCTTGGCGATTTTTCAAGAACCGGTCTAATAACTCGGAGTAGCTATTACTTGGAATTCCTCAGAAATCCTCGGAAATTCCTCGGTCAAACCTTATACTCGGTTTGTTGACTGAAAAAAATGAAAATAAACCCCTATTTTATTATAAATCTAATGAGGGGTGTCATGATAAATAGAGACAGACGGGAGAATATTAAGTAAGTGGGCTGCCATGTAGAAGGCTTCAGGCCAAAAGGTGGGGGGAGGTGAGAATGAAAAAGGAGCGTACGCATCATGTTGTTGATGGTGCGTATCATGCTTTCGGACCTCCCGTTTTGTTGAGAGGTGTGGGGACAGGAAAAACAAAAAGTAGTGCCAGTGGAAGAGAAATGATCATGGAAGAATTTGTTGTTGTATTCCCCGTATTATCACATTGAAGTTGTTTTATGGTACCCCCAAATTGAGTTTTAATTATGTTTGAAAGATGGAAAAATTTGTCAAACACGTTAGATTTGGATTTTAGGGGGTAAACCCAAAGGTAATGAGTATAATGATCAAGGAATAAAACATAATATTACAAACCACCACAACTAGGAATAAGAGATGTCCACAAGTCAGAGTGTATTATTTCAAAAGGAGCAGAAACCATGGTTTTGAAAACCGGACCGGACATTGAACCGGCCGTCTTACCGGTTCGATGGTTCAACCGGTTGAACTAGTCTCAAAAACCGTAAAAATCGGCTTATATATATATATATATATATATATATATATATATATATATATATATATATATATATATATATATATATATATATATATATATATATATATATCAAGGTTGTAGAAGTCGCTAGGCGGTAGGTGGGCGGTCGACTGGGGCCTAGGACTAGTCGGTCTAGGCGAGGACTAGTCGGCGCCTAGGCGGAGAGTATTAATTGTAATAAATTTTATTTTTTTAAATTATATATATATATATATATATATATATATCGGTGAGCATGCAAACAACTATATCAAATCTTGCAATTGTAAATAAGAATAGGAAACCTGGATAAACCAATGGTTGGTAGGTGCGAAGTGCTCTGCAAGCTTCACACCCCTAGATGCTATTTCAGTCTACCAAGTGCATCAATACCCATGTACCTTAAATTATGAATGTTAGAAGCATTTGTTAAGTGCAAAAGGAGGGGTTCCAAAACAGAATGTTAGAAGCATTTGTTAACTGCAAAACAGAATGTTGGAAGCATTTGTTAACTGCTAGTAAGATTTAGGGTACCAATGATGGTATACATCTGCATAAAACTAATAATTGAGGATACCAACGAAATTGACAATATCTAACACTAAACTTGTAAAAATCTGCATAACAGTGGAATTGACAATGGAGTTGACAATATGTAAAAATCTGCATACCAATGGAATTGACAATATGTAAAAATATGTAATTATCAATGATGGTATACATCTGCCCACCGGACTGCTGTCAAGTTATCCTTTTACAACAACTACTCACCAATTTATTCATTGTTTTCACCCTAAACAAACAGACATGAATAATTAAAAGAAAAAAAATTACCTTCGAACAGGCGATCCCAATTTTAAGCTCCTTGGCATGGTGAATCTAAGTTGGCTTCAGTTACAGAAGACACATTCACCAACAAAACCTTCCACAAATACAGACTACCTTCGATTGACAGTGACAAAATAGTAGGAGCATTAATATCAATAATATGGGGAAAATCAACATATTTATCATTAGGAGGAACCCAGAAGTATCCACGGAACACCAAGTTCTTAACATCAAGCAATCTGGCAACGTACTGAGTCGATCTCCTTCAAACTTTATCTGTTTTGTACCAAGTTTAGGTTGATTTTGTCATTCCATCTTTTCCATGGCGGCAACAAAGCCCTCGCACAAGAGAATTTGCAGCAAAACTCAAATTAGGCGTAAATTTATTGAAACCGTAAGCTGAAGTTTTAATTATTCATGCAATTCCCAAACTGGAATCGTAACATGCAATTCGCTGTTGACATGCACAATGACATATGATATTGTCATCTGAATCTGAATAAAATTTTATGTGAATGTGAATGAAATTAACTTTATGAATCATAGTATATTCATTATAAATTATTAAAATATTGAATTGTTAAAAATTTTCTAACTAAATTAATTATATTCATATTTCGAAGTATATTTAAAATACCATATGATATTGATATGTGAATCTAAATAAATTGTTATGTGAATGTAAATTATTTATATTGTGAATCAGAGTAAAATCATTATAAATAATTAAAATGTTGAAGTAGTAAAAAACTTCTAAGTAAATTCTCAATATTATATGAGTTTGATATGTGAATATGAGTAAATTTTCGTGTAAATATGAGTAAATCCACTTGTGAATCAAGTAAATTACTTATAAATGGTTATAATATTGAAGTAGTAAAAGTTTTAAAAGTAAAATAATTACTAATATTCAAATTTTTACAGTTCAGATTCACATTATGAATCTAGACGAGCTGTACTTATGGAAAAAAATTATTTTTTGTATATCAATATGGATGTCTATTTTTAGAATACAAAAAATTATGAATTTTGGTATATTCGGTTTTTATTTTTGAAAAAGAATATTTTCAAAAAATTAAAAAACTAAAATAATGAAGTGAGTTTTTTGTTATAATCATCTACATGTGCGTCGATGTTAAAAATTTACAACCTAATTTTTAGTCGTTGATGATTTTGATTCCGACGATAGTGATTAGTCCCTTGGTACCATGGATAATTTTAGTCCTTGTTGAACCCAACCCTATATATATATATATATATATATATATATATATATATATATATATATATATATATATATATATATATATATATATATATATATATATATATATATATATATATATATATATATATATATATATATCATTACTATATAAAAAAGGCTTTTTTTCTCCATTCAGCATTCTTCTCCAACTGATATTTTCAGCACGCCACGTACCTCTTATTTGAACGTTTCGATGTTACATGGAAGGGGCACGTCTGTTCGTTGCACTTCAATTTTGTTTCTCATATATCATTACTATATATGAAAACGCGATTTTTCTCCATCGCCTATCCGGTTCAACGTAGGGTTCTCTTCCCGCCATGTATTATTTTCTCTGAAACGTCGCTTCCCATCTCCAAGTGGTTGTACCCCTTCATCTACTCTTCAATATAAGAAAACTCCTTCATCTACTCTTACGATGTATGTGTTTTTTCTCCACCGCCTTCTTGTGCACTAAAATGGCGAGTTTGAAAGGCACGATGATTTTCTTTGGGTTCTTGAGAATGCGAATCATCTCAAAACCATCGACGGGCTCCTGTTGTAATGGTGTAGATGTAATTCAAGTTCGTAATTAACGCTATTCCTTTCCAATTTTTCGTAATTAACGTTATTTCTTTTGATCAACCCTTTTAACTTGGATAGGGGTTCCCATTGGAATTTTTAGTTTATTTGTTGATTTTTTTTCTTCCCATGAGTAACTGAATCGAGAATTTAACAAGATACAAATTTTGACGAGAGGCATCAATATTGAGAAAATAATTAAATTTATGAAAGGCATCACTACTGTTTCAATTTGATAGATTCTTCACGATGTACATGATTGAATCTCTAATGAGATTTGCACTGGATTTGGGGGGAAGTATGCTACCTACTGCTTCGTTTGAAGGTATGAAAATCAAAGTTTCCCTTACCTTACTTTCAAGTTACTGCTTGCCTGTAATTTTGAATAACGTAATATAAGGTAATGAATAATTACATAAAATTGGGTTATACACCTGCGATTACTGTATTCCATAATAATTGATTTTGTGCTCTCTGTATCCGGTACCAAGAATCAATCTTCCAAATCAAAAAGAATATTTATGGTTAGAAAATCAAGGTTAATTGATATTTTCAATGGGCTTTGTAGTGATAACTCGTTTAATTCCAAGACTCAATCCTTCTCTCTTTGCAACACTTTTTTAGCAATAGTAATAATTGTCATGAACTAAAGCGGAGATGCGTGATTTGATGTACTAAATTGTTCATATATGATATATTTTATGATTTTGGTAACAAGTAGAAATAGATAACGAGTTATGGATTAACCTTGATTTTTTAACCATAAATGCTCTTTTTGATTTGGAAGATTGATCCTTGGTGTCTGATACAGAGAGCACAAAATTCATCATCATGGAATAGAGTAAATGTTGGTAACAACTAGAAATAGATAATTAAAGCTCCGCAAATGAAAATTTTGATCAAGTAGATGGAAAGAATCTTGATTCGGTGGAGCTACTTGTAGTCAAACAAGTTTTTAGAGTGTAATTGGCAATACATTAAGAATGCTTCAATGTGGTAAGTAAGTCAATAAACTTGGCTTAATCCATTAAGCCACACATATTGCCATGTCGCCTTTCTTTTGTTTTACATCCCATTTTCGTTTTTCGTACAACTAAGTAACCACTACCAAGCACGGCCCTTAAAATTTACCTAGTATATAAAACTATAAAAGCTTTTTTTTCCTCAGACACGTATTCGGATTGCATATTGGTTTTCTAGACGCCACGTATTTACGGGTTGAACGACGTAATGGCACGTCCAATTGAATCTACAACGTTTCAACATATACGCTTCGTTCCCCAGTTTCATTTAACGACGGAAGAGAAAGGAAGTTGGAAGAAAAGGAAAGATGATCGTGTTCCCAAGAATTTTTTTGGAAGGAAGCGGGGAGAAAGGAAGAGAAGACAAGGGATGATCGTCCCTCCTAATCATCCTCCCAAATCGGAGTGATTTGGAGAGAAACTGAAAGAACAGACGATTTTAACGCATATACCGATCTACTTCCCTTTCCTTCCGTTAAAACTCAGGAACCTGAAATTTCAATTTCATATCTTTTCTTTCCTTTTCGTTTCTCTCCTTATTTTCCATCCCCTTCTTTTCTTTCCTTTACAAAACTGGGGAACGAAGTGATACTCTCTTGATATATAATCGGTTCCGTGGTTAAAAACCGTAGATACTTTCTTCTCGCTTCTTTTCATCGCAACGACCCCCAATCCCCTTTCCGGCACCGCCATGTACGTTCTCGATGATTTCATGAAGTCGTTCAACAAAGAAGACAAGGAATGGAATCAGAATACGATGGTGACTCAACCCCACTTTCTCTTTTGGTAAACCTAAATTGCCTGTTTCTCTCTTTTTCTTTTATGCAGTCTGTTCCTATGATTTCTTCTTATATTCGCTTCATCGACCATCTTCGTCTTCTCTTAAAGAGAATTCTTGGTTTTAGTTTATGCACAGAGTCTGTTTCTATTTTAGTTTCTGATTTGATTTTGTTTTCTTTGATTTTACTTACGAGTTTCAGGGAATACGTCCAATAGGATACATATTATGCGAGTTGTTTCTGTTTTTTATGGAATTTAGGACGCCATTACAGGAGTTTGCTTATTTCCTGAAGCCCAAATCGCTAATTGACCAGGAATGGTCCTCTTTTTTCAGGCTCTTCAACATCTCCAAAATTGAATATCACCCCCACGAATCTCGATGTTCTCTCCAACAACACCCCCACTCAAATCATCTATATTTCTCTCAACAACATCGCTGATCTAATAATCTCTAAAAATATCCTAGATGGCAGCCATATCTCTTGCATATCAATCTTCGTTAAGGTTAGTGTGTGTTCTTCAATTTGTGCATTTTTTCTCCAACGCCCTTCTTCCTTGCCTACTTAGATGGCGATTTTCATGACAAGAAGTTCAAATCTGTAGTAACATTTCGACGGTTGGGATCAGAGGTCACTATTCATCGCCTCAATTCTACTTCTGATGCATCATCGTTTCTCTCCAGCATGGATGGATTAACAATTCAACTTTCAATTCTATCAATACATATGGTTATCCTCTCGGATGCTCTATGTTCAGGTTTGCCCTACTACTTTTTTCTCCTATTTCACTTTTCTGGCTTTTGAAAATCTTACATGTTTGGATGAAATTGCCCTAGATTTGAACAATTGATGCTTCAAGGAAAGTAAATTTGAATGCATTCTGTGTGAATTTTCTATTTTTCTAGGTTCCGATATTATTTGATTTTGGTTTCTTCCCCTGTTCCAAGTCCCTCTATGGGTATGATTTATAAACACTACTGGACCGAACCCAGCTATGGTAACAACTCTTTAGCTTGCATTGCTTCGTGGTGCCTTAAAAATTGTTCGTGAAATAAAGAAATATTGCGATTAAATGTGTTTTGTCTGAATCTGGTAATTAGTTAAGTGCATATTGTTGATCCCAAGTCCAAAGTGGGGGTAAGTCCTAAACTTGGATAATTATCGATACAAACTACAATCATTTTTTCATCAAATATATAAAATGTTGAACTTTTGCTAGATCATACGTAAATTTGAGCCATCATTTGTTATGTGTAAAATACTTTTTAATTGTCACCATCTTGATTAGTCAAAATATATCCACTTAAGTTTTGATGAATAAATAGTCAAATAAGTCACAGACGAGTTATGGATACATTTTCTTAATAATCTTTTTTATGTCTCTCTAACAAAAAATACACTTTGTAGGTGTGATAATATCTGCAAATCTTGGAATGTTTTTCTGACTTAAGTGTTCATGAGTGCAAAGAAGCGTTGGTGTGCATATATTAAAGGTGTAGTAATCATTTCTTATTTTATATTTCTACATTCCGTTTCAAATGTATAATTTATTTTATATTTTGGTCAGAGACATTATATATGAAGATGTTAATAATGTGAAAACTTGGTGTAATGTAACTTTAAACTCCAGTTCCATTTGTTAGAATTATAGTTTTTTTTTGTTTTTTATGAGTATCTTTTATAGCAGATATAAGCAACACTTTCATTACTTTTTAACTTCTGTGGTTCTTGGTGTTCCCTTTTTAAGCGAGTATTATTAATTTCTCTTTATTGATTTTGTGGCTGCTTGCAAACAGGTTAGACGGCCTTAAGAAACAACAATATGGTCTTTAGCAGGAACCAAATTTTGAAAAAAAGAAAAAAAGAATTAAGACAAGCAGATAGATAATATTTACAAAATATGTAGTACCTCTTAATGAGTACCATCAAGGAGAGTCATGCTTATTTAAGATGTTGGCCTACTTCTGTCAGTTGTTAATCAAGATCCATCAAGTATCAATTTTTCTTAATTTTATACATATACATGTAGATTGTTATCATTTGCGTTTTTTTGCAATAGTATATGTTTGGGCATACATGCAAAAAACTTAGCATATCAAATATGATTATGAAAATAAAAAATTCTACAGGAAAACGATCTTAGAGAAATGGAATGCAATGTTTTCAATTTAAACCCAAAACATTTAAATGGAAATAATTTACTCCCTTCCTTCCTGCCCTCTGTCTTACTTCCCAACTTAAAGTTGCATGTTGAGATTCAAAATACCAATCGACAATGGTAACTCTCTTTAAACAGTCACACTCCACCACTCCACCGCCTCCGCCTTTTCCCTGCATTGCATTAGGGTGCTGAGGTAAGTTGTTTTAATTTTTCCTCAATTCGGGCTAGCATATGGATATCTAATTTGGGTTTTGGGGGAATCGAACGATTGAAAACGATGGATTGAAATTAAGTTTTTTGAATTTGATCATCTTATAATCAAGATTGTTCACGCAATATGTTGTGTAACATCTTTTAGGGTTAATCGCTTTGAAGCTTCACTCGCTTTGATATGCCTCCTGATTTGTGGACCTTTTTATTACCACTTTTTTTTCTATGTATCTTTGTAAGACCTCATAACCATATAACATACATCGAAAAAATCTCATTATATTTTGATGTTTTACTCAAGCTTTTGTTCATTGTAGTAGATTAAATTATCATGTGTTAGAATGTTTTAGAGGGTTCGGGTTTATTATTCTTTACTACAAAAGTTTGTATGATAATTTTTTTCACTATGTGCTTTTTCATCGATAAGTTGCAGCTTATAATGGAAAAACTTAATTCAAATCTAGACACAGTAGCTTGGCTTGGTAAAAAGGTTTGTTGTTCAGAGTATGAATGAATACTTGGTTCTGGGGTCAGCTTTACAGTTTATTGGTTATTTGTCATTCTTATAAATAATCGGAAATGTTAGACTAACTGCTCTAGAGGTAACCTGCCGGAGAAAGCCAAAGGACGAGAGCTACTCGATTAAGAAGATTAGGGAATAAACAAAGGAAAGCTAACTTGTTTGAACTTACGAGGGAAAAGAAAAAATACCCTATGACAAGTGAGTAATTGTGTCTTTCAAGAGTAATTCCAATATTATATGCACTATTCAACATATAACTTTTCTATGTATTACAGCTTTCGGTCATTTTTGGGTGTTCACAACCCGTTACTGCTCGAAGGGTAATTTAAGAAGACATGTCATTGTTGGGAAATCTACATTTTGCAACAAAAAAAAGTGTTTCAAAAGCTAAGATGTATATATTTTTCTTTAAGAAAAATTGCATAGAATAGCGTCATACTTTAATCTCAATACATTTATTGTGGGTTTACTTTTCTCTTATTCAGACATCGTACTTCAAAAATCTGTCAAATTTTAGCATTTTACCTTTGTTTATTGTATAGCCAAGTAAACCGTCCTGGGCCGTGCTGAGCATGGCCCTTAAAATGTACCTAGTATATATATATATATATATATATATATATATATATATATATATATATATATATATATATATATATATATATATATATATATATAATGAAGGGGACTCATCACTTATCGTAGAAACCATTGAAACATATGCAAAAGTATTTGATTAAAATCTGAATTTCTATTATCTAAAAAGCGAAACGTAATGCTCAAACAATGAAGAAATCATAATGTAGCTTGGCATTTGACACTTAACAGGAAGAAGTAGGCAATTTGCAACTTTCAATTCAAAGCATGAAAGTTGAAAGCATATCCCACATCCCACATCGGAACTAGATAGAAAAGTATTTGGTTTTTCTTATTATAAAATGGATGTGGTAAAGCTTCTCTCACAGGCAGAGCCTTGGTACAACATCGCTTTGAAGAAAGAAGTGGGTAACTCTATTGGCTTTTTAAAAGCTGGCCCAAGTTATTTTTTATAGTTTAAAATATTTTCAATTCTAAACCGGTTTTGAGTATAAACCGCACCAGTTTAACCGGTTTTTTAGTGAACCCGACGGTTCTTAACGGTTCGTTTACAAAACGGTTTTGAAGCATAAAAAACCGGTAGCCAGACCGGTTGAACCGGCCGGTCCGGTCCGGTCCGGTTTTCAAAACAATGGCAGAAACAGTAGATTCAGACAAATAAAATGGAAGTCTAGCGTGTTTGCCAAGTTGACACGCTTGACAGATTACATTATTTTTGGAAAAACGACAAGAAATAGAGCTACTAGAAGATAAATGTTTCAAGACTTGATCTCCGGGATGACCAAGCCGTTGATGCCAAGTGGAATGAGAAGTGGAGACAAAAGCATGACTTGTGGAGCTGGTGACCGGATAGAGAGGTCCGGTGCTGTCACATCGGATTAGCGGGCGGCGAGTCTGATAATCAAGAACAGTAAAACCATAAGGATCAAAATCAATAGAACAATTGTTATGAGTGGTAAATTTACGGACAGAGATGAGATTTTAAATAATGTTGGGAGTAATGAGAACATTTCGTAAGTGTAAAGGACGATAAATATTGGTAATGGGAAAAAAAGAATGTCCCGAAGTCATAACCGACATTGAAGATCCGTTACCGACATAAATAAAACATGGCGTATAATGACTATTGCAAAGGGAATTGAGTATACCTTCGTTTGCGTGAACGTGGTCGGTTGCCCCGGAATCCATAACCCATCCACCTTGTCTCGGGTCATTGAGCGTCATCGTGTTAAACAGACCAGAAAGGGAAGTAGGTTGATCGGCACTGCCAAGCCAGGCCCACGGTGGCTGTTCTGGGCCAGAAGACTGATGATACGCATGTGGGCCAGTAGAAGGAGTTTGTTGCTGCTGGGCCAATGGGGGTCTACTACCAATGATACCTTGGCCGTTGGATATGGGCCTGCTCCAAAGTTGGGCCGGCTGAGAATTATTAGACGCTGCACAAGGGTGATTCAATTGAGTCGCTGAAGGGAGCCATTGACCAGGCGACGTCGGAGGTGGGACAAAGAACCACCCGTAAGGGCGATTTGGCGCAGGCGCAGGGGACTGACCGGTGTAGGGGGAGGATTGTCGGCACCAGTTGGTGGAGTTGTTGCTTCCCCTACGACGGCGAGAATTTTGATTCCCACCACCGCGATTTGACGAAAAGGATCCGACGTGAAGCAGGGACGGCGCTAATGAGTGATTTTCGAGAGAGGAGTTTGAGCTTCTGTTGATCGATAAGCGGATTTCTTTTCCAGCTAGAGTTGACCGCATTTCAGAGAACGACGGGAAAGGTTTCGTGTGGCGGATGATGTTTGCGATCCCGTCGTATTTGGCTGGTGTAACACCCGGCTTTTAAAACAAAAACACCCCTGAAAATTTTTTCATTTAAAACCAAGGTTCCAATACATAAAATCATAACAAAGGGGTATATTTTAATAAAAACGGGTACAAGTGTATCAAGGAGAGTATAAAATACCATAATCTCCTTTGAAGCCGGGCTGCTACAGACAGCATCTACAAGTCCACTTCTTGAGTCACGAACTTTATCCTTACCCTTATCAGGGTTATGCTAACCTGCAGGGACATTTAACAAACGGTATGAGCTACGAAGCTCAGTGAGTAATCATATATGCAAATAACGTGTACAATAAATACGTCCATATATAATTCTTTATATATGATACATATATCAATCATTTCATCTGTCAATATCAAATACCATTTTATAGCCTTTTCCGGCTAAACATGTATATCTGTCTGGATATCGGACCCAGACTACTAGCCTTACCGGCTAATCATATGTATCTCAGGATTCCATATCCTACTGCATAGCCTTGCCGGCCGAATCGTGATATCATGTGATTTTCAAATCACATCCGATAATTGTACACCTTGTCATATCCAGTCTGTTATTTGCATACCATTCAAATCAATTCTGTATCATTTCTGTCCCATCTTTCTTAGTCATATTTGACTATCCCATATATCATGACTATATAAGTCATATCATTTGTCATGGCTGTACAAGCCGCACCAAAACATTTCTAGCATATGAATCATAGCCCGAAGGCCGCACCAGTCGGGGTTCAACAACCCGGTATCATTGCCATACGGCTGCACCATTTCTGTATAATCATATCATAGCCATATAGGCCGCACCAGTTGGATATAGCATCCAATATCATAGCCGCAAGTGGCCGCACCATCTGATAATAGCTTGTTTCACGATCAATTATGGCTCACGGTTTTACCCGCTGTTGCCTAGACTCACGGCTCCGTTCTTGTCATCGTAATGACTCACGGCTTATCCGGTCTTGTCTTATATAGGTTCAACTCACAGCTCCGTTCTTGTCTATTAAAGACTCACGGCTTATCTGGTCTTGTCGAATATAGATTCGACTCACAGTTCCGTTCTTGTCTATTAAAGACTCACGGCTTATCTGGTCTTGTCGTACCATTAATATTGACTGACTCACAGCTCCGTTCTTGTCTATTAAAGACTCACGGCTTATCTGGTATTGTCATGTCAATATTGTTGACTCACAGCTCCGTTCTTGTCTTTATCAGACTCACGGCTTATATGGTCTTGTCATATCCTTGATTATATATATATGTATTGACTCACAGCTCCGTTCTTGTCTATAACAGACTCACGGCTTATCTGGTCTTGTCTTTTACATATATCTTTATACTTGTCATTTTCGTCCCTCAAAGCGGTTTCAACCTGTAATAGTTCAATCATCAGATATCATATATGATATCAGTGAGATTACTCACCTGGATACTAGCTGCATTTAAATCCCGGTTGTTTCTTGCCTTTGCGTGCACCACAACCATTTTGTCTCATACCTATATATTCATTTATTTCACAATGATTATAGGTTAATAACCATTTCAGTTGGTTCTAGTGCACAAGAGTCTAATATAAGACCAATTCCAAGCATTAACCATTGGTATAAAAATTTAATACACTTCCCAAAATACGCGTATTCTACTACAGTACTTTCGGGAGGTCGTATTCGTATTCCGATAATTTTCCATGAAGTTTCACAACATATTAAACCTATGTTCAAAATTTCAGGTCAATCGGATAAGCCTAGCATTGAATTCAAATTTGGAAAATGCACCAAATTTTAACAGGGGCAAAATTGCATTCTGCCGCGAGGTCGGGTCGCGATCCACCCTTGGGTCGGGTCGCGATCCCTGCGATTCCAGCCAGGAAGCCCGTTTTTTGTGCTATAAAATCCCATTTTTCTATTTTTAAGCACTTATTGCTCGACTTAATCATTAGGGATTATTCTAGGACCAAAACCATTGACTAATAACAAGTTTTAAACCATTGGGGAATCAAATTCAAACCCATTTATACAATTTCCCGTTTTTGCATTTTTGCTCCAAAAAACGAAATTATTGAATTCTACTTGCTTCTAATGATTTCTTTCGGTCATTATAGCATCTAGAACTCATTTTAATCCATTAGAATCATGTTTATCACAAGAACTCATCATCTAGGGTTCTTGATCAAAATCTCAATTCTTGAACAATAGCAACCTACTTCCATTTTCTTGAATTAAGTCCTTTTTAGCATGACTTAATGGAAGTGTTAAACCATTTAAACCACATAATCATAACTGAAATTTACAAATTTCAGTTTCTATAAAACCCATTAAGAACTTCTTCAAGAACTTGACAAAAAGGGCAATCTACATACCTTAATTGCTTGGAAATCACTATCTTCCAACAATTGATCCAAGTTCTTGCTTCAATGTCATGATCTCTGCAGAAATCACATCTCCAAGACTTCTCCCGTTTCTGCACAAATGGCCAGTCAAAGAAGAGAGTCAACCTCTCTATTTATACTTCCAAAGTTTACATTTTTAGTCCTTAAGTTCCATTTCTTGAACTTTGGCCCCAATAATCAAGTTTTATGACATAAAACTTTCATTTCTTATATTTTTGCCACAAGCAATAACATTTTTACATAATTGGTCCCTCGCATGGTCAAATGACCAAATTACCCTTTTGTGGTCAAATGACCAAAAATCAGTTTTTATAACATTTTAAGTCCAAAACTCAAAATATTATTTCAAACTAAATTCTTTTCTGTCCAAAAGACCAAATTACCCTTCCAAGGTAAAATGACCTTTTTACTCTTTTTATTATTTTTACATAATAAACATGTTTTGGCGTTACAGCTGGTAACCCATTTAGGGCAAGACTGACGACCTCACGCTCCTTAATTCCTTCTCCCAAGCCTTCAAGTAGGCCTGAAATTTTCTTCACTCCGTTGCAATAGTCGTGAACAGAGGAATCGCCCAAATAGATACACCGTAGTTCATTCTTGAGTTGCATAGCCTTGGTTTCCTTATTTTCATTGAAAATAGAAGACAGGTTAAGCCAGACCTTGCGGGCAGTCGCTTTGGTGGAGTAGGCAGACGTGATGAGATTCTGAGATATCGAGCCAAACAACCAGAGTTTTACCATAGAGTCGAGTCTGGTCTATTCGGCATCGGTAGGCGGTGTATTGGGTGCATAACTGCATCATACTTGTCATCGATATGATCCAAAACATCATACGTAATGCAATGCGCGGTGAAGAGATCACTCCATGTATCGTAATTGTGAGTGTTGAGATCGAGGATGAGGGGCACGTAGGTTTTGATGTTGGTGATGCCGTAGGCTTTGTGAGCGGGTTTTGCTGCAGTTGAAGCTTCTCTAGACATTATGAGGAAGATGAAGATGAGTGCAGATCAATGGACAATTGGATGGAAGCAGAAGAAGTATAAGAGAAAGAGGGTAGAGGTGAAAGTCGATACAGGAAGGATCGGCTAGGGTTAGAGACAAAGAAGCTCTGATACCATGCTGGAATATCTTTTCCATCAAACGAACGTAATACAAAAGGCAAATAAATACATGACCACTGTGGGCCGGCTCCATACAAAGATACAAAAGGAGATGGGCTGAATAACAATACACTAAAGATACAAGGTAATACAATCCGCTAACAGTGAAATGGAACTCATACTTGATGCTGTTGAACTCATACCTGATGCTATCGTTGGAGAAATTGAAAGGCATAAATCAAACCCATGTCGCTGGAGAAATCGAACTCGGGAAATGGAATGATCGGAAAATCTCCAGCGTCTGGTGTGGCCGGCGACGACCGACTTCTAGTATAGCGGGAGGAATTGTGGTTCTATAGCATTGGATTGTAGGCGGGGATGGGTCGTAGGCGGAAGTGAGTTAAGGGCACCCGATGACGTTTACTTATTTGGTAATTATTAGGGGTGAGCAAAAACCGAACCGAATTACCGAAATAACCGCAATTATCGAAACCGATATAACAACCACAACTGCGGTTTTAGAATCTCAGAAACCGAACTTATTCGGTACAGTGCGGTTTTAGAGGTCTTTACCGCGCCGAACGTTGTATGTTTGCTGCATTTTAGTTTGGAATTTTGGCATTATTTTACTTGGTTGCTACTCATTCGAACGTTGTATGTTTGCTGCATTTTAGTTTGGTTTATTTCCTGTTTGAAAAGTGTTAATTTAATATTTATGAGTTTCAATAAACCGCACCAATAGCATTATACGGTGATTACCGAAACCGTACCGAATTACCGCATTACCGAACCGCAATAATTACCGCAGTTTGCGGTTTTACAATTCCAATTACCACATTTCGTGGTAACGGTAACGGTATTTTACTAAAACCGCACCGTACCGCACCACGCTCACCCCTAGTAATTATGTTTGAAAACATACCCTGGTAAATAAATTTTTAGAATACACTTTTTTTGGGTTAGGGTTAATGAACTAAATGGGTAACGAAGTCTTGCTTTTGTCTACATTTAGGTAAGAATGTTTTTTTTGTACACTTTTACCCATCAAACTTATGGTGACCGTTTAAAAAAATGTAATATGACCCACAATTGTAGGTTTTTGCTGATTTGGGTATTATTGTATATTATGTGGCATTATCATGTATGACGTGACATTACGGAAATATTACGTGGCCATCCCCCATCTCCGGTTCCCTCATTTGACCAAAGTATCCGACCCGTTTCCCCCATTTGACCAAAATAAACCACCCCATCTCCTAAACCCTACCCGATTCATCTCTCTTCCCTCCTTTCTCCCTTACGCGAACACAGAAACTCCTCCCCCCGATCATCCTCGCCTTCCCCGATCGAACCCTAGCCACCTGCTCGCACCACCGTTGCAAGCTGCTTCACAGCACCGCCTCCACTGCACTCACCTCCATCAGCCCTCGACCTCACCAACCGAACACCATCACTGCTACTTCTCCTTTCCCGATCGAGCCCTCCGCACACCTACAACTTCCGATTCAGCCCATCAAACCGCCGAGTCTCGACAATCCGCCACCGGTGGCCCTCCGAAGCAAACCCCTACCATCACTTTCCCCGATCTGCAACCTGATGAGTCGACTCGGTCATCTCGGCAAGTTGACACAGTGAACCGGGCCGAGTCGGGTACCATAAGTTTGATGGGTAATGTCACGTAATATTTCCGTAATGCCACGTAATATACGATAATATCCAAATCAGCAAAAACCTACAATCGTGGGTCACATTACCCTTTTTTAAACGGTCAACATAAGTTTGATGGGTAAAATGGTACAAAAAAACATTCTTACCTAAATGTGGACAAAAGCAAGACTTCGTTACCCATTTAGTTCATTAACCCTTTGGGTTAAAAACTCGTATCCATGACGTTTGATGGACTTTTTGGGGAAAGTAAAAGTTTTCGTGCCATAAAGAAAAAGGTAATATTTTGATATTTTTATAGATCTAATCGTCCTCGCTTCAATTTCAGCTGACCTAATTGCATGTTGCTGTTTCAAACTGTGACTGCTCCTTCAATCGACCAAGTTTAAGGCTTCTACTCCGCTCCGATCGACCTCCTCCGGTCCTCGTTCTCCCAATAAAGTATTATCCTTTCCACTTCAATCGATCTTATTCTTTTTCCCCTTCAATCGGCCATCGTATTGCTCCACTCGAATCGACTTTCTCCTTCACCATCAGGTTAGTCCTGTAACTTATATCAATGAAAGTTTTCTTTTTTCCATTTCAATCGATCATAGAAGCTGGTCGCCGGCCTGGTTCCCATCTTCATTGCTACTGCTTTCAATTGCTGTTCTCGAATCGTCTGGATAATCCATTCCTTCGTATGATTATCAATCGATTCAAATGAAATTGAGGATTCGATCTTACTGTTAACGAAATATGCAATAGATTCAATTGAAATTGAGTGTTCGATAGGTTTATGATCCTTGATGAAATCTGCGCTCAGGATAAAGGATAAGTACCTTTAATTCAGTAACAGAAATTGGGATATGGATGTTAATTTGACCATCATACCCTTTATCATCAAAATTAGATCAACGGTGAAAAATATAGTTCTGCAGTTAGGCAGTTTATTTTAGTTCTGTATTGAACCCGTCCCTATATATATATATATATATATATATATATATATATATATATATATATATATATATATATATATATATATACGATAAAAAGATGCAAGTACATAGCTGCTTCTTACATATAGCTTCCAGGCTAGTGATTTAAAGTATAGATCTTCCATCAATTTAAGACACGTATTATTTCCAATTTCATAGTTGCTTCGTGTTGTAACACCGTTAAGTTGAATCTTCTACAATGCAATTTTATATCCTAAAAACTTGTAGAAGCTAAGAAGGTCTTCCACAATCAGAAATTATTTGATATGAATAAAAAACTTCAGAAAATAAGGCTAAATGCAAGAAATAGCAACGTACAATAAAGATATGTTCACATGTTCATTTATGTGTTTCCTTTTATTTCTACAAATATTCTGTCAGACTGTCAGTTTTGCAAATACTTTTTAGGGTTAAATATATAAAATAGCATTTTTTTTACTTATTTTTTCGGTTGCTTATACCAATCGTACTATATTCTAATTTGTTTTTTCTAACTGGTTTGCGGTAATTCATTTATTGTATTTATAATTTATATTGACAAATGATAATAAAACATAAATAGATGATGATGTAGCTTATTATTATATGGCCCTTAAAAGACTTTATTGTCTAAAAGGATTTGTCCAAAGAAGTAAGAATGGTGTAAAGATTTTCAGTTTATATGAATGCAAGTGTTGGATGATTAGGCACTCTTTCACATGCTAATTTTGAATCTATTTTTGCTGGAGAGTAATCAGTAAAAGTACTAACATGAATTATAATATTAGGTCGTTGTTATCATCCTATATGATCTGTAGACAAGATAAATCATAGTTTCATATTTAAAAGAATTGAAGTATAGAATATGTACTTGTGTAAATTGTATAGTGCTCATAAACCAAAATTTGGACATTTTAGTGAAATCTTAATCGAATCTATCACAAGTGTCGTAAGATCAAATGGGTATGGAAGGAACCAATAACTCTTGCCCAAACATGTCTTAAAAGAGCTAAAGTTAGAATGAAGCTTCAAATGATCAAGTTTGTCCACTACCCTAAGGTAAGTGCCAGCGGATTTTGTCTTACTCTTGTAAATCCACGACATGCATTTCATAAATTACCAAATCTCTTTGTGCAAATGACAGGGTTAAGCAAAAAATTCAACTAATAAATGCAAATCAAAATCTCTTTTTGGATTCTTAATTTGACTAGCAGACCAGGGAAGAAAGCATGTATGAATCGCACACTTATCAGGTTACTAAAATAGTTGCAAACAGTAGTAAAACATGTGCACAAGTGCCAAAGAATTAATGAAGAGGGATGGAGCATTGTAAGCTGTGTGCCACATTTAGTTGCATCAGGACCCAAGTAATTGATTTACATTTTATGTTATCAAGTGCAGATTATCATTTGAGATGGGATTGTAATTGTGGAGGCAACGAGTCTTAAAACTCTTATCTGAATCACAAGAGAATGGAGGTGGTTGAAGATAGGCTGAGCAGCTTGCCAGATGAGCTTATTCATCAGATCATGTCTCGTTTTGATATGAAATTTGCTGTTCAGACGTGTTTGCTGTCATCGAGATGGGAGCTTCTCTGGACATCAATGCCTTGTCTCAACTTCTCGCTTTATGAGTTTTGTGGTGATTTATGTAAGTTTGCCAAGTTTGTGACTCATGTTTTGTGTCACCGCAACCATGAAATACAAGTGTCTCTGGTAAAGCTAAATTTCCACGGAGCAGCTAATATGGATTATGTGGAAAAGATTGCAAATTATGCGTTTTCTCACAATGTGCAAGAAGTAGCTGTCAGCGATTCTTCCTTAAGCCAACATGCTTATCCTCCTTGTCTGTTTAGCTCTCAGTCGCTTAAACATTTCACATTTATTACCTACGGCAAATCGACTTCCGTTACACCCACAACACCTTGGGATTTTCCAGCTTTAACAACTTTGCATATCCGTGGCATCGGATTGTGTTCTGATATTTTCTCCAAATGTGTAAACTTAAAGAACCTCACTTTGACAAATTTCCGTGTCAGGAATGTGGAGGTATTGGACATCATTACCCCCCGACTTTCTAATCTCACGCTTATGTACGGATTTTGTCCAAAAGTCATCAATGTGGTTGCACCTCAACTTGAGAATCTCACAATGATTGATTGCATAATCAAGTACTTGAATGCTCCACCAGGACTTCCATCTTTGTGCTACAGGGGTTCTCGTCACCCACCATTGTCTAAACATGGATTTTACTCTATAAACAAAGTCACTATCCGTTTGTCTGCCTATGAACGCAACATGCTATATGAGGAGGAATATGCTCGCAACACTATTAACATGCTTCTACAGCTCCGTACCGCCAGATATCTTACACTTAATGCCGACATTCTTGAGGTAATGAAAAAGGTTACGTGGCATGCTCATTTCTATTACCATATATTTTTGTTCCTTTTTTTTTTTTTTTTTTTTTTTTTTGCTTTAAGTATTTGCATTACAATCTATATGTTGATGTATATATTGCTTTGTGCAGTGTATTTCCTCGTTTCCAGATTTATTGTCGCGCCATTCTTCACCTTTTAGCAACTTAGTTTGCTTGACTATAGACTCCGGCAAGGGGGATTTTACAAAAAAAAGAAACATGTCTACTGAAGCTAGAAACTTCTTGCTCGACAACTCTCCAAGCGCCACTCTCATCATGGATGGTATAGTCCTTTGTATTTTGTTTGTGACTTTTAGTAGTCACGTAATGCTTTAAGCATATGCTTTTCATAATCAAACTTTAACACATATCATCAATTTTTCAGAGCTGCTAAACACTATTCCAACATGAATGAAAAGATCCGTGCTATAAAGAATCTTACATTTTGGGTGCTTCTTCTTATAATCTTATGATTGCTATATGCCTTAGCAAGTGACTTTCTTCAACATTATTTAAGAATACAAGTCATTAAAGATAATATTCTTGTATCTTTTGCCCTGAAATCGTGCAACGTAACAAGTCGATATTACGTGTGTTTCGGAGTTTGTCTACTCACGAATGATCACATATTGATGCAAAACAGCAGTTTGATATTGTGAATAAACTTATTTTCAGATTGTTATTTTCAAACAACAGTGCTACTTCCTTATTTCTTACTGATTTTGGTGAAGGCTAAAGACACTAGAACCAGGATGGATCAACTTGCTTTAGATTACTTTCTATTTGATTAGCTCTATGATAGCTCTATGATATATATATATATATATATATATATATATATATATATATATATATATATATATATATATATATATATATATATATATATATATATATATATATATATATATATATATATATCATGCTTGTATATGCAGTTTTTTCTAACTACTATTATTTTATATTACAGATGAGCCATGGAATTGAATGTGATGAAGATGTTAATTTAACTCAGATGTTTTGGACTAGTTAAATGTCTGGAACTCATATTTATTTCTTAAATAGTTGACTTGTAATGACTTAGATAAGTTAATGTTGTGTGTATTATGACTTTTATTTAACAAAATAAATATAGTTGCCACAAGTTTGGTTTGTTTGTTAGGTCCATTAAACAGGGGACTAGGGGAGGTCAACCCACGCATGATCTGACTTCATCTGAATTTAGTCGATCCCTTCTTCCTGAAAAAATAAGTGTCACACCTGTGAAACATGTGGACTTAGTGTTATCAAAGTGTTTGTTAATGAGTCTGGACAAGCTTTTGAGGGATGTTTTTGATGATGAAGTTATTTAGGTCTTTATCTTTGTTCCACTTTTTTGGTGGACAAAATCTTGCAATTTTTGTGTGTTTGGCATCAATCTTAGTCTAATACATGGTTGCCATGTTTAATCATGTCCTACGTAACAAACGGGGTCTATGGAATCACCAGAAGAACGAATAGTTGTGTCTTACAATACAAAGTATATTTGAGCTACACCGTTGAGAATATTGTAAGTTTCTTTACTATATCGATAAACAATAATTAAGGCATCACCCCCTTTGTTAACAAATAAAATTTTGATGGTCAACATTCAATTTCAATGACCGTTGTATACAACAAAAGTACATCTTCTGATTTCTTAGTCATATTGCCAATTACATGTAAATTATCAATATTAATGATAAATATGTATGTGATTGATTGATGATCTTGACATATTGCTTTTACATGTAAATTCGAATAAATATTCACATTCATAGGTGAATTTGAGTAAATGTACACGAGAATCTATGTAACGTTTTGATCATTCACAAATTAATTTACTAAGGTTTACAAGCAAATTTAATTAATTCACATGTAGATTTTATCAGATCCACGTACCGATATCAAATGTGAAGAACATTGATTTGAACGTTACATTTGCATTTGTGAAAGTTTACTCGAATTCACTTTATAAATATCAAGGATTAGTTAGTGAATGATCAAGAATTGTTGAAACAATGGATATACATTGACTATGTACTTATTAATTAAAATGTGTAAAAATTAGGGATATAACCAACTTCTTCAATTAATTCTAAAGCTTCTTTCATTTCATTATGTTCTTGAATTTTCATTAAAAGTTTTGTGGCATGGTGGTCACAATGAAAAAGTTAGAACTATACTGTTTTATTATGTCAAATGGAAAGCATATACAAGCTAAACTCTTTCTCTTCTTCCCCATATCACCCAAATGATCTAGAGAAGAGTGTGTGTGTGTGTGTGTGTGTGTGTGTGTGTATATATATATATATATATATATATATATATATATAAGGAATTGCGATTTTAAATATATTGATATGATTTAGAGCTGTAGGTTGAGGACTAAGTAAAGATAGGAAGTTAGTGAAGCATTATTGAGCTTGAAAGGTATAATCCATTGGATCTTGGTGTCCGTTTAAAACATTTTAAACATAGAAACGAAAACACTAAAAATGACAATCAATATTAAACGGAGGATCTAAGTTCATTAAACCACAAGAAACAAATTGTTATATAGGGAAAAGGATTTTACCTCTTGAACGTTAAGAGAAGAATTAGGTCCCAAAATAGAGTTCATATCGCTGTCGCACCTGATAGCTTTATTTAACTCTTTGTGACCCAAAATTGTTATCTGCATTACAATCTACATCTTGATGTATATATTGCTTTGTGCAGTGTATTTCCTCGTTTCCAGGTTTATTATTGTGCCATTCTTCACCTTTTAGCAACTTAGTTTGCTTGACTATTACAAAAAAAAAAAACATGTCTACTGAAGCTAGAAACTTCTTGCTCGACAACTCTCCAAGCGCCACTCTCGTCATGGATGGTATACTCCTTTTTTATTTTGTTTGGGACTTTTAGTAGTCGCTTAATGCTTTAAGCATATGTTTTTCAGAATCAAACTTTAACACATATCATCAACTTTTCAGGGCTGCTAAACACTATTCCAACATGAATGAAAAGGTCTGTGTTATTGTTGCATATCTTCTTTTATGGGTACTTCTTATATTGCTATATGTCGTAGCAAGTGACTTTCTTCAACATTGTTTAAGAATATAAGTCCTTGAAGATGATATTATTGTATCTTATTTCAAGTGGAAATGAGTTGATACAGAGGGAGTCTAGAACATTATAGGCATTTTTCCCTGAAATCGTGCAACGTAAAAGGTTGATATTACATGTGTTTTGGGATTGGTCAACTCACGAATGATCACATATTGATGCAAAACAACAGTTTGTTATTGTGAATAAAATTACTTCACATTGTTATTTTGCTAAGAAAATAAACATGTTTCCTAATGTGCTAGTTACGTATAAGATTTTGTTGGCCAATTATGGTCGCTTCCGCAAAAAGAATTTTCTCGAAATTGAAGCTATTGAAAACATATATTTGAAGTACTATGACTCAAGAAACATTGTATGGATTAGTCATATTGTGCATCGAAAGTCAATTTCTACAAAGTTTAAATTATCGTAAAATAATAGATATTTTTGTTTCAAAAAATGCACGAATGCATCGTTTTTTGTGATTTTTGTATGCTATTGTTTGTACAACCATTGTTTTTGTTTACCTATAAATCTTATTTCAGTTTAACTATCAAAAATTTTATATAAAAGGGCATTAATTTAGTATCTCTTCCCGGACATTGAAAACCAATAGACCAACCTTAGTCACACAACAATGTGCTATTACCAAGAATGACCACAATTAAAGAAGCAGAGGGAATGGATGTACTTTGCAACAATAAAACAATCCCACTCATGGTCAAAAAGTTTTCCGATGATAAAATTTTAATCGAGTTGTTTGCTAAAGGTGTTAATAAAGAGCATGTGTTGCTTTTTGCTACTAGGGCTTCATGAGCTTAAACTAGGACGCCATTGATGCCTTTATTGTTGGAACCTAGATGACTCTAAAGAGATTTGTTTTCTTCGTTTCTCTTTCCACCAATAATCAAAATATTTTTCTTTTATTTTAACCAATTATTTTTGCCGGTGTATTTGAGTTTTTGGGCACGGCCTAACATCTAAGATGTTCATTTCTTCCCGTTTAACCCTGTTGACAAAGAAAACAACGTTGACTTACATTTGAATATCATGGAAACTGGCATAGAGCAAGCAAAGGTCACCCCGAATAGATTTTGACCCTATGAATGCAAATAAGATCTCATCAAGAAAGTGAAAGGTTTTCTGCAAATCTATGAACTAAAACCCTAAGTTCACATGCAACCTAGAAAGGATCTATGTTTTCTATCTTTGAACATATAATAAAATCCCTAAAAGCCAACAGAAAATTACTAAAGAAATAAATAAGAAAAACTAACCTTTAGATCCTTAGATCTCTTGGAAGCAAGCACCACAAGTGTCGTGCCTCTAATGGTTCACACCCAGAACCAAGCAAGCAATAAAACAAGAGAGGAGAAGGGTAGAAACCCTTAGAATTTCGTGGCTTATGAGGGGTGGAGGAGGCCTTTATTTATAGCCTCCAGGTGATAAGCAATAAGGAGTATAACTGCCTTATTTAAAATCCTGATATGATAAGACTTTTATCATATAACTGAATCTACTTATCACTGCCATAAATAATGACAATACCCATTAAGTGTAACACCCGACTTATTAACAAAAACACCCCAAAAATTTTTATTTTTCAAACAAAATATTTTACAATCAAAACCATAAGTATGAGGTATTAGTTAATATAATACGAGTACAAGTGTATCACGAAGTACAATACATAAATATTATACATTCTTCAAGCCGGGATGTCACTTCAATCCTAAGTCCTCAGTCACGGACTTTATCTTTCCCTTTGGCGGGATCTCGCTCACCTGCAGGGACATATCAACAAAACTGTGAGCTATAAAGCCCAATTTGTAATCAAATCAAATATAACATGTATAAGAATAAAATTCTCTATACAAATTAAATATGTATTATCATGTAAAACACGATCATATAAGTCTCACGGGTTTCTCCCGCTTTTGCATAGACTCACGGCTCCGTTCTTGTCATCTCAATGACTCACGGCTTATCCGGTATTGCCTTATATCGGTTGACTCACAGCTCCGTTCTTGTCTATTGTAGACTCACGGCTTATCTAGTATTGTCGTACATAGGTTGACTCACAGCTCCGTTCTTGTCTATAACAGACTCACGGCTTATCTGGTATTGTCATATCATTAATGTTTATTGACTCACAGCTCCGTTCTTGTCTGTAACAGACTCACGGCTTATCTGGTATTGTCATATATTACATCAAGTAATTTGTCATTTTCGTCCCCAAAACCATTTTCATTTGCAGCTGCTCATTTAACATCTATCACATCGGATAACAGTGAGATTACTCACCTGAATGCTTGCTACTGCTAGCTTTCGTTGCTTCTTGCCTTCCAATATAATCCGTAAGACTTTGTCCCGTACCTATAATATCAATCATTTTTACAATGATTATAGGTTAACAGCCATTCTAATTGACTTTAATGCATAAGAGTTCAATAATATATCATTATAAACAATGTCTAGTTAATAAGCTTTCCGTTTACTAACTTTTCATGAGTTTCACTATTCACCGAGGCACTCGTATTGATCTATAGTGCCCCCGAGGAGTCGAAAACCCAATTTAAAAATTTTCCCATACTTTTCAAACCATTAGGGACTTATGGTTCAAATTTGAGGTAAATCGGACAAGCCAAGCAAAAGTTAGCGTTTTTGATCCCCTGCCTGGCCCTGTCTGGAGGCGCACTGCGCCAGGGACAGGGCGTACTGCGCCTGGGCGCACCCCGCCAAGGTCCTGGGCGCACTGCGCCTGGCGCCAGTGCAGGTCTCCTGGCCAGTCGCGATTTGTGCACTGTAGCTTGCAGTTTTGCCCTTTAAGTCCTTAATGCTGTTCTTAATCGTTTGGGGTTTGTTCCTAGGCTAAAACCTTCTATTAATACAAGGTTTTCAACCCTCAAAACCCACTCAATCAATCATATGAAGAATTAGGGTTCTTAGTTCCAAAAACCCCAAAACTTCAAATTCATCTAAAATAACAATCTACTTCCATTTTCTTGAATTAAGCTCTTATTTGCATGACTTAATGGAAGTATTACATCATTTTAATCACCCAATCATAACTGTAAATGCAGTTTTTGAGTTCTACAAAACTCATCAAGAACACATAAACTAGAACTTGGAAAACTTACCTCCAAGACTTCCAATTCTACCCTTCAAATGCTATAATCCGATTTTTAGCCTTAAACCTTCAAGATTACTCCAAAATTCTGCAACTCCCGTACAAAGAAACCCTCCCGTAGCTCACCAAATTTCTGCACAAAAATGGGAGAAGTTTCCAACTATTTATACCTCCAGAAATTGCAATTTGGTCCTTGAAGTTGCATTTCTAGCACTTTTGCCACAATTTACAAAATTAATGACAAAAATCAGATTTAATAACATTTTAAGTCCAAAACTCAAAATATTATTACAAAACAAATTCTTTTCTGTCAAAAAGACCAAATTACCCTTCTAAGGTAAAATGACCTTTTTACCCTTTTTATTATAATTACATAATAAACATATTTTGGCGTTACAAATTCTCCCCTCCTTTAAGAGATTTCGTCCCCGAAATCATACAAAAAGTTGAGGGTATTTCTCCCTCATTTCACTTTCGGTCTCCCACGTCATGTCGGAACCTTTGTGATGATGCCAAAGCACTTTCACCATGCTGATCTTCTTATTTCACAGCTGCCTTACCTTGCGGTCTAACACCCTCTCGGGTTGTTCCGAATATCTCAACTTTTCATCTACCTCAATTTCAGCAAGAGGTACATGTTGAGACTTATCAAACAAAGTTTTCCTCAAATGGGACACATGGAATACATCATGTATACCATGAAGTTCATCAGGTAACTCCAATCTATACGCCACGGCTCCAACCCTTTGGGATATACGGAAAGGTCCAATAAAACGAGGACTCAACTTCCCTTTCTTCCCAAAACGAATTAAGCCTTTCCAAGGGGATACTTTGAGCATTACCATGTCCCCTACTTGGAATTCTATTGGTTTCACCCGTTTGTCCACGTACTGTTTCTGTCTATTCTGAGCTACCTTCAAATTTTCTCGTATTAGTTTGATATTCTCTTCAGTTTGTGCTACAATTTCAGGTCCAGCCAACGGCTTTTCCCCAACTTCAGTCCAGCAGGTCGGAGTACGACACGGTGCTCCATACAAGGCTTCATACGGGCCATCTGAATGCTGGAATGATAGCTGTTATTGTACGCGAATTCTACCAGAGGCAAGTGATCTTCCCAACTTCCACCAAAGTCTATGACACAAGTCCTCAGCATGTATTCCAAAGTCTGAATGGTTCTTTCACTTTGGCCATCAGTCTGCGGGTGGTATGCCGTACTCATAAGTACTTTCGTACCCAGTTGCTTTTGTAGACTTTGCCAAAACCGGGAAGTAAATCTACTATCTTTGTCAGATACAATCGATGCTGGAAATCCATGCCGACAAATCACCTCATCTATATAGATTTTCGCCAGTTGATCTACCCTGTACTTTTCTTTATATGGTATGAATTGTGCCGATTTGGTCAATCGATCCACAATCACCCATATAGAATCATAACCTCGCGGTGTCCGCGGCAACTTTGTTACAAAATCCATGGTAATATGGTCCCATTTCTTCTCTGGAACCGGCAATGGTTGTATTTCCCCGTACGGTTTCTGATGGTTTGACTTAACTTGTAGACACGTCAAACATCTTTCCACATATCTTCCAATGTCTCTCTTCATTCCAGGCCACCAATACATCGGTTTTAACGTCCGATACGTCTTGGTACTGCCCGGATGAACTGCATATCGGCTATAATGGGCATCTTCTAGAAGCAAATTCCGCGCCTCTCCTTGTTTTGGAACCCACACACGACCTCTGAAGGTCTTCAATTTCTGAGCATTTTCTTCTAGATGCTTCAAGTATCCAACCATTCGCTCACTTTTAACATGTTCAGGCTTGCACGACTCTTCTTGTGCCAAACGGATCAATTCTGGTAACCGGCTTGCTACACCCAAACACGCGGATGTAACTTTCAGAGGAGCTTCTTTTCGGCTTAAAGCATCTGCCACCACGTTCGCCTTGCCAGGGTGGTACAGAATTTCACAGTCAAAGTCTTTAAGCATATCCATCCACCTTTGCTGTCTCATGCTAAGCTCTTTCTGGTCGAAGAGGTACTTCAGGCTCTTGTGATCCGTGTAAATGACAAATTTTACACCGTATAAATAGTGCCTCCACAACTTCAATGCTAGGATCACCGCAGCTAATTCCAGATCATGAACTGGATATTTCTTTTCAGCATCTTTTAATTGGCAGGACGCATAGGCTATGACCCGACCTTTCTGCATTAGAACACACCCAAGGCCGACTCTAGATGCATCGCTGTAGATCACATACTCTTCTCCGCTTTGTGGTAGTGCTAACACCGGTGCTTCACATAAAGCTTGTTTCAACTTCTGAAATGCTTCTTGTTGTTTTTCGGCCCACGAAAACTTTTCGCCTTTCTTGGTCAACTTAGTCAACGGGGCAGCTATCGAGGAGAAGTTTTCAACAAATCTTCTATAATAACCTGCCAGACCAAGGAAACTTCGTACCTCAGTGGGACTTCTAGGCGGTTCCCATTTCATCACGGCTTCAACCTTTGCTGGATCTACTTTCACCCCTTCAGCATTGATTACATGGCCAAGAAATTGAACTTCTCTTAGCCAGAATTCACACTTAGAGAATTTCGCATACAGCTTTTCTTGGTGAAGCAGCTCTAACATCTGTCGAAGGTGCACTTTATGCTCGGCTTGGCTTCGCGAATACACCAAGATGTCATCTATAAACACTATCACCGACGTATCAAGGAACGGTCGACACACCCGGTTCATAAGATCCATGAATACGGCTGGAGCATTGGTTAACCCAAAAGGCATCACCAAAAACTCATAATGACCGTATCGTGTTCGGAAAGCTGTCTTCGGAATGTCAGATTCTCTTATCTTCAGCTGATGGTAACCCGACCTCAGGTCAATCTTAGAAAAGTAGGACGTGCCTTGTAGCTGATCAAACAAGTCATCTATTCTGGGTAGCGGGTATTTGTTCTTCACTGTGATCTTGTTTAATTCCCGATAGTCAATACACATGCGTATTGACCCATCTTTCTTCTTAACAAAGAGGATAGGGGCTCCACAAGGCGATGTACTCGGTCTGATGAAACCCCTGTCTAACAATTCTTCCAGTTGCTTTCGCAGTTCCACCATCTCTGAAGGTGCTAAACGGTATGGAGCTCGAGCAACAGGTGCAGCTCCCGGAACTAGTTCAATCGTGAACTCAACCTGTTGATCTGGTGGCAACCCTGGAAGCTCATCTGGAAATACATCTGGGAATTCATTTACCACATTCACATTCGCTACCCCCACTTTAATCGGTTTAGCCACCGATACATAAGCCAAATAAGAAATCCCTCCTTTACTAACACAGCTTCGGGCTTGAGCAAAGGAGATAACCGGCATTCTCAACCGAGGTCGTTCACCCTGAATCTTTATCAAATTCCCATCTGGTGACAGTACTATGAGACTCTTATTTCTACAATCCATGTTAGCATAATTCGTTGCTAACCAATCCATTCCCACAATTACACCAAATTCATTGGTAGTCATCGGCTTCAAATCTATAGGGAAAGCGGTCCCGTAGATTTTAAGCTGACAACCCTCCAGGTGTTCGGAAACCCAAACATATCTACCGTCGGCTACAGCCACTTCTAAGCTCACATCCATTGGGGTTAATGGTACATTCAAGCGGGATATCAAGGACTCCGATACAAAACAGTGAGTGGCTCCTGGATCAAAAATAACATATACAGGTATGGAATCAAGAGTGAAGATAACTGTCACCACATCTGTCTTCTCACGGGCTTCCTCCACAATCATCTGGAAAGCTCGCGAGGCCACTGGTCGTCCTCTGTTCTTCGGCTCTTCTTTCTTTCCCACTAGATCATCTCGGGTCTATCACTGTGTACTCCAGATTTCAGTTGGGGACAGTTCGGACGAATGTGATCCGTAGCTCCACATTGGTAGCATCTTCATTCCGCCCTACACTCCCGTGTATAATGACCCGTTTTTCCACAATTTCGGCAGCTAACTGACCCAGTATCACCGCGACAACTGCCCGTGTGCCGTTTTCTGCACTTTTCGCACCATTTTCCTTCGTCTCTCTGACCCTTACCCTTAGACCCGGTTTGCTGCGACTTTTTCTGAGGCGTCCAACCTTGGTCTTCCGCCTTCCTTTTTGTTTCAACAGCTTTCTTTTCGTCTTCATGTCGCTTTAATTCTGTCTCCCTTTCTGTGGCTCGATCCACCACTTGCTGGAAAGTTGACAGTTTCAATGGTTGCACAATTTCCCTGATTCGGGTCGTCAACCCCCAAACATACTTGTCAATCTTCCTCTTTTCGGTGCTGACATGATGTTCTGCAAATCTTGCTTTCTTTAGAAAGCTAAGAGTGTATTCTTGAACAGATCGGGAACCCTGTTCCATGTGCAGGAATTCATCCTCCAGTTTCTTTATAGCTACCTCGGAACAATACTCTTCATTGAATTTAATCTTGAATTGTTCCCAAGACACAGATTGGGTTTGATCAAGATTCAGAGACTTGTAGTAAATTTGCCACCAATGTAGTGCACTGCTTGTAAGTTGATTTGTGGCAAATTCTACTTTGTCATCATCCGCACATTTGCTTACTCGAAACACCTTCTCAATATGCATAATCCATTCCATAGCTTAGACCGGATTATCTGTCCCCGAGAATTCCTTTGGTTTACAACCAAGGAAGGCTTTGTAAGTACACCCAACTTTCTTTGTCGAAGCTTCCCCACCTTGAGTTTCTTTTACTGCCCGGGCACGACTTTCTCCCTGACTTTCATCTTTCGGCTGCCTGTCATGAATACTTTTTGCAGCCTCTTCACTGGGATTTGGATTGGCACTCGGGTTAGGATTGCCACTCGGGTTGGGGTTATTCGTTAACATAGGCATCATTTGCCTAACCACTTCTTCCACTATTGTCCGTATATCAGGTGGATTTCCTCCCACCAGTTCCCTTGCTGGTGCTCTTGCTCTTCGTCCCACAGAGCCGCGTGAACGGGCTGGTCCACTTCTTGAGTTTCCCCGCCCAGAATTTGCACCAGTGGGATTACTTCGTGTATTTCTCATACTTCAAAATTCAGCAAACCGTTAGATTACATATATAATAACAACTTATATATATCTAACAGTCCATTTGTCTGTGTTTCTCTCAAGGTTTAAGTCCAGGAATCTAATCTAAAGACACCTAGTTCACTTAAACCACGGCTCTGATACCAACTTCTAACACCCGACTTATTAACAAAAACACCCCAAAAAATTTTATTTTTCAAACAAAATATTTTACAATCAAAACCATAAGTATGGGGTATTAGTTAATATAATACGAGTACAAGTGTATCACGAAGTACAATACATAAATATTATACATTCTTCAAGCCGGGATGTCACTTCAATCCTAAGTCCTCAGTCACGGACTTTATCTTTCCCTTTGGCGGGATCTCGCTCACCTGCAGGGACATATCAACAAAACTGTGAGCTATAAAGCCCAATGAGTAATCAAATCAAATATAACATGTATAAGAATAAAATTCTCTATACAAATTAAATATGTATTATCATGTAAAACACGATCATATAAGTCTCACAGGTTTCTCCCGCTTTTGCATAGACTCACGGCTCCGTTCTTGTCATCTCAATGACTCACGGCTTATCCGGTATTGCCTTATATCGGTTGACTCACAGCTCCGTTCTTGTCTATTGTAGACTCACGACTTATCTAGTATTGTCGTACATAGGTTGACTCACAGCTCCGTTCTTGTCTATAACAGACTCACGGCTTATCTGGTATTGTCATGTCATTAATGTTTATTGACTCACAGCTCCGTTCTTGTCTGTAACAGACTCACGGCTTATCTGGTATTGTCATATATTACATCAAGTAAGTTGTCATTTTCGTCCCCAAAACCATTTTCATTTGCAGCTGCTCATTTAACATCTATCACATCGGATAACAGTGAGACTACTCACCTGAATGCTTGCTACTGCTAGCTTTCGTTGCTTCTTGCCTTCCAATATAATCCGTAAGACTTTGTCCCGTACCTATAATATCAATCATTTTTACAATGATTATAGGTTAACAGCCATTCTAATTGACTTTAATGCATAAGAGTTCAATAATATATCATTATAAACAATGTCTAGTTAATAAACTTTTCGTTTACTAACTTTTCATGAGTTTCACTATTCATCGAGGCACTCGTATTGATCTACAGTGCCCCCGAGGAGTCGAAAACCCAATTTAAAAATTTTCCCATACTTTTCAAACCATTAGCGACTTATGGTTCAAATTTGAGGTAAATCGGACAAGCCAAGCAAAAGTTAGCGTTTTTGATCCCCCTGCCTGGCCCTGCCTGGAGGCGCACTGCGCCAGGGACAGGGCGTACTGCGCCTGGGCGCACCCCGCCAGGGTCCTGGGCGTACTGCGCCTGGCGCCAGTGCAGGTCTCCTGGCCAGTCGCGATTTGTGCACTGTAGCTTGCAGTTTTGCCCTTTAAGTCCTTAATGCTGTTCTTAATCGTTTGGGGTTTGTTCCTAGGCTAAAACCTTCTATTAATACAAGGTTTTCAACCCTCAAAACCCACTCTATCAATCATATGAAGAATTAGGGTTCTTAGTTCCAAAAACCCCAAAACTTCAAATTCATCTAAAATAACAATCTACTTCCATTTTCTTGAATTAAGCTCTTATTTGCATGACTTAATGGAAGTATTACATCATTTTAATCACCCAATCATAACTGTAAATGCAGTTTTTGAGTTCTACAAAACTCATCAAGAACACATAAACTAGAACTTGGAAAACTTACCTCCAATACTTCCAATTCTACCCTTCAAATGCTATAATCCGATTTTTAGCCTTAAACCTTCAAGATTACTCCAAAATTCTGCAACTCCCGTACAAAGAAACCCTCCCGTAGCTCACCAAATTTCTGCACAAAAATGGGAGAAGTTTCCAACTATTTATACCTCTAGAAATTGCAATTTGGTCCTTGAAGTTGCATTTCTAGCACTTTTGCCACAATTTACAAAATTAATGACAAAAATCAGATTTAATAACATTTTAAGTCCAAAACTCAAAATATTATTACAAAACAAATCCTTTTCTGTCAAAAAGACCAAATTACCCTTCTAAGGTAAAATGACCTTTTTACCCTTTTTATTATAATTACATAATAAACATATTTTGGCGTTACAAATTCTCCCCTCCTTTAAGAGATTTCGTCCCCGAAATCATACAAAAAGTTGAGGGTATTTCTCCCTCATTTCACTTTCGGTCTCCCACGTCATGTCGGAACCTTTGTGATGATGCCAAAGCACTTTCACCATGCTGATCTTCTTATTTCACAGCTGCCTTACCTTGCGGTCTAACACCCTCTCGGGTTGTTCCGAATATCTCAACTTTTCATCTACCTCAATTTCAGCAAGAGGTACATGTTGAGACTTATCAAACAAAGTTTTCCTCAAATGGGACACATGGAATACATCATGTATACCATGAAGTTCATCAGGTAACTCCAATCTATACGCCACGGCTCCAACCCTTTGGGATATACGGAAAGGTCCAATAAAACGAGGACTCAACTTCCCTTTCTTCCCAAAACGAATTAAGCCTTTCCAAGGGGATACTTTGAGCATTACCATGTCCCCTACTTGGAATTCTATTGGTTTCACCCGTTTGTCCACGTACTGTTTCTGTCTATTCTGAGCTACCTTCAAATTTTCTCGTATTAGTTTGATATTCTCTTCAGTTTGTGCTACAATTTCAGGTCCAGCCAACGGCTTTTCCCCAACTTCAGTCCAGCAGGTCGGAGTACGACACAGTGCTCCATACAAGGCTTCATACGGGCCATCTGAATGCTGGAATGATAGCTGTTATTGTACGCGAATTCTACCAGAGGCAAGTGATCTTCCCAACTTCCACCAAAGTCTATGACACAAGTCCTCAGCATGTATTCCAAAGTCTGAATGGTTCTTTCACTTTGGCCATCAGTCTGCGGGTGGTATGCCGTACTCATAAGTACTTTCGTACCCAGTTGCTTTTGTAGGCTTTGCCAAAACCGGGAAGTAAATCTACTATCTCGGTCAGATACAATCGATGCTGGAAATCCATGCCGACAAATCACCTCATCTATATAGATTTTCGCCAGTTGATCTACCCTGTACTTTTCTTTATATGGTATGAATTGTGCCGATTTGGTCAATCGATCCACAATCACCCATATAGAATCATAACCTCGCGGTGTCCGCGGCAACTTTGTTACAAAATCCATGGTAATATGGTCCCATTTCTTCTCTGGAACCGGCAATGGTTGTATTTCCCCGTACGGTTTCTGATGGTTTGACTTAACTTGTACACACGTCAAACATCTTTCCACATATCTTCCAATGTCTCTCTTCATTCCAGGCCACCAATACATCGGTTTTAACGTCCGATACGTCTTGGTACTGCCCGGATGAACTGCATATCGGCTATAATGGGCATCTTCTAGAAGCAAATTCCGCGCCTCTCCTTGTTTTGGAACCCACACACGACCTCTGAAGGTCTTCAATTTCTGAGCATTTTCTTCTAGATGCTTCAAGTATCCAACCATTCGCTCACTTTTAACATGTTCAGGCTTGCACGACTCTTCTTGTGCCAAACAGATCAATTCTGGTAACCGGCTTGCTACACCCAAACACGCGGATGTAACTTTCAGAGGAGCTTCTTTTCGGCTTAAAGCATCTGCCACCACGTTCGCCTTGCCAGGGTGGTACAGAATTTCACAGTCAAAGTCTTTAAGCAGATCCATCCACCTTTGCTGTCTCATGCTAAGCTCTTTCTGGTCGAAGAGGTACTTCAGGCTCTTGTGATCCGTGTAAATGACAAATTTTACACCGTATAAATAGTGCCTCCACAACTTCAATGCTAGGATCACCGCAGCTAATTCCAGATCATGAACTGGATATTTCTTTTCAGCATCTTTTAATTGGCGGGACGCATAGGCTATGACCCGACCTTTCTGCATTAGAACACACCCAAGGCCGACTCTAGATGCATCGCTGTAGATCACATACTCTTCTCCGCTTTGTGGTAGTGCTAACACCGGTGCTTCACATAAAGCTTGTTTCAACTTCTGAAATGCTTCTTGTTGTTTTTCGGCCCACGAAAACTTTTCGCCTTTCTTGGTCAACTTGGTCAACGGGGCAGCTATCGAGGAGAAGTTTTCAACAAATCTTCTATAATAACCTGCCAGACCAAGGAAACTTCGTACCTCAGTGGGACTTCTAGGCGGTTCCCATTTCATCACGGCTTCAACCTTTGCTGGATCTACTTTCACCCCTTCAGCATTGATTACATGGCCAAGAAATTGAACTTCTCTTAGCCAGAATTCACACTTAGAGAATTTCGCATACAGCTTTTCTTGGTGAAGCAGCTCTAACATCTGTCGAAGGTGCACTTCATGCTCGGCTTGGCTTCGCGAATACACCAAGATGTCATCTATAAACACTATCACCGACGTATCAAGGAACGGTCGACACACCCGGTTCATAAGATCCATGAATACGGCTGGAGCATTGGTTAACCCAAAAGGCATCACCAAAAACTCATAATGACCGTATCGTGTTAGGAAAGCTGTCTTCGGAATGTCAGATTCTCTTATCTTCAGCTGATGGTAACCCGACCTCAGGTCAATCTTAGAAAAGTAGGACGCGCCTTGTAGCTGATCAAACAAGTCATCTATTCTGGGTAGCGGGTATTTGTTCTTCACTGTGATCTTGTTTAATTCCCGATAGTCAATACACATGCGCATTGACCCATCTTTCTTCTTAACAAAGAGGATAGGGGCTCCCCAAGGCGATGTACTCGGTCTGATGAAACCCCTGTCTAACAATTCTTCCAGTTGCTTTCGCAGTTCCACCATCTCTGAAGGTGCTAAACGGTATGGAGCTCGAGCAACAGGTGCAGCTCCCGGAACTAGTTCAATCGTGAACTCAACCTGTCGATCTGGTGGCAACCCTGGAAGCTCATCTGGAAATACATCTGGGAATTCATTTACCACATTCACATTCGCTACCCCCACTTTAATCGGTTTAGCCACCGATACATAAGTCAAATAAGAAATCCCTCCTTTACTAACACAGCTTCGGGCTTGAGTGACAACGCCTAGTGATATCAAGTATTTTAGGCGTTGTTGAGCCCTGTTCTTGGTAAAATTATATCAAATATGCATGGGTATTCTCACTTTTCGTGTCAGGACTTGTTTGGAGAAAAAGAGTAAAAACAGGGACTAAAGATGTACAAAAGGAAGAAGTACGGAAAGAATGCAAAATCAAGAGAAACACGTACGCGCGCCGCGGAATTCTCTTCTGCGCGACGCGGGAGTAAGGCGGTGGAATACATTTTGAATGACGAAAAAACGGGGAACGGATAAGTACGCGCGCCGCGGATTTCCATTCTGCGCGGCGCGGTCACGGGAAATTTGCAACTATAAATAGAGGCATTTCCAGCCGAAAACGCTAGCAAAGACCGGGTGTAAACATCGACCTAGAAGCTCTTTGACTCGAGGATTCATTTCAGCAAGCTCATATTTGGTATTTTCATGTTTTAGATTTTATTTCATTTTTAGTTAAACATTTGTAAGCTTTGAGTTGAGTCTTTGGGTGTGACAACCATTGATCTCAAGCTTAGGGTTCTGTTTTTAGTAGCATTTGGTCACTGATTTGATGTCTGGATATTGGTTTGAGTAAAATGAAATCATTCGGTTAATGTTAATATTGGTTTTTCGGTATTTTGGATGTTAGTTTGTGTTTTGATTGTGGTTTATGTTTGGATTGTGTTTTGGACTTGGTTGGGACTGTTTTCCTTTGCTGGAAACAGTAGCTAATTAGGTTAGGGTTAAGCATTAAACCTTGGCTAGTAACTGTTCTATTGGACTTTAACTAGCGGTAGTTTATGCTGCTTGGTTTTGTTAGTTTGAATGCCTTCAATTGCTTCTGATTCAGAGATGTACTTCTGAGTTCAGAAAGTAACTAGGTCATTTGGACATAGCTGAGCTTGACTTGTGTGTTTGAATATTGTTTCGAGATAGAAAAATAGAAATTAGTTCCTCCAACTATAGGCGTGACACTATCAGTTGGTAATCTCTCATCTAGGCTAACCACGTAGCTCCTGTGGATCGACCCTGACTCCACTGTACTAGTGAATGTTAGGTTATTTCTTATTTTTGACCGCATGACGACCTCTGCGTGCACGTCAAAATTTGGCGCCGTTGCCGGGGAGCTGTGAGCTTAGAATAGGTGAGTAGTAGGAACTTGTTCTTGCTTTTTGAAATTTCATTTTCATTTTGGGTAAGTTTGAGTTTTTGTGGGCGTGTTGCACTAGTGCATGCGTACCCGCAGGGGAGAGCAATCATCTCCATTGCAGTTTGATTCTGAGATTGAGCGTACTGCGCGCAAACTCCATGCCCGTAGGCGTTTGAACATCATGAATTTCAGTCAAGTTAGTAGTAGTCCGGCTAGTGTTGCCCAGGATCCATCAGGTGAGGCAACTGGGAGGTTTTCTATCCCTCCGCTTTCAGAATTTCAGTTTGGAAGCACGAGTGCTTCTGGTTGTGCAGTTTCAGCCCCTGCACCCATACCATCATGCACTCCTCCTTCCATCCCAGCATTTACACCCGCTTCACAACCCCAATCCACCAATCCATTTACATCTGCTATGACTTGGGGAGAGCCGACCCGAGATGGCACCCCAACTCCTAGACAGCATACACCAACATCCTAACCACAACATGTTCTCTTTAAACCTCAACCCACATACCAACCAACACAACCTATACATTTCCAACAACCGCCTCAGCCACAACATCATTATCCAGAGACGGAGGAAGTGTATGACGATGAAAATGAAGGATGGATGCCACCAGCATCCCAACCACAATGGAATCGAGGTCGGGGACCTCCCAGGCGAGCACCACAATACCACCCACCAGGTCAGCGGGAGTACAATGATCATCTTTACGGTAACCCCGCCCAACCTTTACATTTTGCACAACCGAGACGGCAATCGGTTGCATCACATTTCCAACCGCGGGAATATGATGATTCGTCGCCAATCTATATTCCTGATAACGTAGATTCGCAAGTAGAGATTAGACCTCAGTTATTAGGAATATTGACTCAGTTCAGGGGATACAAGACGGATGATCCGTATAGTCATCTGTATGAATTCTTAGCAATTGCCAATGCCAATACTCCTAGGAATACTGATAGGGATATTTTTAGGCTTAGATTGTTTCCATTCACCCTTAAGGATAAAGCCAAATATTGGTTTACATCCTTACCATCAAACAGTATTACTAGTTGGGATCAGCTCAAGACAAAGTTTCTTCAAGAATTCTATCCTGTCAGTAAGACTACGGAGGTCAGACGAGCGATTCAAGACTTTCAGCAAAAGCCTGAAGAGGCTTTTCATGAAGCCTTCGACAGATTGAAGGAGTTACTGCGATCTTGTCCGCATCATGAAGTTCCTAAGTGGCAGCTAGTCAAAATATTTTTCGAGGGAGTTAACGAGACACACCAGGTTATGATAAATGCCTCATCAAGTGGGACATTTATGTGGCAAGAGCCAGATGATGCCTGGAGATTTTTGGAACAGCTGAGTTTAGGATCAAAAGTCAGTGGATCAATGAAAGATAAGACTGTATACGTGGCAAATATCGAAGCAGAAAACAAATGGAAAGCTGAAATTCAAAAAGAGCTCACTGCTGTTACAAAAAGGTTCAATCAAATGCTTGAGAAATTTCAACAGGAAAAAGGAGCATACGTGTTGCATGGGCAGAGTATCTGCAATACATGTGGAAAAGTAGGACACAATCACAATGAGTGCTCAATGACTCATGAGGGAATAAGTCAAGTACATGGATATGGTCGATTCCATAATGCACCAAGGCCATTCCGAAGCAATCAGCAACGAGAGTCGAGACAACCATCTATAAGGCAGCAACAGGTGCAAACTCCACCTTCGTCAGGAAGTACGAACATTGGTTTGCAAGAAATTTTCGGGCTACTAGTGCAACTTCAGGAGGTAGAGAAATCTAATTCAGAAGCAATCCTGAGATTAGGAGAGTCTCTTGGCAAAATAGAAAAACAGAAAGCAAGGGAGCAGGAGCAATCACACAAGATGCAAGTCAATGAATTCATCACACTTAGGAGTGGGAAGAAGGTAGACAACAAGGTTGCAGCACCGGTTAATGATGATGACAGTGATGTGGAAATAGTTTTTGATGAAAAAGAAGAATTAGAAAGGAGAAAGAATAAAGAGCAGGTACAGAAGAAGAAGACGAGTACTTGGGAAAAAGGAGAACCAAGTGGAACAGTTCCTTTTCCTACAGCCTTGGAAAAGCCGGAAAAGGGACCATTTGGGAAGAAAGGACCACAAGCTGAAGATATGTGGGAATTATTTAGCCAGATCAAAGTAAACATTCATTTAGTCAAACTCATCAAGGAGGTTCCTGCATATGCTAAATTTCTCAAGGACATGTGTGTACACAAGAAGCATATTCTGTCTCACCTGCCTAAGATGATTAGCTTACCCGAGAATGTAAGCTCTATCCTCATGGATGCACTTCCGCCAAAGATGAAAGATCCAAGAGTTCCCCTCATTTCTGTAGATTTAGGCAATGTGCACATCAAAAGAGCTCTGTTAGATTTAGGTGCTAGTGTAAATATTTTACCTGGACAGTTATTCGACAAGCATGAGTTCGGTACTATGAAATCCACTGATGTGATTCTGCAATTGGCCAATAAGTCCACCAAAGTTCCTAGGGGCATGTTAGTCGATGTAATCATCAGGGTAGGAGAATTTTACTACCCAGCTGACTTTCTTGTTTTGGACACTCGGCAAGCAACAAATGGGGAGCAACCGACAATTATTCTAGGGCGACCATTCTTGGCTACAGCTAACGCAAATATTGCGTGTCGCACCGGCGAAATGGGGATATCTTTTGGACACCGACAGGCTAAGATCAACATTTTCAATGCTGATCTTAGAGGAAGCAGCATAGAAGAAGAGGAATGTTATCAAGTGGACATTATAGATGAACTGGTACAGCAATACGCCCCAGAAGTACTTCAAGCAGAAGAATTAGAAACTCAGGAAGAAGCAATTGTTGGAAGAACAGAAACACAAAATACGGAAAAACAAAAAGGATTCAGGTCTGAGGAATGCGCGCATATAGAGAAGCTATCAACAGAAATTCCAAAGACATTAAAACCCTCTTTACAAGAACCACCAAAGTTGGATCTGAAACCCTTACCAGAGCATCTGAAGTATGCCTTTCTAGGGGAAAAGGATACTTTACCAGTAATTGTAGCAGCCAATTTGACAGAGAAGCAAGAGCTAGAATTGCTTAAGGTATTGTCCAAACACAAGGAGGCTATCGGCTGGACAATCGCAGACCTAAAAGGGATTAGTCCGACCACATGCATGCATCGCATTATCACAGAAGAAGGAGCTAAACCTGCCAGAGATACGCAAAGAAGGTTGAATCCCAACTTAAAAGAAGTTGTCAAAAAGGAGGTTCTTAAATGGTTGGACGCATGAATCATTTATCCTATTTCCGACAGTGAATGGGTTAGCCCAACGCAAACTGTGCCGAAAAAGTCAGGAATCACTGTAGTAGATACTAAGGATGGTGACAAGATATCAACGAGACCTGTGACTGGATGGCGAGTTTGTATTGACTACCGGAAACTTAATGCTGCCACGTCTAAAGATCATTTCCCATTACCCTTCATCGACCAAATCGTGGAAAAATTAGCGGGGCAAAAGTATTACTGCTTTTTGGACGGATACTCGGGGTATAACCAGATCGCAATTCATCCAGAAGATCAGGCGAAGACAACGTTCACATGTCCTTATGGTACCTTTGCTTTTCGCAGAATGCCATTTGGATTATGTAACGCACCTGCGACATTTCAGCGATGTATGATGGCAATCTTTTCTGATATGATTGGTGAAGCTTTAGAAATCTTCATGGATGATTTCTCAATTTTTGGACCTACATTCGAGACTTGCTTAGATCAATTGGAAAAGGTGCTGAAAAGATGTGTGGAAACAAACCTGGTTCTTTCCTGGGAGAAAACCCATTTCATGGTACGAGAAGGAATAGTCTTAGGACATGTGGTCTCTGAACGAGGATTTGAAGTCGATCGCGCTAAAGTTAAAGTCATATCCACATTGCCGCCTCCAACATCGGTGAAAGGAGTTAGATCATTCTTGGGGCATGCAGGGTTTTATCGCAGATTCATTAAAGATTTTAGTGCTATCTCTAAGCCCCTCTGTGGTCTTCTGTTAAAGGACGCACCATTTATTTTTGATGTGCATTCAATATCCTTAAAAATAAATTGGTCGAGGCCCCCATCCTGAAGCCACCTGACTGGACACAACCTTTCGAGATAATGTGTGACGCTAGCGATTATGCCGCTGGTGCGGTGTTAGGACAGAAAATCGATAGGAAGCCTGTTGTCATCTGCTATGCTAGTAAAACTTTTTCCGAAGCTCAATTGAATTACACAACCACTGAAAAAGAGTTATTAGCTGTAGTTTTTGCTTTAGATAAATTCCGATCTTATATCTGGGGATCCAAGGTGGTGGTTTACACTGACCACAGTGCAGTTCGACAATTGCTCACAAAAAAAGAATCCAAACCTCGATTAATCAGGTGGATTCTTCGGCTGCAAGAATTCGATATAAACATCAAAGACAAGAAGGGAACTGAGAACGTGGTAGCAGATCATCTTTCAAGATTACCAGCTGAAGGACTGGAAGCAGGAATTCAAGATTCATTTCCTGACGAACAGTTGCTAGAAGTTAATGGAGCTCCATGGTACGCAAATTATGTAAATTTCCTGGCCACGGGAGCAATACCAAAACATTGGACGAAGCAACGGCAGAAGCAATTTCGCACGTACGCAAAAAGATTCATTTGGGATGACCCAGATCTTTTTAAGGTAGGTGAAGATCAGATAATTCGTCGATGTGTGCCAGACAATGAAATTGGTGAGGTGTTGGATCTCTGTCATGCGTCAGCATGTGGAGGACACTTCAGTGGAAGGAAAACCGGGTATAAAGTTCTCGAATCCGGATTGTATTGGCCGACTATCTTTCGGGACGCGCATAGGACTGCCAAAGAGTGCATCAATTGCCAGCAATTAGGAAATATATCAAAAAGGGATCAAATGCCTTTGAATCCAATTTTGGTGGTAGACATCTTTGATGTCTGGGGAATCAATTTTATGGGTCCATTCCCCACATCTCATGGATACGTCTACATTTTGGTGGCAGCAGATTATGTCTCAAAATGGATTGAGGCGGAAGCAACCCGCACAAACGATTATCACGTGGTTTGCAAATTTGTAAAGAAAAACATCTTCACCAGGCATGGAGTCCCAAGGGTAATCATTAGCGACGGAGGATCACATTTCAATAATTTCAAGTTCGGAAGGTTGCTGAAACATTATGGGGTAAATCATCGCATTGCAACACCTTATCATCCTCAGACCAGCGGCCAAGTAGAAGTATCCAATAGGCAAATCAAAGAAATCCTTCAGAAGACTGTCAAGACGGATAGAAAGGATTGGTCGCTAAGGTTAGATGACGCATTGTGGGCATACCGGACAGCATACAAAACACCGATCGGAACCACTCCATATCGGTTAGTGTATGGAAAAGGATGTCATCTACCAGTGGAAATCGCCAATCGTGCCTTATGGGCTGTTAAGAAAGTCAACATGGATTACACTGACGCTGGAAAAGAAAGGAAGCTTCAGCTATCTGAATTAGAAGAATTACGAGACGAAGCCTATGAGAATGCAGCCACTTACAAATCAAAGATGAAGCGATACCATGACGCAAAGCTTCGCTTGAAGGTCTTTGAAATCGGACAAAAAGTATGGTTGTACAATTCAAGGCTGAAGATGTTCCCAGGGAAGCTAAGAAGTAAATGGAATGGTCCCTACGAAGTAATTAGCATTACAGATTATGGTGCAGTCGAAATCCGGGATGTGAAAGGTGGGCAACCGTTTAAAGTCAACGGCCATAGACTCAAACCATACATCACCACAGGTACATTCCAGAAGCTAGAAGTGGAGACGGTTGAATTTGTAGCAGATATTCCAACATACACTCCATGAGGCAGGTAAGTGCACGTCTGGCTGAAGACGTTAAACTTAGCGCTTGTCGGGAGGCAACCCGATCATCAATTGTATAAATTTGCATGTCACTCTTAATTCTTTACATTCATGTTATCACGGTATGAAAAAGGCAAGTGTGGGGTCAATTTGGTAATTTTGTAGCACCGCGACGCGGGATCTTTGAGTCCGCGGCGCGCGTGTTCAACTTTTACGATTACGCTTGAAATCAGATTTTTAACGCGACGCGGATAGAAGCTTCCCGCGCCGCGGCCTTATCTTAATTTGAAATTAGAGATAATCCTGAAAACAGAGTTTGAATGCCATTCCAAAACCCCCATACTTGTATATAATCGGAACGTGATAATTCTTGTTTCTTTTCACCGTGGTAAAATCCCTTCGTGCAAGTAATACATCTGCATTGTCTGTTTCTTCACAGCAAATCAAGTAAGCATCCTCTTTTCATCTCTTTTTCTCTCTTCTTGAACTTAGAGTAAATACTTCTGTAATCCACAATGTTGCAATCATCTGGTGAAATTGACAGTGAAATTAGGATTAGACCACTATGCTCTGCAAAACCCAATATTTAGAACTAGGAAAAATGGCTTAGTAAGGACGTAATCTGCGAATGTTTCACTGAACTCATTCGCCGCGCCGCGCCTGTTACAGTCTGCGACGCGTATCGTGAATACTCATACAGCGCGCCGCGGGACTATATACGCGCGACGCGTCGAACGTCTGGACAGAACAGTAACTTTCAATTTTTGTGATTTTGCAGAAACAATGTCTTCTTCGGCTAGTTCGGAATCAATTGATTGGAACTCCCTGGCCACGGGGGTGGGTAGAACACGAGGTTATAGCTTTTACAACCGTCGATCTATTCAATAACAGAAGCGAATTCTTCCCGCGAGATCGGTCAACTGGGAGTTGACCACGGAGTCAGGGATTATGGCACATTTGCAATACTGGCTGGTACAGACGGGTTATGACAAGGATGAGCTTATTTATACGTGCTGAGCTATCGAAAACGCGGTCAACATGTCTGAACCAATCTACCGCGAGGTATACTTGCAGTTCCTTGCAAGCTACCACTTTGACCACCAACCGGTAGGGATGGATACTGAAGAGATGGTGCAGTTTCGGTTGGGCAACCACAACCGCAGCTGCAGCTTACGGGAGTTCGGGTATCGGATCGGGCTTTACACTGAGGAGGAGTCTGAGGCGCCAAGGTTTGACTTATTCCACCGGCGGGCTAATTACGCCACCGACGACTCGTTTTCTCCTGGTGACTACTGGAGCACCATTTCATCCACACGGTATCATGAGAATACCGTGCGTGAGGGATCGATGCACCTGCCTTCTCACCGGATGCTACATCGGTTGATCACGACCATGATCTGGCCGCGGGCTGATGAGGAGCGAGTTACACCGCGTGAGCTGCACCTCATGTGGTGTCTGACCCGGATGTTGCAGACATGCAACATGCCATACTTCATTGCAGACTATTTCAGACGGATCACCGACGCCCCGCTGCACCAGACTGCTCTCGGTGGAGGGCACTATGTTATGAGACTGGCCCAGTCTTATGGGTTGCTGACTGAGCACGCCACCCGGGGGCTGACAGTTATTCCGCCAGTTCCTTTCAGCCCGCCCACCACCTTATCGAGGGATGTGATCTACATTGACGATGGTGTCACGACATCTGAGCGATTTCCATTCCCGGCCCTCCGGACCGAGCCATCTTCCTCAACATCCAGGAAGCGTCAGCGAGTGACCGACAGTCTACCTCGCAGCCTCTCCCCTGCTACCATGGAGTCCCGGTACCTGGTTGACAATATGCAGGCGATCCAGCAGACTCTGCATATCCACCAGAGAGACCAGCAGGCACAGGCGGTTGTCACTAAGGAGATGAACAGACGGACCGAGAACATGCAGGATCAGCTCCTGTGGTTAGCCGATTGCATGATCACTTTCATGGCTAAAAGCCGATGTGCCCCACCGAGACCACAACCAACAGTCCGGGATGAAGACGAAGAGCCCATGGAGGAGGATCCAGAAGAAGACCCAGAGGAAGGTGAAGAAGATGACACTGCACACAACTAAGGGTGTATTTATGAGTGTCTTTTGTCTTTTCTTAGTTTTTGTCTTTTAAAGAATATTTTGCATAGATTTTTCATATATTTTTTCAGGTAGATAGGAATTGATTGTTCTTAGTTAACAAAAATAAGCCATTGGGCATTTGGAAGTTGAATAAAAATAATAGGTTTTGTGTTGAGTGTTTGTTTATGAGTGTTTGAATGTGGCTGAATTTTCTGCAATAACCGCGCCGCGGATCTCATATATGCGCGACGCGGTCATTTCCACTTCCACAACAGTATCAACTCTCGTAATTACCGCGACGCGTAGATCTCAATTGCGCGCCGCGGTCATCCGCAACACATAAATTTTAAATTGTTTGTTAAGTGATGCATGATGTACCAAAAACTGAGAAGGAGTTGTCTCAGACAAGTGTGGGGTCACCGTGCCCCTTCCACTTGTCTTGACCACCGGCGTGTCTTACTGTAGCGCTACAACTCCAGCATATGAATCAGGGATCCGATTGTACGCATTATACCTGTGATATTGAGCACCAAGCAGTCTACCGTCTAAAAAGGGGTAACTCTTTCTCCCTTATTTTGAATTAATTTTTGTACAACGGGGACGTTGTACGGTTTTAAGTGTGGGGTGTGGACGGTCGAAAGAGAATTTTTGAAATCTTTTGCAGAAATGATCAATTTTTTCAATTTTTAGCAACTTTTTCAAAATTTTTAATGAATTGCAATTTTGAAATGAATGGTTTGTGATTGCGATAACACTAGTATTTTTCAAGAAATACTATTTAATTGTGATCATGCTATTAGTTAGTCAAATAAGTTGAGTTTTACGAGTTTAGAAGATTGAGCTGTTTTAGGATTGGAATTTAGGAAGGAAAAGTCAATCTGTAGCCTTTGTTGTTCGAGCCGGTAGGTCTAAAATAGGTGGCCTTACGCACCTTACCACCTAAGATCGTCTGGTCTGGGATGGTATTTCTGAAAGCTCGCTACACGGACAACATCGAAAGTCATGGACAATTCCTTATTGGCCTTTAGAATCTGAACGAGTAAGTACACTACATTGTGGACAGAAAGTTTGTAATCAAGGGTTCTCTAGAAAGCCATGAATTCCAAAGAACAACTCAATTATGTTTTCACGAACTATTACACTCTAACTCGGGGGACGATAAACTTTGAAACTAAACACAGTCAGAAATTGTTCGATTCTCTATTATAATTTGTTAAAAACTCTCTTGCTTGGGGACAAGCAAGGCACAAGTGTGGGGTGTTTGACAACGCCTAGTGATATCAAGTATTTTAGGCGTTGTTGAGCCCTGTTCTTGGTAAAATTATATCAAATATGCATGGGTATTCTCACTTTTCGTGTCAGGACTTGTCTGGAGAAAAAGAGTAAAAATAGGGACTAAAGATGTACAAAAGGAAGAAGTATGGAAAGAATGCAAAATCAAGAGAAACACGTACGCGCGCCGCGGAATTCTCTTCTGCGCGACGCGGGAGTAAGGCGGTGGAATACATTTTGAATGACGAAAAAACGGGGAACGGATAAGTACGCGCGCCGCGGATTTCCATTCTGCGCGGCGCGGTCACGGGAAATTTGCAACTATAAATAGAGGCATTTCCAGCCGAAAACGCTAGCAAAGACCGGGTGTAAACATCGACATAGAAGCTCTTTGACTCGAGGATTCATTTCAGCAAGCTCATATTTGGTATTTTCATGTTTTAGATTTTATTTCATTTTTAGTTAAACATTTGTAAGCTTTGAGTTGAGTCTTTGGGTGTGACAACCATTGATCTCAAGCTTAGGGTTCTGTTTTTAGTAGCATTTGGTCACTGATTTGATGTCTGGATATTGGTTTGAGTAAAATGAAATCATTCGGTTAATGTTAATATTGGTTTTTCGGTATTTTGGATGTTAGTTTGTGTTTTGATTGTGGTTTATGTTTGGATTGTGTTTTGGACTTGGTTGGGACTGTTTTCCTTTGCTGGAAATACTAGCTAATTAGGTTAGGGTTAAGCATTAAACCTTGGCTAGTAACTGTTCTATTGGACTTTAACTAGCGGTAGTTTATGCTGCTTGGTTTTGTTAGTTTGAATGCCTTCAATTGCTTCTGATTCAGAGATGTACTTCTGAGTTCAGAAAGTAACTAGGTCATTTGGACATAGCTAAGCTTGGCTTGTGTGTTTGAATATTGTTTCGAGATAGAAAAATAGAAATTAGTTCCTCCGACTATAGCCGTGACACTATCAGTTGGTAATCTCTCATCTAGGCTAACCACGTAGCTCCTGTGGATCGACCCTGACTCCACTGTACTAGTGAATGTTAGGTTATTTCTTATTTTTGACCGCATGACGACCTCTGCGTGCACGTCATTGAGCAAAGGAGATAACCGGCATTCTCAACCGAGGTCGTTCACCCTGAATCTTTATCAAATTCCCACAGAGCCGCGTGAACGGGCTGGTCCACTTCTTGAGTTTCCCCGCCCAGAATTTGCACCAGTGGGATTACTTCGTGTATTTCTCATACTTCAAAATTCAGCAAACCGTTAGATTACATATATAATAACAACTTATATATATCTAACAGTCCATTTGTCTGTGTTTCTCTCAAGGTTTAAGTCCAGGAATCTAATCTAAAGACACCTAGTTCACTTAAACCACGGCTCTGATACCAACTTCTAACACCCGACTTATTAACAAAAACACCCCAAAAAATTTTATTTTTCAAACAAAATATTTTACAATCAAAACCATAAGTATGGGGTATTAGTTAATATAATACGAGTACAAGTGTATCACGAAGTACAATACATAAATATTATACATTCTTCAAGCCGGGATGTCACTTCAATCCTAAGTCCTCAGTCACAGACTTTATCTTTCCCTTTGGCGGGATCTCGCTCACCTGCAGGGACATATCAACAAAACTGTGAGCTATAAAGCCCAATAAGTAATCAAATAAAATATAACATGTATAAGAATAAAATTCTCTATACAAATTAAATATGTATTATCATGTAAAACACGATCATATAAGTCTCACGGGTTTCTCCCGCTTTTGCATAGACTCACGGCTCCGTTCTTGTCATCTCAATGACTCACGGCTTATCCGGTATTGCCTTATATCGGTTGACTCACAGCTCCGTTCTTGTCTATTGTAGACTCACGGCTTATCTAGTATTGTCGTTCATAGGTTGACTCACAGCTCCGTTCTTGTCTATAACAGACTCACGGCTTATCTGGTATTGTCATATCATTAATGTTTATTGACTCACGGCTCCGTTCTTGTCTGTAACAGACTCACGGCTTATCTGGTATTGTCATATATTACATCAAGTAATTTGTCATTTTCGTCCCCAAAACCATTTTCATTTGCAGCTGCTCATTTAACATCTATCACATCGGATAACAGTGAGATTACTCACCTGAATGCTTGCTACTGCTAGCTTTCGTTGCTTCTTGCCTTCCAATATAATCCGTAAGACTTTGTCCCGTACCTATAATATCAATCATTTTTACAATGATTATAGGTTAACAGCCATTCTAATTGACTTTAATGCATAAGAGTTCAATAATATATCATTATAAACAATGTCTAGTTAATAAACTTTCCGTTTACTAACTTTTCATGAGTTTCACTATTCACCGAGGCACTCGTATTGATCTACAGTGCCCCCGAGGAGTCGAAAACCCAATTTAAAAATTTTCCCATACTTTTCAAACCATTAGGGACTTATGGTTCAAATTTGAGGTAAATCGGACAAGCCAAGCAAAAGTTAGCGTTTTTGATCCCCTGCCTGGCCCTGCCTGGAGGCGCACTGCGCCAGGAACAGGGCGCACTGCGCCTGGGCGCACCCCGCCAGGGTCCTGGGTGCACTGCGCCTGGCGCCAGTGCAGGTCTCCTGGCCAGTCGCGATTTGTGCACTGTAGCTTGCAGTTTTGCCCTTTAAGTCCTTAATGTTGTTCTTAATCGTTTGGGGTTTGTTCCTAGGCTAAAACCTTCTATTAATACAAGGTTTTCAACCCTCAAAACCCACTCAATCAATCATATGAAGAATTAGGGTTCTTAGTTCCAAAAACCCCAAAACTTCAAATTCATCTAAAATAACAATCTACTTCCATTTTCTTGAATTAAGCTCTTATTTGCATGACTTAATGGAAGTATTACATCATTTTAATCACCCAATCATAACTGTAAATGCAGTTTTTGAGTTCTACAAAACTCATCAAGAACACATAAACTAGAACTTGGAAAACTTACCTCCAAGACTTCCAATTCTACCCTTCAAATGCTATAATCCGATTTTTAGCCTTAAACCTTCAAGATTACTCCAAAATTCTGCAACTCCCGTACAAAGAAACCCTCGCGTAGCTCACCAAATTTCTGCACAAAAATGGGAGAAGTTTCCAACTATTTATACCTCCAGAAATTGCAATTTGGTCCTTGAAGTTGCATTTCTAGCACTTTTGCCACAATTTACAAAATTAATGACAAAAATCAGATTTAATAACATTTTAAGTCCAAAACTCAAAATATTATTACAAAACAAATCCTTTTCTGTCAAAAAGACCAAATTACCCTTCTAAGGTAAAATGACCTTTTTACCCTTTTTATTATAATTACATAATAAACATATTTTGGCGTTACATTAAGGAATGAGAAACCCTAAGGCCTTAGGCCTCAATTTCGTTCAACCCAATTAGGTATGCCCTAATTGTCAATTGCTCAACTATTAAACAATTACAATTCAGCCCCTGCACCTTTAATTAATCCAATTAATCCCAAAATTAATTCCAATTAATTTCTGATCAATTATTAATTAAATATTATGATTTCTAATTAATATATTATTCTCATAATATATTAATAAATCATATTTTTCTCTCTCTTTAAGTTATCTTGTCCTCTGCTAGGTTTCGAGGGCAACCCAAAAGGACTGTGTTGCAATCAATCAAGTATATTCCTAAATTATAGTCATGGCTTAGATACCTAATCCAACAGAAAGTTTATGCCACAATTGATAAATTTGCTAGATGTGGGTTGCGACCTATGGCCGTTGTCTGACATTTTTGCATGAGTGTACTTTTATGGTTTTTTTAATAGTTACAATGTCGTTTGACTTTCACTTTAATGCCTAATAAACAAATAATTGAAAGAAGATTGTTATTTGAGTAAATTACATACATGATTACTTACTCTGGTTAATGGTGTAAATGGGATACATTTGCACAAAGTCCCTAAAAATTGAAATCCAACGAGGGTAGCACATGACAATTTGTTGGATTGTTGTCCCTACTTAACTCGCTAAGACACGGTCGTGCTACGACTATTCATTAGGCATTAGATATTTAGAGGAGAAGAGTCGTGATGTGTGTGGTTAAGGTGGTACGGTTGTGGGGGGTGTGGTCGAGGTGGTATACATTTGCACAAAGTCCCTAAAAATTGAAATCCAACGAGGGCAGCACATGACAATTTGTTGGATTGTTGTCCCTACTTAACTCGCTAAGACACGGCCGTGCTACGACTATTCATATAGCTGGAGACAAATTAGGCATTAGATATTTAGAGGAAAAGAGCCGTGAGGTGTGTGGTTAAGGTGGTATGTTTTGTGGTGAGATTGTGGATAGACTTTGGACCTGGTTGACATAGTATGACTGCATATATGTTGAGGAAAATGGTCTAAGCCTAGTAAGCAAAGACAGAGTTGTCAGCGAAACTGGAAAACGGTGGTTAAAATAGAAGAAAATGATATATTAAAACAAAATTGAAAAGTTTAGCGACCTATCGAGTGCAATTAAAACTTCAGTGTCCTAATGTGTAAATTTTATGTTATTGGCTACCGTTAGGGTGGAAGAGTGAATATTTCCCAACCCACACGCCAGATCATTTTTGTTTATTTCCTCTTACTTTCATATTTCACCATCTTTCATTTCTCTTCCATTAATCGCATCCCAAATATTCTACTATCCAACCCACTCAATCAAATTAAAATAAAAAAATAAAAAAATTAATAACACATATTAATTTCAAATAAACCATCTTTCCCTTTCAACCCACTAAACTCACACAAAATGTTAAATTTAAAAATTTTAAAAACATAAATAGTACAAATTGAGGAGCATATCGTACAAATATTTAAATAACGTGGGGTTATGCATCTTTATGGCTCATTCTCAAGTTTATTTTAAAAGATGAAGGGGAATAACGGGAAGAGAAAGTGAGAAGAAACTGTGTTATTGAGTTTCATTTAAAGAGGGAAAAGGAAAGAAAATACAAGAAAATAGCTTTAAAATCCATCATCCCATTTTTGGGCGGGAAAGAAGGGAGTGTTAATTACATTTTTGTCACTGCAACAATTCTCATTTCTTCTAAATGAAGGGTAAAATTGTAAAAATAGTGATTTATTTTCCTTCATCTTTAACTCAAGAACACAACTTCCATTTCCTTTCCTTCTATTTCTTTCGAACTCAATAACATAATTAAACACATTTTATTTTCTTTCAATTTCCTTACCTTCCATTCCATTTTCTTTTTCTCTCCCTCCCCTTTTATTCGTTAAAGAACTCAAGAACGGAACGTTACGCCGGTTCACAAACCGACTAACCCGTAAATTTTCAGACTCGCATAAAGCCGAAAGCTGCAGGTATCGTTGCCTTGAAGGTACCTAATAAAACTATTGGAATAAAGGAAGATGTTTTTCATTGATTCAAAATAACGGGGATACAATGTTCTTTAAATAAGAAAACAAGAGATAATGATGGAAACTCCTAAAAATAATGAAGTGATAAGAAGACAATAAGAAAGGTCGTTGATATCTCTTGAAATCCAAAACTCCAATACTCCCCCTCAAGTTGGAGCAAGTAGGTCGCAAATGCTCAACTTGTCAAGTAGTGCACGAAGTTCTCCTCCACCCAAAGCCTTCGTAAGCAGATCCGCAATTTGATTTTTGGTGTTAATGTCAAAAGTCTGGATCTCTCCTGATTCAACGCGTTTATGTAGAAAATAACAATCCATCTCGACGTGTTTTGTACGTTCATGAAAAACATGATTGTTTGCAATATGTCGAGCAGCTTGATTATCACAAAACAAGGGTGTCGAACCCTGCTGATCAACATCGAGTTCTTTCAACAGCCATCTCAACCATAGAATTTCACTGACTGTAGAGGCCATAGCTCGGTATTCTGCTTCATCCGAAGACCGAGACACTATTGATTGTTTACTAGACTTCCAATAAACAAAAGCACCACCAAAAAATCAATACATAACCTGTTTGTGATTTTGTTGAAAAAGGACAACCTAACCAATCAGAGTCACAGTAGCGGATTAGATTAGTTCCTCCTTCCTTTAGAAGCAAAATCCCTTGACCAGGTATGGATTTGAGATACCAAAGGACCCGATAGGCTGCTTCTAAATGTGCTTCTCGAGGATTAGCGACAAACTGACTTAAAACATTTACTGAGAAGCAAACGTCTGGTCGTGTGGCTTGCAAGTAAAGAAGACGACCCACTAAGCGACGATACTGGGTAGCATCCACCGGCTGCCCGCCGCTATTTTTGTCAAGCTTAATGTTCGGCTCCATGGGAAAATTGCTAGGACGGGAGCCTTCCATGCCACTATCCTTTAATATATCGAGAATGTACTTCCTTTGACTCAAAACGAGACCTTATTTTGTTCTGGCAACTTCTATACCGAGAAAGTATTTTAGTTCTCCCATGTCTTTAATGCTATATTTTATCAAGGTACATTTTACTTCTTGAACCTTCCCCAAATAATTTCCTGCTAAAATCACATCATCCACATATATAAGAGCTATGACATGCGTTTTGTGTTCTTTGAAGATGAATAGAGAATGATCAACCTTCACTTGCTTAAAACCGATTTCGACAAGAGCCATGGTAAATTTTTGTACCAGTGTCGAGAAGCCTGTTTCAACCCATAAGGGATTTTCACAGCTTGCAAGCTCTGGTTTCTTCTTCTTTAGCAAAACCTTATGGAATGTTCATGTAAACATCTTCGTTCAAATCACCATGCAAGAATGCATTGTTGACATCTAATTGGTGGATTGCCTAGTCTCTCTTAACTGCAACGGCCAAGAGAGATCGAACAGTAACTAACGTTGCCACGGGTGCAAAGGTTTCATGACAATATACCTCCTCTATCTGAGTGAAAGCTTTTGCCACCAAACGAGCCTTGAATCTTTCGACATCCCTGTTTGGTTTATACTTGATCTTATACACCCACTTCGAGTCGATGACACATTCTCCTTTTGGTAATTCTTTGAGTGTCCATGTACCATTCTCTTCAAGGGCTTGATCTGATTTTTCATGGCTTATTTCCACCTACTGTCCTTTACGGTCTGGGCAAAATACTTTGGCTCGTTGTTGGAATCAATGGCAGCTAAGAAAGCTTTATGTAAGTTGGAAATTTTGAATAAGTGACAAAGTTAGTTATAGGGTGTACCGTTGAGGACTTTTGATTGTTTTCGGGTTGCGCATGGTCTAAAGATGGGGGAGATCAACCTTGTAGTCGGCAAAATGTTTTGGAGGCTTAATGTTCCCTTTTTCTTTGACCTGCGTAACATCTTCATGTTCTTCACTGCCTTCTGATTCAATTTCAAGCCCATCATCAAGGCCTGAGTTGGAGCGTTCGGAAACCAGAGGTGGTTCGATATTGGGATCATCTTCCTGGGTTTGTGTCTCATTTTCTTGATTTTGGCTTGGGAGATCTTGCACTTCTTCTGGGGTATATCTTTGAATAGTCTCGATGTCCCAATGTATGGGAAATTGGAAGACTTCCTCTTCTAGTTCTGAACGAAACATATTTTTGTATGGAAAAATTATTTCAATGATTTTAACATCACTAGAAACGATGATTTTCTGCCGTTTCATATCATAAATTTTGTACCTCTTAGGGTAACCCAAGAAAATTCAAGGTCTCCCCCTTTCAACAAACCTATCTCCTTTTGTTTCCGTATGCCTGTAGTAAGCAAGGCATCTAAAAACTCTCATGTAGTTATACTCACGTTTTTTATTGTACATGACTTCAAAAGGGGTTTTATTCCCAATGACTTCCAAGGGCAATCTGTTTACAATGTATGTGGTAGTTACAATGCATTCACCCCAGAATTTTGTGAAAAGATCTGCCTCAAATCTCAAAGCATGTGCCGTGTCAATAAGGTGTCTGTGCTTCCTCTCCACCACCCCGTTTTGCTGGGGCGTGTGTGGACAGGTTGTTTCCGGAATGATTCCTTCACTCTCATAGAAATCACGCATTTTATTTGAAATAAATTCCCCTCCGTTGTCACATCTAATTCTTTTTATCCTTTAATCAAACTGAGTCTTTATCATCTTATGAAAATTAATCAAGCAAAGGCTAGCTTCACTTTTGTGTTTCAATAAAAATACCCATACAGCCCTACTGTAATCATCGACTATGGTTAAGAAAAAGCTAGCATGTGTCAAGGATAAAGTATGATATTGACCCCATATATCATAGTGGATTAAATCAAAACAACCACTCGTTTTGATTGAACTAATTGGGAAAGGGAGCCTTGTATGTTTGGCTTCAATACAAGAATCACAAAAAATGTTTTTATTCCTCAAAGAATCCTTAAAAAATTTAATATGACGAAGTTTAAAATCAGATGCGTGACCTAAACGACTGTGCCAAACATCAATAATTGTTGCCATTTCCTGCCTCTTGTTACCCCCATCTTCATCCGGTACAGACCATTCTTGTATTTACCCGATCCAATCAACGTCCTCGAACGTAAGCCATGCATAACAAAAAAAATCGGGAAAGAACGTTACTGTACATTGGAGCTCTTTTGACAATTTACTGACATATAACAAGTTGCAATTAAAATCAGGCACGTGAAGGAGTCTAATAAATGTTTGCCATGTTTAATCATGTCCTACGTAACAAAAGGGGTCTACGGAATCACGAGAGAGCGAATAGTTGTGTCTTACAATACAAAGTATATCTGAGCTACGATGTTGAGAATATTGTAAGTTTCTTCACTATATCGATAAACAAGAATTAAGGCATCACCCCCTATGTTATCAAAGAACTTTTTGATGGTCAACATTCAATTTCAATGACCGTTGTATACAAGAATCGTACATCTTATGATTTCTTAGTAATATTGCCAATTAAATATAAATTATGAATGTTAATGATAAATATGTATGTGATTGATTGATGATCTAGACATTGTATTTACATGTAAATTCGAATAAATATTCACATTCATAAGTGAATTTGAGTAAATGCACATGAGAATCTAAACACTATTCCAGCATGAATGAAAAGGTCCGTGTTATTGTTGCATCTCTTTTTTATGGGTACTTCTTATATTGCTATATGCCTTAGCAAGTGACTTTCTTCAACATTGTTTAAGAATATAAGTCCTTAAAGATAATATTCTTGTATCTTATTTCAAGTGGAAATGAGTTGATATAGAGGGAGTCTAGAACATTATAGGCCTTTTGCCCTGAAATCGTGCAACATAAAGGGTTGATATTACATGTGTTTCAGGATTGGTTAACTCACGAATGATCACATATTGATGCAAAACAACAGTTTGTTATTATGAATAAAATTACTTCAGGTTGTTATTTTCAAACAGTATTAATGCTACTCGCCTATTTCTTACTGATTTTGGTAAAGGCTAAAGACAGTAGAACCAAGATGGATTAACTTGCTTTATATTACTTTCTATTTATATAATATGTTGTTATATGACTTATATCATGTATTTATATGCAATTCTTTTTCTAATTACTATTATTTTCTATTACAGATGAACCAAGGAATTGAATACGATGAAGATGTTGATTTAACTTGGATGTTTTCGACTAGTGAAATGTCTGGAACTCATATTTATTTGGTGAATACTTGACTTGTAATGACTTAGATAAGTCAATGTTGCATGTATTATGACTTTTAGTTAACAATATTCATATAGTAGCCATACGTTTGGTTTTTTTAGATCCATTAGACATAGGACTGTGGGAGGTCAACCCATGCAAGATCTTTCTTTATTTGCATTTAGTCCATCCTTTCTTCATTTGCATTTAGTCCATCCTTTCTTCCTGAAACATAAATGTCACACCTGTGAAACTGATGGATCAAAGTAGAAAAGAAAGAAAGATTGGATAGATCGACAGAAAGAATCGCTCTACTTCATGAATTACCATTAAAATTGCTATTTTCATATTCAACTTCATCATTCAAAATTTGAAGATTCATATTTGCATTTTCAGAATCCATTGAGTGAACTGATGTTTCCCGAATCATGGAACTACCTAAAATAGATCATCAACATCAAAGCAGGACACCATACTCGGACATAATTTAACTACCATCCCATATGTTGTTTAACTACCATCCCATATGTTGTTTCATGGTTTTAGTCCTCTCACACAGTCCTTAACCGTGAATGAGAGTAGAAACTTGCAGTGACTGTGAATGAAGGTAGAAATGCAATTTTAGTCTTTAGAGGACGAGGCTATGAATTGGGGGCAAAATGATGGATGTGCTCATGATGTCGAAGAATCGATAAGAAAATGAGCAACAAATTCTGTTACAAATGACAACACCAATGAAATGAAGACAGAGGTCGGTAAGGATAAACTACGACAAATCGCGACAGTGGTGGCTATTTGGAGCAGGGCATCGCTATGACGAAATAAACCCTACTTCAAATGATAACAAAGACGACATCAATGTCAAAAACCTAGATTTCAAACATTCCTTTTAGGATTTTGTATAAGAAATAAACACTATTTCAAAATCTGAAATTGAGTTGCAATTTCAACCCAAATTCACGTATTGACAATAAACCATCGACGAAAATAGGACCTCACATGCTATGGACTGCAGTGATGTTGTTGTGGGGGTCTCTGATAATGGACACAACGGTGATGTCGGTGGTGCGTGTTCGTGCATAGACAAAGAGATAGACATGACAACTGGTCATGGCGGTAAAGGTCGTCAGTGAAAAGCATCATCACTTCTCGGTGGGTGATGGCGATGTGTATTTCACAAGCTAGGGACAGAGGGTTTCAAAAGTATGTATATATTGGTGGTGAGTCACGTTGAGTATTAGGGTTTGCGAGAACATAATAGATACATTTGCCAAATATCGGTGGTGCTGCAGTAGAGGTGTGGAGGTGGTGGCTAGGGTTTTAGAGAAGTCGGGGGAAGAGAAAACGTGTTCAAGATAGAGGGTACGCTGGAACTCTCCCACCGTTCACCAACTCTATCTTCCCCAAAATTGCTTGAAATTAAGGAATTACTGTTATCCCATATCTTGATTCTTGCCACAAAACTCATATTATAAACCATTCAATCATTGTGGTTCATCTAACTATCGTCATTCAATCAGGAACAGATGAGCACAAAAAATCAGGAACGGATGAGCGGCGATGAATCTTAAAATCCACTCTCCAAAACTTTGTAAGTATTCATCCATCAGCAATACATTCTGAAGGATTCTTATCAATTGATTTCGAAGTTAAGTTTGATTATCCTAATATAAACCCTATTTGGAGAAACAAGAAATATGACGAAGCGATCAGGTCCGATTGAAGAAGAAACGATGAACCGTTACCGGTTAGGGTCGGATGAAGAAAGACAACGACGAGCAGATACTGGTTAGCGTTGTTGACTTAGTTTTTACATTAATTTCGTTTGGAAGTTTGAGTAAGACCTAAAAGGTATGTACTCATTGTTTCTGTGTTTTTGTTGATTATCCTAAGATCAACCATACCTGTGAATTTTTTTTAGAAAATCTCATACCCTGTCCCATAACCATTTACCCGGTTCAAAATTTGTCCCAAAAGTTTCGGGTTCAGTTTTTCCCATCGGGTTCGGGTATTTTTGCCATCCTTATGAGTGGAGCAATATATCATAGAAACCGGTTAGTTCCAAGGGACGGACAACACAAGTACTTGCAGTTGTATTTTTACGATGCTGAAAATGAGATATCACATAGACTCAAATTTCCAAATATTGATAAGGAAATCGTGGAAATTGGGACCCACATTCTTGTTACAAACTCATACGTGGCAACATTTCAAAGCCTTGTTGAGCTTGAATCGCTCGATAATTACGTAGTCACTTTGAATACATCAGTAGAAATAAACTAGATGGTGTACAACTGGCCAACAACATATGGGGTTTGAATTTATTTATTCACGTTATATTGTTTTAAAAGAAATGCATCACATATTATGTCAAAAAACTCATTTAGTGTATATATATATATATATATATATATATATATATATATATATATATATATATATTAAGAATAGTTACAAGATCCTTGAATTCTAAATGAAATATTTCACATAGTAAAGTTTTCTATGTGTATCACACACCGGTTTCAACGATATTTTTTCAATAATATAATTTGACATGTTGTTGGTATGTGGGTTGTAGGTAATAACAATATAACCGCATACAAACAAAGTATTATCGTGTATGAGAGGTCAGACAAACCACAAACAATTCAACATTATTGGGGATGTTACGATCCATTGTGTTATCATTTATTCTTTCCAAATGGTGAACCCCAATGGCATTGTAGCATACCAAGATAAGGAGTTTCCATCGGTGTGGTGTGTGCATATGTTTATGTAATCGAGTTCAAAAAACATGGATTGCCACATGCACATTTTCTTTTAATAATGACACCTGAAAGCAAGCTCAGCAATCCTGACCAGTATGACAAGTACGTGTGTGCGGAAATTTGATGGTAAAATCACACATTATCCATGGTCCTTGCGATACCTTGAACCTTAAATGTCCTTGTATAGAAGACAATCCACCAAAATGTCATATCCGGTGTGTCGGAGGAGAAATAATGGAAGTATGGTTACAAGACAAGGTATTATGATGGATAATAGATGGGTGGTGTCATATAAGCCAAAGTGTTGATGATGTTTAATTATCATATAAATGTTGAGGTGTGCTCGAATATAACATCTGTGAAATATGTCTTGACGTATATTTACAAGGGTCATGACAAACAAGTTATCAATATCGATCCAAATACACAATATGTCGTTATCAATGAGATAAAAAGGTTTGGAAGCTGATCATTTACGTACCCGGAAGTTTCTCAATCCTGGACAAAAATATGCGTACGATGAGATAATGAGGCATGTGCGTACAAGTTGCCCATGAATGTTCTTTGTAGATGGTAGGGGTGAGCAAAACTGAACCCGGAAATCGAGAAACCGACGGTTTTATTTGAGATTTTCAAAATCGATTTTTTTTGTTTGGCTTCGGTTTCACTCTCCAAAACCGACCCACTAAAACTGAAATTGACCAAAACCCAAAATATTTAATATGTTATTAATATTTGATATATATTGTAGTATGGTTGGGTATTATTTAGGTCAAGTTAATGACACTTGTAATATACATTGGTAATATAAATTGACACGTTTCTATTTATTCTTCCATCTCCTTCACCGAGTATCTAATATCCACTTAAATATGAAATTGAATACGCCAAATGTTACCTTATTGCTTGTAAAGTCAATTATATATAAAAAATGCATCTAATTTCTATTCTCTATAAATGATGACTAAATAATTGGTAGAATGTGTTTATTATTTTTCTATATTTTTATAATTGTTGAAAACTGGGTTCCAACCCAAAAAACACGGGTTGAAACCGAAACCGACACCGAAACCAAACCCACTTAGAAACCAAAACCGATGAGTTTTAGAAACCAAAAACCGAATTGATCGGTTTCCCTAAAATGGAACCAAACCGGCCCATGCACCCCCTAGTAGATGGTCATGGCGGAACAGGAAAACATATTTGTACAAAGCTTTACTTGCCAATATTCGCAAATGTGGTCATATTGTCCTCGCGACAACTTCATATGGTGTGGCGGCTAATAACATGCCTGGTGGAAGAACAACTCACTCACGATTCAAAATCCCTCTCAATCTCGAAAATAACTCGGTATGCAACATCAAAAAACAAAGCGTCGCCGCCCAACTACTTCATCTTGCAAACATATGGGGCGAAACGTCGATGCCAAACTGTAACACCTGGTTTCTCATACGAAGTACACCCAAAATTTTTCAAAGAATTATACATCAAAGTGGGTATACTTGTACTCAAACCACGGATCAAGATGTTATCATCACAAATAATTACACAATAGGTCCTTACAATTTTAACCAAGTATTACAAATAAATCTAATACACCTAAAGGACAGACTCTAAACTTGTCCATCATTCTTTATCACATGTCTTCCCCTATCACTGCTATAGATACATGCAAAACAACAACAACTCAAGTGTAAGCTTAAATAAAGCTTAGTGAGTAATCTCTTTATCACCAATCATCTCATTATCCGCTCATTCTAATCTCATTAGCAATTTTTAGATATACATCTCCTCTCTATCTCTGGAACCTGCAATCACATTAACTTTACAACACCAGTTAAATATTAGCAAATATTGACTTCTCACTAAGTACCGCACTTGGTACTTCTCATAGATTCAATTATAATCATGCATATATATATATATATATATATATATATATATATATATATATATATATATATATATATATATATATATATATATATACTCATTTCGCAACTAATTATACTCCAACTCAAAAGCTCTAATGGCTATACAATTCCATTCAAAATTCTATAACGCGACTACACTAGCATTTACTCAGTATATACAATCAATATGTATATTCAATTCTATTATTGTTATTCACAAATAACAATTTACTCCTCAATCGGTTTACAACAATATCAACATAACACATATATAAATATTTAACCTATAGCAAGGTAAAACTCTTCTCAAGTACTAGAGAGTACTCACTTGCTAATGGCTTAGTATATGGAATTCCCAATTTACGCGTATCGGGCTCCTGTTTACTAGGCTCGGTTGTATCACCATAGTCTAAATCAATACTCTAACAACCATAATCATTTCAATAACATCCAACTAAAAAAGATGTAGTATTTGAAAGAGGGAAAATGAGTATAAACGGTAAATATCAACTCAATATTTACCGAAACCCCCAAATCTGCGATTCTACTCATTCAACCGCAGAAACTCGACAATAATCACACCAATCACTCTAAAGGCATCCACTAACAATCTACTAACAACATATATAACAATATATAGCTAAATCATGGAATTTAAAGTTAGGGTTTCAAAACCCCAAAACCAAGAAATTACTCACCTCGATGAATTAGAAATCAAGAGCATGTTTGCGGGGTTAGATTCGAGTCTCTTTATGTTTCCCCACGAATCTCTAGCTTTAATTTGACAGAAAATCGCCTCTTTATGCTTTGAAATCGAAGTTGGGTGTATTTTTCCCGAAATGAGCATTTTCTGCACATTTAAAGGGGTCTACACGCGTAACACGGTCCGTGTTTTGCTACAGTGCCCCTGTTAAATTTACACGCCCGTGTTTTGCTACAGTAACCAGAAAACACAAAATTACCGTATGTTACATGACCCGTGTAACATTTACTCGACCCGTGTAAGCCATTTTTGGTGTTTTTAAGGCTCAAACTTCTTCCAAATGGGTTTTTAATCACCCCAACTCCATACATCAACTTAACTAATCTTAATCACACCAAGATTAGTACATAAGAAAGGTTTTAACCTCTTCTCACAAATCAAACAACTCATAACTCAAAGGTAATCATAAAAGATTGCCACACAACTCTAAATAACTCAAAGCTAGAATCATACTAATTTATATAGTCATAACTCCACTTACCTTAGTAAGCATCTCAAAATGAAAATGGGTCTTACAAATTCTCTCCTCCTTCAATAGATTCCGTACTCGGAATCTCTTAGAATAGGTATGGTCTATATAACTACCTCATCGTCACAATCACACATCACATACAATAATAATATTATCCTCTCGTCAGCTCATATGCGATGTATATATCGTTACACCTCATTTACTCATAATATAGCTAACGTCCGTTACCATTCTCATAAGATGATCTCTATAGCCATATTGACTATCATCATTGCTACGTAGACAAGTACTCACTCTTTTATAGCACACCTTTCTTTGTAGCTTTATCGACATCAATGTATCTCACCTTACTCCTTAGCACTTATATATATATATATATATATATATATATATATATATATATATATATATATATATATATATATATATATATATATATATATATATATATATATATATATATGACTCACATCGAGCCACATTCTCAGTGTATCATCAACTCTCTTTGTAACACTAATCTCAATAACTATTTGAGATTCAACTTCTGCTTGTAACTCAATAGGAAAACGGTCTCACCGATTCCAATCTCATACTCTCTCTCTCTCTCAATTTACTCCTCCAATAATAACACGCGAGTTATTGATTTCTCCTACTTGCACATCCTCGTCATTGAGAGTAGGAGGAACACTCAGATAACATATAAGACACAGATATTCAATTGTCTTACTCGTGTTACATAACTCATCAATACTAGAATGTAAATCCAAAAAATACTAAAATATCATAAACTATCTCGAGTTTCACTCACGTCTCCTTTAATTTGGTATTTAACCCTCGACACTTTTGTCACATAAGACCTCTTTCAGTTGTCTTATCTCCACGACCAATTACAATTTCTGCAAAAGCTCATTTATCTCTGCTCCCACCTCAGCACACATATTAGGTTTTTACCTGATATACAACTTACAATCCTCAACCAATAATGGCTCCTTTTCATCTCAGTTCATCAACATATCTCTTGTTTGTTTCTCTTAATGTGCTTACTCGCTACACCATCTCTTATGTGGACAATCCATATTATATTCTCACTCAATCATTGACTCTATCAAACTCGATAATTTTATTTTCAAATAAATTCTCAACACAACTGCATATATTCCTCTTGACACACCATCGGTAAGGATTTTCCTCTCGCCATTTCTCTATCGTTATCATCTCAATCTCTGATTCATCCAAATGACACAAAAATAATTTGTACATACTTACAGCTCACCGAAATCTCTACACATAACTCACAAGGAAAAATAATAATAACCAACAATGCAATCTCTACGGTGAGATTATATCTCATCATCCGATTTACTCATTAATCTCAAGAAATAGCTCAAGATTATTATAGCAAAATCTATTATCCATCGTCTCATACGAATAAATAGTTTTGTCATCTCGATACTCACACATTTATCTCATTGGCAATAATTAGTTTGATTGCTAAGGAACGAATCATATCAATCACAACCACAATTACTTTCCTCCTCTTTTAACTCATATATTCTCATCATGTATTTATAAAACTCTATCTAGTTCAACATACAAGAAATCTCGCACATTCTCAACACGAGTACATGACAAACAAACATACTCACAGCAACACTTCTTAACAGTATTACTCACTGTATTGTCTCACAGTACCTCTATACTGTTACTCAGCCTCTTATTCGTCCTCTTCTCAACCCACAAGGTTTCAAGCTATGCAAGCTTACCGATATGTTCATATCTGTGACACCCCAATTCTACTGTTTGCAAATACTATGGTTTTTCGTATAATACATGAATACAAAAATATGGTTTATCAAAAACCGATAATTTACATGTTTAAAACTGTGGGTGTTACAAATCCATACCAAATCTAACCATAGTAAGCAAGAAAATGATTAAACCTTGCGTCCAAGTTAGGAGCTAACTCAAGCTTCACTCCAGCTAAACTTCATCCCATTTATAGCAACTTATTTTAACCTGGAATACATGGCAAAACATAGAATACGTAAGACAAAAATGTCTCGTGAGTTACATGAGTTTTAGACTCAAACCTTTAACTTCTTTTTCCAACTTTTTATAAAATTTACATCATAAAACTTCTGTCAAAACTTTATAGTAATAACATACTAGAACTCTTTACTTCTCTATATTATTTCATAACATACTTTGGAAAATAGCATCTTTCAAAACCTTATAGTAGTAACATACTATAACTCTTTACTTTTCAAAATCACTTCATAATATACTTTACAAAAATAACTTCTTTTTTACTTTCTTTGACTGGTTTTATAAGCTTGCTGGATTTTTATACTTAGGGCTTTAATCACCATAAGTGATACCCCAAGTCTCTATGGCTAGAAAGAACGGATCAATCCTCACCATAGAAGTGCTGAGGCAATCTACTTCGCGATGGGGCTTTTGCCCCAGTAGACCCCTTACCTAACCCGGGTAGGTGGAACATAGTTCCCTTACTAACGCTGCTTGCTACAATTACCAGTCATAAAAATACTTTCTGCTTGCTTAAACATTTCTCACATTCATATTCATAGTGGCTAAGTGCCAAACTTCATCATTTTCTGTCTTTATGGCTAAGTGCCAAAATTATAACTTTCATCACATATGTAAAATATGTTTTTATAACAATCTAAGCTTTATGCTAAATCATACTTTTCAACATCTTATGGCTATATGCCATTCATACTTGAAACATATACGGTTTGTAACCAAAACACACTTCTTAAACATCTTGTGGCTATATGCCATTCATACTTGAAAACATATATAATTGTAACCCAAATATACTTTCACATAATTGGTTCATAGACCAACATACTTTCACTTAATTTGACTTGTAGTTCAAAACATAACTTCAAATATAGCATCATACTTTCTCAACAAATTAGAAATAATACTCTTGCATATAATTTCACATAAAGAGATTTTATAAGAAATATTGAAAATACTTACTTGCCATGTACCCCAGAATGGGTAAAAATACTGCATGTACTCACCTCATGTATTGCTAGAAGATTGACTACACGTTCCTTGTATTTATACTCTTTTGATTCCATAATCACTTGGCATGAACCTATATTTAACATGTTATACATTAACATTCATGCTAACTGACTATATAACTCATTAGAGTCCTTATAATACTATCTTGGGTCATAGCAATTATATAACTTTTAAATTACCAACTTTAGGCAAATCGTATATTATACGTATTTTACTACAGTACCCTCGGAGGGTCGTATTTCGATTCCGACAATTTTTCATGAAGTTTTGGGCCATAATAGACCTATGTTTAAAATTTGGGGTCAATCGGACAAGTATAAGACCAAAACTCAAAATCAATTTGCACTTGGCAGGAGACTCAATGCAATTCTGCCTGGCGCCGCGTCGCGTCTCGACGAGGGTGGTGGTCGCGTCGCGAAGGCAAAGCAGGTTGCCTTATTTGGCGATTTTCCAAACTGCAGATGCACTAATTCCTTACCTTAAGTTCTTAATACTTGACTTAATCATTTTAGAATCATTCTAGGACTAAAATAACAACTTACTTTTAGTTTCAAACCATGGAATCATTCCAATCCTTGACAAATTATAGAAATCCCGTTTTTAACATTTTTAGTCCAAAAAAACTAAAATTCCTTGAATCTATCTCTTACAACTGACTTCTTCAATCTTTTATGGTATATTGAACTTCATGAAAACCAATAAAACCATCTTTGATCACAGGGACCCGTGAGCTAGGGTTCTTGAGCCAAAAATTGGGTTTTTCCATGATTTCAACAACACCTCTTGAATTAAGTGTGTTTACTTGAGGTTTGATCATTAATAGATGGGAGAAATCATTAGAACCATTTCATATATTAAAATTTTCAGATTTCAGTTTTGACCCGGGAAGAAGATGCTAAGAACAAGTTCATAAACTTGATTTCTTACCTCCACCCACTTGGAAATCTTCTTTTCTTTGCTTGATTATTCCATTCCAACTATAATCCTTCAAGATCATGAAGAATTTGTGATCTCTCCCTCTCCATCAGCTGCTCCCGTTAACAATGAGATATTTTGGGAGTGTTCACATCTATTTATACTTCCAGATTTTTCATTTTTAGTCCCTAAGTTCTATTTCTTGAACTTTTGACACTTTATCACATTTTATCACAAAAAACTTAGTTTATTACATTTTTAGTCCTCAACTAGAATTATAACTTCATAATGATTTCTGTGTATGCCAGATGACCAAGTTACCCTCTTCATGGTAAAATGACCAAATTACCCTTTTCATTACAACTTTTGTAAAACTGTCCCAAAACTCCAAATTCCTCTTTTTAAGTTTAGTTCATTACATAATAACTCCAAAAATCATATTTTCCTTACATAAAAGTCATTTGGATGTCAAATGACCATTTTGCCATTTTTATCATTTTTCTCCAAACTCTTGGAATTTTACTACATTTCCCAATAAATTATTTTAATACTTTCAAAATATTTGATCTTTACATTAAGCATTATTTCGAATATAAATTCAAGATTTTTGGGTCGTTACAATATCTATCCACACGCAAGGATAGTACATGTCTCATTACTCCGCATCATCAATAAGTACATGCCTGTCAACACACAAGCACAACACTGCGACACCACCCTGCCTCAGCTCATGGTACCCCGTACCATCCTCTGGTTTCACCAGTCAATGCTGTGTCACGGTATCTCATACCGTCCTTTGATCAAATCATGGTACCTCGTACTATTCTCTGATTTTAATCCATCTCCTATTGACTCTGGCAGGTCTCCCATATAGTCTCAAGCCATATAGACTCACTGTCACTCCTCCTTTTGTTTGAGTCACAAAGGTCCTCACTACTCTAACCGAAATATACTCGTTATGTGGTTCCATAAAATATGTGGTCTCAACCTCAACTACTCAATATGTGACCCCACAGAATATGTGGTCTCAATCACATTTACTCGTTATGTGGTCCCACAAAATATGTGGTCTCAACCACTTTACTCGATATGTGGCCCCACAAAATATGTGGTCTCAACCACTTTACTCGATATGTGGCCCCACAAAATATGTGGTCTCAACCACTTTACTCGATATGTGGCCCCACAAAATATGTGGTCTCAACCACTTTACTCGATATGTGGCCCCACAAAATATGTGGTCTCAACCACATTTACTCGACAATTAACTCAATCTCTAGGCCAATAAGGCCTATATGAACCACTCTAGGTTCTCTCAATTATACCACAAAGTACTCTTTATGTGGTTATTCAAATGTCCTCTCACATCCCTGTTACAAATATCTCATCATGTGACCACCAACTCACAATTAGGTATAGTGTGCATTCAACTACACACTCACCGTCTTTCTCAACTCATATTCTTCTGGCTATCTCCGCAATTCATTTTGATCAATCATAAGTACTAGTTATGTGGCCCCACAAAATATGTGGTCTCAACCATATAGTACTCGTACATAGAAATCTCGTCACATCTGTGAAACAACAAGTAATATATGTGCAATATCATAATATATATATATATATATATATATATATATATATATATATATATATATCACTATGTATATTTTCATCATACACAATTATCCATGGTTGTTAAGTACTGACCAAGCAACCACTCATAATCTCAATTTTACATAATTACAAAGTACTAATTGTGTGATATGTAAACATTACCTCAATTAGACACGAGATTCTCATTTCAATGCAGGTTACTACATTTCATAATCATAATTCTCTAACACATGTAGTTTCAATTAATCTTGTATGTGTCCACATGTTTTACACATATTCTACTACATGTATTATCAACAATTAAATACGCGCGACACGTTATAACAACATGTTAAGTAAAGCTACTAATATACCTCATAGCATCCAAATCTCGTCTCCTCATTAGATAAAACTTGCGTACTTCGGTTCTCAATTCTTTCTGTTTACTTCTGTAGGTACAGCACGACCTGTGTCCTCTGAATACGGCCCGTGTTCTTTTGTTCAATTTTACTGCATACTTACTGTAATCAAAACACGACCCGTGCTCCTCCCACACGACCCGTGTGTTCTCAACTTTAACCCACTGTATGCTACTATAATCCCAACACGACCCGTGTCCCTCAAACACGGCCCATGTTGATGCTGCAGAATCCAAAATTTGTTCCTACTACTATTTTTAACATCCAACTTCTCCTAGATGGGTTTCCATTCATCATATCTCAACCCTTAACTCATGCTCGGCTTATACTCATACTCTTTCTCATCATCAGCTGGAATCTCGCCGTTAGCTGTAACCTTATCTCATCATCAATTAGTATCTCATCTCGTATTCAGTTGACATCTCGTTATCAACTCAAGTTCTCATCTCCTCGTTAGCTGATATCTCATATCAACCAAAATCTTGTCTCATTTTCAGTATTGGTACAACCGCTGTGACCAATTTATCAACTCGTCCTTCATATGACTCCATATCTGTGTTCACAAACAGAATATAACAATAACAAATATAACATAAAAGTTATAATTAACTCATAAACTAAAATCTGCAGCAGTTTCTTTTTCCAAGCATGTGATAGGGGCTCTCTCTTCTCGGTTCAAGTCTAGGACTCTACACTCAAGACCTAGTTCACTTAAACCATGCTCTGATACCAACTTGTAACACCCGGTTTCTCATACGAAGTACACCCAAAAATTTTCAAACAATAATACATCAAAGTGGGTATATTTGTACTCAAACCACGGATCAAGATGTTATCATCATAAATAATTACACAAAAGGTCCTTACAATTTTAACCAAGTATTACAAATAAATCTAATACACCTAAAGGACAGACTCTAAACTTGTCCATCATTTTTTATCACATGCCTTCCCCTATCACTGCTATAGATACCTGCAAAACAACAACAACTCAAGTGTAAGCTTAGATAAAGCTTAGTGAATAATCTCTTTATCACCAATCATTTCTCATTATCCGCTCATGCTAATCTCATTAGCAAATTTTAGATATACATCTCCTCTCTATCTCTGAACCTGCAAATCACATTAACTTTACAACACCAGTTAAATATTAGCAAATATTCACTTCTCACTAAGTACCGCACTTGGTACTTCTCACAGATTCAATTATAATCACTCATATATATATATATATATATATATATATATATATACTCATTTCGCAACTAATTATACTCCATCTCAAAAGCTCTCATGGCTATACAATTCCATTCAAAACTCTATAACGCGACTACGCTAGCATAATCATTTCAATAACATCCAACTCAAAAGATGTAGTATTTGAAAGAGGAAAAATGAGTATAAACGGTAAATATCAACTCAATATTTACCGAAACCCCCAAATCCACGATTCTACTCATTCAACCGTAGAAACTCGACAATAATCACACTAATCACTCTAAAGGCATCCACTAACAATCTACTAACAACATATATAACAATATATAGCTAAATCATGTAATTTAAAGTTAGGGTTTCAAAACCCCAAAACTAAGAAATTACTCACCTCGATGAATTAGGAATCAAGAGCGTGTTTGCGGGGTCAGATTCAAGTCTCTTTATGTTTCCCCACGAATCTCTAGCTTCAATTTGACAGAAAATCGCCTCTTTATGCTCTGAAATCGAAGTTGGGTGTATTTTTCCCGAAATGAGCATTTTCTGCACATTTAAAGGGGTTTGCACGCGTAACACGGCCAGTGTTAAATTTACACGGCCCGTGTTTTGCTACAGTGCCCGTGTTAAATTTACACTCCTATGTTTTGCTACAGTAACCAGGAAACACAAAATTACCGTATGTTACACGACCCGTGTAAGCCATTTTTGGCGTTTTTAAGTCTCAAACTTCTTCCAAATGGGTTTCTAATCACCCAAACTCATACATCAACTTAACTAATATTAATCACACCAAAATTAGTACATAATAAAGGTTTTAACCTCTTATCACAAATCAAACAACTCATAACTCAAAGGTAATCATAAAAGATTGCCACACAACTCTAAATAACTCAAAGCTAGAATCATACTAATTTATATAGTAATAACTCCACTTACCTTAGTAAGCATCTCAAAATGAAAATGGGTCTTACACAAAGTGACAGGCCATTGAGGCATTTGTTCGGATAATGCAAGATCTCACTAGGGTGATGCTCCCACTCGGTGGAAATATAATGGTTTTGGGAGGCGATTTCAGACAAGCGTTGCCGGTCGTAAGACATGGCAGACGAGCACAAATTGTAGACTCTAGCCTACGAATGTCGCCTCTTTGGTCTTCGATAATAGAGTTGCGTTTGACAAAAAATATGAGAGCACGAGTCACAACAATGTCTCTTCCATTCATCCCATCCCAAATCTTACTTTCACATTTCACCATCATACATCTCTCATCATTCATCCCGTCCCAAATCTTCTATTACCCAACCCACTCAATCCAATTAAAATTTAAAATAAAAAATCAATAACATATATTAATTTCAAATAAACCATATTTCCCGTCAACAGCTCTCATTTCTATTAAATGAAGGGCAAAATTATAAAAATAGTGATTTATTTTCCTTAATCTTCAACTCAATAACACAACTTCCATTTCCTTACTTTCTACTGATTTCGAACTCAATAACATAATTAAACACATTCTATTTTCTTTCAATTTCCTTCCATTTCATTCGTTTTTTTTTTCTCACCCTCTCTTTCATTCTTTAAAAAACTCGAGAACGGAATGTTAGGCTGTTAACAAACCGATTAACCTGTAAATTTTCAAACTGGTATAAAGCCGAAAACTGCAGGTATCGTTGCATCGAAGCTACCAGCACAAAATAACAAAGAGAAATGCGCTTTTTGGACAAATATTGGGCGGTAAAGCAAAACTTGATTTAAAAGTTGCCCTAAATTCTACGCCAAACATTCCCGTCGCCCAAACACACACACACACATACAAGCTTTTGCGTTTCCTCTGCTCACCGGAGCTCACACTACCGCCGCCACTGTCGCCGGCTAGGTACGCTCCTCGTCCTCCTCTCTCTGTCTCTCTCTGTCTCTCTCTCATCTTCATTCCCGTCTGTCACTCGCGTGACTCCGCCGCCACCCTTAACCATTCCATACTATCCTCCATCGGTAACCAATATGGGAGGCGGAGCACCGTCAGCGGTCGTACTTCCCTTACTTCTCTCCCTCCTATGGTCTCTCACCACTCCCTCCCTCTTCTGGCATCGCGACCCAACCACCACCGGTGATCACCTACACAGTGCCGCCGAAAACCCTTCTTTCCTCCTCCGCCGGAGCAACACCAGCACCATAGCCCTCCCTCTCGTCTCTCTTTCGCGCCGGAAAAACCATGCCTCCCCCTTCCTTTGACCTACACGACTGGAACCACATACCACCACCCTTTACATCTCCGTTACAGCGTCGCCAAACCCAATATCTCACCACCACCCGCCGGCCCTCCGCCAAAATCCATCAGCCTCCAGTGACTATCTCACCGCCGGAAAACCCTAATTTACAACCCGTTTTCGCCAGTGACCGCCACCGAACGCCTAGCTACCAACCTCAAATCTCTCTAGAGATCTCTCACCCATGGCCATCGCTAACCACGTGACGTCTGTGTGTATGTGATTCTCTGTGCTGCAGTAACCCTAAGACCCCATTCAGGCCCCGCTCTCCCCCTTCTGCCTGCTTGTTCATCCCAATCCGTTGCTAGATACAAATTTTAATACCATAGTTTTATGAATGTGAATTTCTGCAGGTTTTGGACGTTATAGGAAAGATCCTTGAACTAAACATGAGGAGGGGAACTCACTTGGACGTCAGGTTCAGTTGCATCCCCTACAACTCCATATGTAGCTTTGACTTTCATTAAGTTATTTGAATTGTGCTAAATTGCTTTTAAACAATTGTTTTTGGGACACGTAGCATCACAATTGCGCACTGTTTCATCATCACCTGTCACAAATTTTAGCTCGGTTTGCTCAAAGTTGACTGCAATTGCCTCTGTGTTTGTGTTTGGTGTGTGTAATATATAAGTTGCTTGTTGCTATGGTAATTGTGGTGTGATTTTAATTAGTTTTTGAGGTATGTTGGGTAGGTTTAATTATTAAATGATGATGTTGGTGTTGTTTCTATGAGTTTGTGTTCAATAAAAATTGAATTGTATGTCATGTTAACTTTGAGGTGTAAACCACACATGTATTGGCCTTTGTTCTATTAAAGATTGCTGCATGTTCACTGTCATCCCTGTTTGTTTGCTATGCATCCCCATTTTCATGGTCTTTTAGCTATGGTCATTGCGCCAACAACTATGCTCAAAGTTGTGTGCTTAATGCTCCAAGAGTTGGTGCTTAATGCTTTTACTTAGGGGTGACTTGTTATGTCGTTTTTCTTGTTGACATTGTTTTATCTGAATCTATCATTTGCATGGTTCTTCTATTTGTTCACTTATGTTGACTGTTGAGCAATTTTGGTGTTCTTAGTAGATTGATAGTATCGAACAAAGAGATGCTAGCTGAATCGGTGAGCTCCGTGGGGGGTGTCTTATCGATGCTCAAAGAGGCAGATCATTCCCTTAAGCTTCACGCCCTTTCCAATCTGAACATACTTGTTGAATATAATTGGCCAGAGATATCAGATAGCCTCCCAATCATGTAATTGTCACTGTAAACCGTGTCTGTTTCTTATATTTTATGCTTTCTTGATGTTTTTGTAATGTTTAGAGTAGACTAAGTTCTTTTCCAACGGATTTATCAAACACCATCACATTTTGAATGCAGAGAGAGTTTATATGAAGATGAGGAGTTTGAACAACGAGAGTTGGCCGCGTTGGTTTTGTCAAAGGTCTTGACCTGTTTCCCTTACCGCCTTATTGTTGTTGCTAAGTTGTAAGCTTACTGTATATGTTTCACATCTTATCAACCATGTGTTATGCTGTATTTGACTCTCATTTGAAAGATGCGTGGTCTTTATTTTGGTTGATGCATCTCTCTCATGTGTGACAGCTTTTTTACTACCTTGATGACCCGAATGAATCTTTGTCATATGCCCTTGGAGCTGGGAACTTATTTGACACTTCCGAAGAATCAGACTATGTTCAAAGACTTACCGGTAAGCGTAGCTAGTCTGTGGAGTTTTCATTACTCGAATAGTTAATTGTAGCCTCACAAACCGTATCTTGTTTTCAGCTGAAGCGATTGACAAGTATGCAAAAATGAAAACTAAGGCAGCAGAAACAGGTGGAGCTGCTGATGTGGACCCGAGGCTCGAAGCTATAGTTGAGAGAATGCTCGACAAGTAAAGCAACTTTTATCTCTCTTCTTAGGCCTTACACTCGTCATATAGATTTGTTGTACACAATGTGCTTTGTGAATGAAGACCAATGTGGTTGTATTTTTGTTCTTTCACAACATATAGAAAATGGATTCATAACTCATATAGATTTTTTCTATTAAATCAAGGTGTATAACGGATAAGAAACATCAACAAGCGATTGGGACAGCCATAGAATGCCATAGGTTGGATAAACTTAAGGAAGCAATTATAAACAGTGAAAACGTCCATGCAACTTTGTCGTATTGCATAAATGTATGTCATGCATTTGTCAATCGGAGGGAATACCGGAGTAAGGTAAATATGCACACGATTTGAAATGTGATCTATATGCTGGTGTACGAAAACTGGTTATTTGTTCTATTTTGTGCAGATTCTCCGTCTGCTTCTTGAGCTTTATTGGGATTTGGAGGCTTCAGATACATTTAAAATCTGTGAGCTGTTGATGTATTTGGACGAGCCGGATGATGTATCAACAATCTTACAGAGACTTATAAGGTCGGAAAGCCGGGAGGACGCATTAATAGGATACCAAATTGGACTGGAAATAGTTTACCATGGAGATAAGAGTTTTTTATCGAGGGTGCAAGGTACGCTCCCGGGCCCCAATGGTGATAGTGAGGTCAGATATTTGGAAAGGCATGCTAAAATAAACCAAATTTTGTCCGGGGAGACTTCTAATCAGCTGACCCGTCATTTCTTAAGCCAGCACAACAGGTGAGGGGAGCCATCTTTTTTGTTATTGGTAAAAAGTTGCAAGTGGAAGTACGTTGCTATTTGTTGCATTTAGCATTTTTTGTTCCTAATCTTACAGTTGCATGGTTCTACAAACAGGGCGGATCCAAGTATTCTCACTGCAATAGGACGGTCGGTAGCAATGAAAAGCACTGTGTGCCACAGTGCAAGTATCTACGCAAATGCACTCATGTATGCCGGCACGGCTATGGATGGTTTCTTAACGCAATATCCGGTATATGCGCTGTACTTGGTTTGTATGATCAATTAATCTCACTCATATTCAAAAAAATTGTTGGTATTCTGATGTCAGGGCTGGGTGGGGAGGGCCACACATTGGGCGGAATTCAGCTCAACTGCTGGGCTAGGTGTTATTCATAGGGGTAATTCAGAACAAGTACCAAATCTAAGGGAACTCGCTGGTTATGGTCTCGCTGGTAATCCTTATACCCAAGGCGGTGCCCTGTACGCTTTTGGCTTCCTTCATGTCGACCCTGATGGGTCCATTGTGAAATTGTTATGCGATTTCCTGAATGAATCCGATATCGAGGTTCTTGTTAATATTTCTGATTATAGTTGGGTAGTGATGGAATTTCCCGTCCAATCAAGAATCCACGTCAAAAATCAAAACTCTGAACATGAATTTAGTTAGATGAGTTGTCTTGTTTAGAATTAATTCAACCGAATATTAAATGCTAAAGAAAGAAAAAGTGGAAACAAAAAACTCATCAACATGTTTCAAAGTTTTGCTAGATTTTTGAGTAAACGGCATTTTCCATTACTACTTGCATTAAATTTTTTGTATGCTAAATATTGTTATTGTTTGGCGCAGGTTATTTTGCACGGTGCCTGCTTAGGCCTAGGTCTATTATCTCTCGGAAGTGCCGATGAACGAGTCTTCGGCTACATATATGACGTGTCGTCTTGTGTAAGCGCAGGCGACGCAAGAGGAGTCGCCGATTCTGCATACGCTGCTGGCATCAGTATGGGATTAGTAATGGCTGGAAGTTTAGACGAAAAGTGGGAGGATATGAATAAGGAGGCACATGCGACACCACATGAAAAGAGGACAAGGTACCCTTTAAAACCTATTATGTCCTTTTGTTACTATTAAGTGTTGACATCATTTATTTCTTGCTCTGAAGGGGGTTGGCATTGGGTGCTGCCCTCACTGTGTACGGAAGAGAAGAAGAAGCTGAGAAATTAATCGATACGATGACCTGTGATGAAGACCCAATAATAAGAGACGGGGGCATCTATGCATTGGCATTAGCATACACCGGGACAGCAAATCAAAAGGCAATCCGACAACTTCTCCACTTTGTTGTTTCAGACGCGAGTCATGATGTTAGAAGGACTGCTGTGTTAGCCCTCGGGTTTGTCCTCTGCTCTGAACCGGAACAGGTCTGTGTTGTTTCTCTATACCCCATTTCCAAATTCTTGTAAAAACATTTTGAATAACCTTAATATCATGCAGAGCACACGTATTGTATCCCCCATGTCACGGTCCTATGACCCTCATATTCGCTATGGGGCGGCTATGGCTCTAGGAATTTCGTGTGCTGGCACCTGCTTGGACAGGGCTATATCATTGCTCGAACCGTTGTTATCGGACACGGTTGATTTTGTTCGTCAAGGTGCGTACATTGGAATGTCAATGGTAATGATTCAAGCCACAACAGCCATGGACTCCCGTGTTGATGATTTCAGGTAAATATTCTTACTCAATATTTGGCTATGGCGGATTTTGTAAGTAGGATTTTTCTAGCAACATATAAACCTCATAAGCAAAACATGTTTGATTAATTTTCTTTTTGTCATTTAAAAAGAGAATGTTTGATTTGTTCAAATGAATAGTGTATTTTTTGTTTTTAATAAAACTAAAAAAATTTCGTGACCTATTATTAGGCGGCAACTCGAGAAGACCATTCTGGATAAAAACGAGGAAACAGTTAGCAAGATGGGCGCTATTCTGGCCTCCGGAATCCTCGATGCCGGTGGAAGAAATGTTACTATTAAGCTGCAGTCGAGGAACAAGAAAGCCGTTATGAATGCAGTCATTGGGCTTGCTGTTTTCAGCCAGTTTTGGTACTGGTATCCTCTGATATACTTCATTACCTTAGCCTTTTCACCCACCGCTTTGATTGGACTGAACCATGATCTAAACGTGCCAACGTTTGATTTCATATCATATGCCAAACCCTCAATGTTTGATTACCCCCTCCCAACACCTATCCCCACCACCACCCACACTGCAAGTCCATTCCCACCCGCTGTTTTGTCAACTTCCAAGAAAGAGGCGAAAAAGCCTAATGCTGACATGTTATCCGCCCAAGGAAGCTCGGATGGAGACTCTACGCAGGTATGTTTCTTTGTTTTTGGAAGGAATTGATAATTTTGGTTTGACGGAATCGGAATGAGAGATTCCATTCCAAGGCTGCCAAATGGTAGGAATTGAATCCATTATATGTATATTGAAACAAAATAAAAACAATCACATCTATTAACCAATAAACAAAAATTATTTTCATATACTTAAGGTTACATTAAAACTCTCCTATATAATTTTTTAGGAAAGACCAAATATTTTCTTGATTTGAATTCTTTACTATGATTACGTTGATAGGTTCGGTATATGTACTTGAAAAACCCGGCGAGAGTGATTCCTGCTCAAGAAAAATATATCCGATTTCTCCAAGAATCCAGATACATCCCAGTGAAGCCAGACACCTTCTCTGGTTTTCTTCTTATGAAAGACATGCGGCCCGATAAAATAAATGAGCCAAATAAAGTTTTAATGAACAACAAGAAGTTTCAAAATTTATTTTTAACCAAAAATGAGAAATTTAGTCATAAGGACTAAAATTGTCAATTTGGTCAAACTTATCCTAATTGGCTTTGACTAATTAAGAACTTATAAAATTAAGAAATATAACAAAGGAATCGAGGTAGAAACTTCAATTAAGTCAAACATTCCCTTAAACCAATGGTAAGGACCAAATTGTGAAGATTTTAGCAATAATCGGTTAACGGTTTGTTTGATTCTGTTTGATCGGTTTTTTTACGTAAAAATATTAATTGAAAGCATACTTTGTTACATATGGTTATTGACACTTGATAGTGTATCACAATTTACAAAAGTAGCACACAACACTAATATACAGTTTGGTGAATCCTAACGCAAACATACTATCAGGCCATTTTCCGCTATGGATGGTTTGAAATTAATGATAAGGGTTTTGTATGAGTTGTGAACAAAGAGGAATTTAATTAATGTGGTTTTATTTAGTGAAAATGTTTTAAAATAAATTTTAAATTTACCTTAATTTTTGGGATGTTACAAGTTGGTATCAGAGCACAGCTTGAGAGAATCAGGCTCACTTCAGTGAGTTCTGAACTCAAGTTGATGCTTAACAGTTTTCCTAAAAAAAGAACCTTTTACAAAGAAGGAAGTTTGATGAATGGTGAACTGAAGACACAGTGTGTACCGCCAGCCGACGCCAGTAGGGGAAAAGGGTTTGATTGTTTATTGTTGTAGATGCTTTCTAGAACATAAGATGTAGGTATGCTAGAGGAATCCCGGGTATGTTACTGAGATTACGGGTGAGCCGAGGGACACATTAGAGGAATGGGTTGTTACCAATCCAGTCGTCGAGAGAGGCAGACCCCATTATTTAGCATGCGTTGGATTTACGTTGTCAAAGGCAAATTCCTTACTAGTAGTTCCATGGATGGTTGGGAAAAACAAATAGGGTACTTATAAAAAAATAATAATAAATCGAAGTAACGGACTTGGACTTTAGTCCAAGTGGGAGAGGAATACAAAATTAAGGGAACAACATGAATATTGTATAGAATCGATGAAATTATTAAAATTAAAGTAACACGTCAATATATTTAAATATAATGTTATATTCACAAAACATTCCCCCTACTAGAGTATGATATTGTGAGAGAATTGAATAAGATTCAAATCCTTCCATTGGATTAATATTGATATGAAGTCAATCTAAAAGCTGAAGCCAGGCTATGTCACCTACTAAGTCTTCAAAATTCTCTTCACTTGTAGGCTCGAGTAAATCAGGGTTAATATTACTCATAGCAGAATCAGATGACAGAGATTGCTGCTGTGTATGAGTTCCTGATGAAGCTTCCTCCATTTTTTGAATGCTTCTTTTCTTATATGCATCCTTATGAGCAGCTTGTCTCAACTTCTTTGTGGCGTCTGTTAAACTCGAATGTGAACATTCGATTATCGCTTTTTTCTCCTTTTCTAGATTGGGTATTACATATCTCGACAATTCTATCGCTTTATTAGAATCATTACCAAATTCATGTGGCACAAATAACTTTAGTAATTACAACATTATGATATAAAAAAATGTAATTCTTTACCTGAGTACGATTAATAAGAGTTTGCAGACTCTTAATCTGTCGTGGAAGAGAACCTACGAGGAATGGACAAACAGTTCAACCTCAAGGAAGACGGTACACGATATTTCATGAACCGAATTTAGACTCCTAAGTTTAGTGAAGTGAGGGATCTGGTTTTAAATGAAGCTCATAAGTCGAGATATTCGATACATCCCGGATCGGACAAGATGTATCTCGATCTTAAGAAACTTTATTGGTGGCCCAACATGAAGGCACTGATTGCCACCTATGTCAATAAGTGTTTGACTTGCTCCAAAGTCAAAGCAGAGTACTAGAAACCATCTGGCCTACTCCAACAACCATCAATCCCGGAATGGAAATGGGAATGCATAGCCATGGATTTCATAACAAAATTGCCAAGAACTTCAAGTGGTTATGACTCCATTTGGGTAGTGATTGACCGTTTGACCAAATCAGCTCATTTTCTAGCCATCAAAGAGACTGACAAAATGGAGAAACTCACCAGGACCTATCTCATGGAAATTGTCAGGCTGCATGGAATACCAACATCTATTATCTCGGACCGAGATACCAGATTCACGTCCAGATTTTGGCAGTCATTGCAAAGGTCCCTAGGGACCAGGCTAGACATGAGTACTGCATATCATCCACAAATAGATGGACAGAGTGAAAGGATGATACAAACTCTGGAAGACATGCTCCGTGCTTGTGTGATAGACTTCGGTAATGCATGGGATACTCATCTACCGCTAGTTGAATTTTCATACAACAATAGTTATCACACTAGCATAAAGGCTGCTCCATTCGAGGCTTTGTACGGACTCAAATGTCGTTCTCCGATATGCTGGGTAGAAGTTGGAGATACTCAAATTACTGGCCCCGAGATCATTCATGAAACAACATAAAAGATTGTTCAGATAAGGGAACGATTAAAAGCCGCACGTAGTCGTCAGAAAAGCTATGCTGACGTAAGACGTAAACCCTTAGAGTTCAAAGTAGGAGACCGTGTCCTATTAAAGGTCGCACCATGGAAAGGTGTCATTAGATTTGGAAAACGAGGTAAGCTAAATCCCCGATACATCGGACCTTTTGAAATTCTCGAAAGGATTGGTCCGGTGGCCTACAAACTCAAGTTACCTCAACAACTCAGCAAAGTTCACGATACCTTCCATGTGTGTAATCTCAATAAGTGTCTCTCTGACGAGAGCCTTGTTATACCTCTCGATGAGATCCAGGTCAACACTAAACTTCACTTCATAGAGGAACCGGTGGAGATCATGGATCGAGAAATCAAAAGCCTCAAACAAAGCCGCATACCTATAGTAAAAGTCCGATGGAACTCTCGTAGAGGGCCGAAGTTTACTTGGGAACGGGAAGATCAAATGAAGCTAAAGTACCCACAACTATTCAAAGGTTCTCCATCCACTAATGGAACGAAATAATTTCGGGACAAAATTTCCTTTAACGGGGAGGTAATGTGACATCCCGGAAATTTAGGTCTAAAACTAGAAACAATCAATTCACTGCAAACCTCTTTGTAACCTGACCTTTTGAGCTTTAATGCATACTTTGGAAAATATAGTGTCATTACGATCAAACTAAGACAGGAGATGAAATCTTACTTCCTATAATGGAATATCTCAAGTACAAACTGAAACCCTAGTTAATATGTTTGAAAAACTGAAAATAAGTATTAACCATTTGTGAAACAAAACAAGCAATCTAACCTCAGAGTACATGTTTCCCTGATTCCGGAAATATAAATAACATTCAAAACGAAGCTCATATGCAAAAGTTACGACTGTTATAAGAAAACAAGCCAAAATAAACCAGTGTAACACTGATTTTATTTAACTACATAAATCGTTTCGATACGTTGAGGCACTTGCGCACCTCATAGGGAAATTCCGAGAACATTATTGGACTTAGACTATGGTCTATTATTGGATTCCATACTCGAAATATTTTTAGTAAAAATATTTATAAAAGTCAACTAATCGGATACTGCGGATAAATGAACGCAATATTTAAACGCGATTTCCCGATGTTCTACAACTCGAAAAAATTATCTGTTTAGGTTTCTAGAATCAGTGCACTCGGCTCGACAATTCTCCGGTCTCGAAAAAATTATTAGATATCGGGATCTTGCGCACGAATTATGTCATCCACGACATCACATTCACCAACCATTCACCAACCATTCACCAACCCCAACTACTCCATGAGACTATAAATAAGAGGCTTTGCATCTCATTTTTCTTCACCAATTCACCAAAGCTTCTAGCTTTTTCTTTTTTTCTCCAATTGCTCTCCTTTTGGCCAAGAACACCACCACCATTGGTCATTGCTCCACTACCGTCGCACCATCACTTCGCCGCACAAAACCTTGTTGTTTTGTGGTGTTATTTCGCGGTGCTTCTCAAACACGATCGTTCTTATATCTAAGCTGAATTCACGCTTCAAAAGTGAGTGTTACGGCCCCTTTGTCTATGCTTTTATATATTATGGGGGAGAATACATGTGTAATATAAATATTTACCAATTTCATATCAAGTTTTATAAATGTTATTATAGCTTTATAAAATGTTTTCAATAAGCGAGTATTGTACTCTTTTATGTATATACTTATCAACATACTCGATTAGACTTGTCTATCCTACATTTATCAATGGCTTAGATAGTGAGACACTATTCATAACTAAGTAAAAATACTTAGACCCTACACTACTATAACTGTTAATCAAGCAGAGCGAGATACATATGTATAGATCTATACGGGTTGACACCCCCACCTATGGTTGTTAGCTACAACTTCGACTTGCAAATCGATGTAGGTGATACTTATCTTTTTCATTACTACGACGTCCATGAAGCGTTGTAGGGGGTACATTTCAGTCGAATAGCTCGGTTATAGGACTTAACTATACGCATTGATGGTTTTCTCATAAACGTACATATCATTTATAAGTATGGTATTACTTACAATTTTCAGCAACTCTATACATTTCATTTATAAGTATTATTTTACTTACAAAAGGAATACTTTTAGTTATTTTAAAAGTATTACTGCTGCGTTTAGCAGAAAACCTGTAACTCTCACCAACCTTGCGTTGACCCTCAAAACTACATGTATTCTCAAGAGATCAGTAAGCCTTTCAGAAGATGGAAATGTTCACCGATATCAGGCAACTTAGTTTACTATTTTTATTTTATATCTACCTATCTGTTTAAGGCATTTCATGTACTTTACTATTATTATCTGTAATAACTCTGTATTCAAACTTCAAGATGAAATACAATTATCCTTTTGTTTATCGTTGTACTTGGGCTGTATATTCAATTGCTTGAGATCCATGAACTAAGTCGCACAGCCCGGCGTATTCCGCCGCCTCGGCCGGGGGTGTGACAGTAGGAAAGAATGAGACTGAAAATATCGTAGATATATATGATGATACATACCCGTTTATATAGTATCTTGCAGCTAGAACTAAAAGGACATTATTACCGAAATTCAAAACATCTACAGTATGTGCGATCTTTCCACTACCCTAAGTGCCATTTTCTTCAAAATTCGCTGATCGACTCCGATGAGAACGGGATAATGAAAAGACTTTTTGAAATAAAAATGTATATCTCCTGATAGTGGAGATAGTTCAAAAAATTTTCAATGCTCATCTAAAAATGAACTTATAAGAACCAAGGTAAATTTTGATTGAAATAAGACAATTGGAGTTTTTATAAATATAGAGTTATTGAGCCAATAAGTATTTGAAAGAAAAGTTGAATTGAGACAAACGTGCGACGAAATATGAGGATTTCAGATAAATACAACAGGACTGGTGTGAAATCCTGTCAAATCCACCTAACAGGGTTTCCCATATGAGACCAGTGAAAAGTCTCAAAGGTTGGTGAAAAGCCTATACGTATATGAGGCTGGTGTAAAGTCTCACATTTATACGGTGTACTCATAATACTGGTAAAAAAATCTCTAAGCCGGTGAAAGGCCTCCGTCCTTATTGGTGTTATGATCTAAGGTTGGTGTGAAGCCCTTATGCCAGGTATTACATATATTGATGGATAAAAATCTTAAATTTGTGTTATAATAGTAGTGATTAATAATACTATTATGTATATGTGCTTACATCGGTGATATACGTGTAGACATAGATGGCAGGAATGTAATTGTTGATTAGTATGTATGCCTTGATGACAAGTAGAAGCGTTGGGATTAAATTGTCTAGTAGACTTATAGCTGTCAAAATAAATATTTAATGCAGGTGTCGGTAGTAATAGTTGATACTACGGTAATGTTGGCAATAAATTACCCTTATATTTATATAGCAGGAGTATGTTTATAATCAAGTTTATGGTAGCAAAGTCGAGGGATATTGGCTATTGCAAGGAAATAGCAGTCATGTGGATTATGTATCTTGCTACGCGCTACGTCAGGGGTCGGATGTCATGCTCATGCAGCAAGGTAAGCTAATAGCATATGCCAGATGATAACCCACCGAAATTTCATACTGTTTACAAGGTTTCATCAGAATTCCAATTGGAAAACTAAGATGAAGAATATGGACTCATACTTGTGGCTGTTATTTGTTTTGATTGGGGCCTTTGCATCAGGGAGTTGGTGGAGGTGGGCAATAGAGGGGGCAGCAGAGGCGGCGGTGGAGGTGGGGAACAGAGGGGCAGCAGATGCATCGAAGCTCGAGCTCCGGAGGTGCTCTATAACAAATCTAGGGTTGTGACGGTAAGGGGTGAATACGTGAGAGGTAGAAGGCTAGAAGCAAGAGGCGACAATAGTTAATAGGAGATCGACAGTCTCCTTGAGGTTATCGGCTGGGTAGTCAATCTCGCGCTATAGCGTTGCTATAGCGCCGAGATAGCGTTTTGCGGAGTCAGGCCGAGATAGAAATGAAAATCTCGGTTAGTAATCTTGCTGGTGCTATTATCGCCGAGATTTTCCGATATTGTCCGAGATTTAGCGCTATTTGGGACCGCTATAGCGGCGTTATGACCGCTATTTGGACCAGGTGATTATTTTTCCGAAATTTTTGAAAAATATTGGGTTGTTGACTGTAATGTGTGTTGAGGTCATTATTTTGTGTATATTTTTCGTTATGATATATGATTCTTTGTATCAAATATGATTGTGATTAAGAAGAAATTAAAGTATTACTTATGAATATAGAAGTATAAATATTAATTGTATGTAATATAAAAAAACGCTATCCCGCCGCTAGAACCGCTTTTTCAAATAGCGGCCAGTGACCGCTATTTCATTTTGGATCGCGATAACTACATAGGTTACCGGTAACAACAGTATCGATCGTGAAGGATCATTGGTCAAGCTTAAAGAAGAAAGAAGTAGAGAACGGGAAGAAGAAAAGAGAGAGCAAGGGACCAAGCGGGTAACAAATAAAACTTAATAATAATAATAATAATAATACTTAAAAGAAATTACAAATAAAAATAATAAAAATAAAAACAATAGTCTTTTAGAGGAGATGAGACCTTTTGTATTTATTTTAGTTTAAAAATTAAAAATAATAAAAATAAAACTTAAAAGAAATTACAAAAGGGTATAATAGTCTTTTTATATCCGTTAGGGACCAAGCGGGTAACAAAATCAAAATATAGGGACTGTCCGAGTTAAAAAAAGAAATTAGGGACCAACCACGTAAATCACCCCAAACCACGAGGACCATTCATGTAATTTACTCTAATAATAATAATAATAATAATAATAATAATAATAATAATAATAATAATAATAGTAATAATAATAATAATCCTAGAAATCAAACTATAAAACGAAGGGGGTTAAGTGTCATTTAATAAAACTTAAATTATTAAATAATGAGTTATGGGATAATAAAAAATAAGATGGCATATATGGGGGACTTCTTTTGCCAATGATTAAAACTTGCAAGGATTTTTGGTAGCACGTGATCGAATGGAATTTTTCTCGTGCGACCAAACTTTGGATTGTGCGGCCGAGTTGTAGACTAAATTAGTCCACATATTAACGCTCGTAACCCTAGTGACGTATCTCTTTGGGTGTTGCTCTCATTCGCTATCTCTCTCGTTTCTCCCTCTCTCACGTCGTCTCTCTCACCCTTGTTTTCATTCTTGCCGTTGCTGTTGTAAGCTTTGAAAAGGAATAGAGCATGTGCTTGATTGGTGAAGGTGCGATTAAGTGAGTGCAAAAGATAGGGCTGTGGTGATTTAATTGCAGCAGCAACGAGATAAGTTTTAATCTTCTCCTTGTCTTAGCCGTGAGCACCACCACCACACCTCCGTCGTGGGTTTGTGTGTGTTTGAATGGGTCTTGATGTTTATACGTTGAGGTGATGTGTTGTACTAGAAATTCTGAATTTTTGAGTGTCCCTTGGAACATAATTCAGGCCCTAGAGGGTCTTAATGGCTTGTCTTAATGGGTTAGGTGGGTGAAAACCAGTGTTGCAAAACTCGGCCGAGTACTCGGACTCGGCTAGGTACCTTGGCGATTTTTCAAGAACCGGTCTAATAACTCGGAGTAGCTATTACTTGGAATTCCTCAGAAATCCTCGGAAATTCCTCGGTCAAACCTTATACTCGGTTTGTTGACTGAAAAAAATGAAAATAAACCCCTATTTTATTATAAATCTAATGAGGGGTGTCATGATAAATAGAGACAGACGGGAGAATATTAAGTAAGTGGGCTGCCATGTAGAAGGCTTCAGGCCAAAAGGTGGGGGGAGGTGAGAATGAAAAAGGAGCGTACGCATCATGTTGTTGATGGTGCGTATCATGCTTTCGGACCTCCCGTTTTGTTGAGAGGTGTGGGGACAGGAAAAACAAAAAGTAGTGCCAGTGGAAGAGAAATGATCATGGAAGAATTTGTTGTTGTATTCCCCGTATTATCACATTGAAGTTGTTTTATGGTACCCCCAAATTGAGTTTTAATTATGTTTGAAAGATGGAAAAATTTGTCAAACACGTTAGATTTGGATTTTAGGGGGTAAACCCAAAGGTAATGAGTATAATGATCAAGGAATAAAACATAATATTGCAAACCACCACAACTAGGAATAAGAGATGTCCACAAGTCAGAGTGTATTATTTCAAAAGGAGCAGAAACCATGGTTTTGAAAACCGGACCGGACATTGAACCGGCCGTCTTACCGGTTCGATGGTTCAACCGGTTGAACTAGTCTCAAAAACCGTAAAAATCGGCTTATATATATATATATATATATATATATATATATATATATATATATATATATATATATATATATATATATATATATATATATATATATATATATATATATATATATATATATATATATATATATATATATATATATATCAAGGTTGTAGAAGTCGCTAGGCGGTAGGTGGGCGGTCGACTGGGGCCTAGGACTAGTCGGTCTAGGCGAGGACTAGTCGGCGCCTAGGCGGAGAGTATTAATTGTAATAAATTTTATTTTTTTAAATTATATATATATATATATATATATATATATATATATATATATATATATATATATATATATATATATATATATATATATATATATATATATATATATATATATATATATATATATATCGGTGAGCATGCAAACAACTATATCAAATCTTGCAATTGTAAATAAGAATAGGAAACCTGGATAAACCAATGGTTGGTAGGTGCGAAGTGCTCTGCAAGCTTCACACCCCTAGATGCTATTTCAGTCTACCAAGTGCATCAATACCCATGTACCTTAAATTATGAATGTTAGAAGCATTTGTTAAGTGCAAAAGGAGGGGTTCCAAAACAGAATGTTAGAAGCATTTGTTAACTGCAAAACAGAATGTTGGAAGCATTTGTTAACTGCTAGTAAGATTTAGGGTACCAATGATGGTATACATCTGCATAAAACTAATAATTGAGGATACCAACGAAATTGACAATATCTAACACTAAACTTGTAAAAATCTGCATAACAGTGGAATTGACAATGGAGTTGACAATATGTAAAAATCTGCATACCAATGGAATTGACAATATGTAAAAATATGTAATTATCAATGATGGTATACATCTGCCCACCGGACTGCTGTCAAGTTATCCTTTTACAACAACTACTCACCAATTTATTCATTGTTTTCACCCTAAACAAACAGACATGAATAATTAAAAGAAAAAAAATTACCTTCGAACAGGCGATCCCAATTTTAAGCTCCTTGGCATGGTGAATCTAAGTTGGCTTCAGTTACAGAAGACACATTCACCAACAAAACCTTCCACAAATACAGACTACCTTCGATTGACAGTGACAAAATAGTAGGAGCATTAATATCAATAATATGGGGAAAATCAACATATTTATCATTAGGAGGAACCCAGAAGTATCCACGGAACACCAAGTTCTTAACATCAAGCAATCTGGCAACGTACTGAGTCGATCTCCTTCAAACTTTATCTGTTTTGTACCAAGTTTAGGTTGATTTTGTCATTCCATCTTTTCCATGGCGGCAACAAAGCCCTCGCACAAGAGAATTTGCAGCAAAACTCAAATTAGGCGTAAATTTATTGAAACCGTAAGCTGAAGTTTTAATTATTCATGCAATTCCCAAACTGGAATCGTAACATGCAATTCGCTGTTGACATGCACAATGACATATGATATTGTCATCTGAATCTGAATAAATTTTTATGTGAATGTGAATGAAATTAACTTTATGAATCATAGTATATTCATTATAAATTATTAAAATATTGAATTGTTAAAAATTTTCTAACTAAATTAATTATATTCATATTTCGAAGTATATTTAAAATACCATATGATATTGATATGTGAATCTAAATAAATTGTTATGTGAATGTAAATTATTTATATTGTGAATCAGAGTAAAATCATTATAAATAATTAAAATGTTGAAGTAGTAAAAAACTTCTAAGTAAATTCTCAATATTATATGAGTTTGATATGTGAATATGAGTAAATTTTCGTGTAAATATGAGTAAATCCACTTGTGAATCAAGTAAATTACTTATAAATGGTTATAATATTGAAGTAGTAAAAGTTTTAAAAGTAAAATAATTACTAATATTCAAATTTTTACAGTTCAGATTCACATTATGAATCTAGACGAGCTGTACTTATGGAAAAAAATTATTTTTTGTATATCAATATGGATGTCTATTTTTAGAATACAAAAAATTATGAATTTTGGTATATTCGGTTTTTATTTTTGAAAAAGAATATTTTCAAAAAATTAAAAAACTAAAATAATGAAGTGGGTTTTTTGTTATAATCATCTACATGTGCGTCGATGTTAAAAATTTACAACCTAATTTTTAGTCGTTGATGATTTTGATTCCGACGATAGTGATTAGTCCCTTGGTACCATGGATAATTTTAGTCCTTGTTGAACCCAACCATATATATATATATATATATATATATATATATATATATATATATATATATATATATATATATATATATATATATATATATATATATATATATATATATATCATTACTATATAAAAAAGGCTTTTTTTCTCCATTCAGCATTCTTCTCCAACTGATATTTTCAGCACGCCACGTACCTCTTATTTGAACGTTTCGATGTTACATGGAAGGGGCACGTCTGTTCGTTGCACTTCAATTTTGTTTCTCATATATCATTACTATATATGAAAACGCGATTTTTCTCCATCGCCTATCCGGTTCAACGTAGGGTTCTCTTCCCGCCATGTATTATTTTCTCTGAAACGTCGCTTCCCATCTCCAAGTGGTTGTACCCCTTCATCTACTCTTCAATATAAGAAAACTCCTTCATCTACTCTTACGATGTATGTGTTTTTTCTCCACCGCCTTCTTGTGCACTAAAATGGCGAGTTTGAAAGGCACGATGATTTTCTTTGGGTTCTTGAGAATGCGAATCATCTCAAAACCATCGACTGGCTCCTGTTGTAATGGTGTAAATGTAATTCAAGTTCGTAATTAACGCTATTCCTTTCCAATTTTTCGTAATTAACGTTATTTCTTTTGATCAACCCTTTTAACTTGGATAGGGGTTCCCATTGGAATTTTTAGTTTATTTGTTGATTTTTTTTCTTCCCATGAGTAACTGAATCGAGAATTTAACAAGATACAAATTTTGACGAGAGGCATCAATATTGAGAAAATAATTAAATTTATGAAAGGCATCACTACTGTTTCAATTTGATAGATTCTTCACGATGTACATGATTGAATCTCTAATGAGATTTGCACTGGATTTGGGGGGGAAGTATGCTACCTACTGCTTCGTTTGAAGGTATGAAAATCAAAGTTTCCCTTACCTTACTTTCAAGTTACTGCTTGCCTGTAATTTTGAATAACGTAATATAAGGTAATGAATAATTACATAAAATTGGGTTATACACCTGCGATTACTGTATTCCATAATAATTGATTTTGTGCTCTCTGTATCCGGTACCAAGAATCAATCTTCCAAATCAAAAAGAATATTTATGGTTAGAAAATCAAGGTTAATTGATATTTTCAATGGGCTTTGTAGTGATAACTCGTTTAATTCCAAGACTCAATCCTTCTCTCTTTGCAACACTTTTTTAGCAATAGTAATAATTGTCATGAACTAAAGCGGAGATGCGTGATTTGATGTACTAAATTGTTCATATATGATATATTTTATGATTTTGGTAACAAGTAGAAATAGATAACGAGTTATGGATTAACCTTGATTTTTTAACCATAAATGCTCTTTTTGATTTGGAAGATTGATCCTTGGTGTCTGATACAGAGAGCACAAAATTCATCATCATGGAATAGAGTAAATGTTGGTAACAACTAGAAATAGATAATTAAAGCTCCGCAAATGAAAATTTTGATCAAGTAGATGGAAAGAATCTTGATTCGGTGGAGCTACTTGTAGTCAAACAAGTTTTTAGAGTGTAATTGGCAATACATTAAGAATGCTTCAATGTGGTAAGTAAGTCAATAAACTTGGCTTAATCCATTAAGCCACACATATTGCCATGTCGCCTTTCTTTTGTTTTACATCCCATTTTCGTTTTTCGTACAACTAAGTAACCACTACCAAGCACGGCCCTTAAAATTTACCTAGTATATAAAACTATAAAAGCTTTTTTTTCCTCAGACACGTATTCGGATTGCATATTGGTTTTCTAGACGCCACGTATTTACGGGTTGAACGACGTAATGGCACGTCCAATTGAATCTACAACGTTTCAACATATACGCTTCGTTCCCCAGTTTCATTTAACGACGGAAGAGAAAGGAAGTTGGAAGAAAAGGAAAGATGATCGTGTTCCCAAGAATTTTTTTGGAAGGAAGCGGGGAGAAAGGAAGAGAAGACAAGGGATGATCGTCCCTCCTAATCATCCTCCCAAATCGGAGTGATTTGGAGAGAAACTGAAAGAACAGACGATTTTAACGCATATACCGATCTACTTCCCTTTCCTTCCGTTAAAACTCAGGAACCTGAAATTTCAATTTCATATCTTTTCTTTCCTTTTCGTTTCTCTCCTTATTTTCCATCCCCTTCTTTTCTTTCCTTTACAAAACTGGGGAACGAAGTGATACTCTCTTGATATATAATCGGTTCCGTGGTTAAAAACCGTAGATACTTTCTTCTCGCTTCTTTTCATCGCAACGACCCCCAATCCCCTTTCCGGCACCGCCATGTACGTTCTCGATGATTTCATGAAGTCGTTCAACAAAGAAGACAAGGAATGGAATCAGAATACGATGGTGACTCAACCCCACTTTCTCTTTTGGTAAACCTAAATTGCCTGTTTCTCTCTTTTTCTTTTATGCAGTCTGTTCCTATGATTTCTTCTTATATTCGCTTCATCGACCATCTTCATCTTCTCTTAAAGAGAATTCTTGGTTTTAGTTTATGCACAGAGTCTGTTTCTATTTTAGTTTCTGATTTGATTTTGTTTTCTTTGATTTTACTTACTAGTTTTAGGGAATACGTCCAATAGGATACATATTATGCGAGTTGTTTCTGTTTTTTATGGAATTTAGGACGCCATTACAGGAGTTTGCTTATTTCCTGAAGCCCAAATCGCTAATTGACCAGGAATGGTCCTCTTTTTTCAGGCTCTTCAACATCTCCAAAATTGAATATCACCCCCACGAATCTCGATGTTCTCTCCAACAACACCCCCACTCAAATCATCTATATTTCTCTCAACAACATCGCTGATCTAATAATCTCTAAAAATATCCTAGATGGCAGCCATATCTCTTGCATATCAATCTTCGTTAAGGTTAGTGTGTGTTCTTCAATTTGTGCGTTTTTTCTCCAACGCCCTTCTTCCTTGCCTACTTAGATGGCGATTTTCATGACAAGAAGTTCAAATCTGTAGTAACATTTCGACGGTTGGGATCAGAGGTCACTATTCATCGCCTCAATTCTACTTCTGATGCATCATCGTTTCTCTCCAGCATGGATGGATTAACAATTCAACTTTCAATTCTATCAATACATATGGTTATCCTCTCGGATGCTCTATGTTCAGGTTTGCCCTACTACTTTTTTCTCCTATTTCACTTTTCTGGCTTTTGAAAATCTTACATGTTTGGATGAAATTGCCCTAGATTTGAACAATTGATGCTTCAAGGAAAGTAAATTTGAATGCATTCTGTGTGAATTTTCTATTTTTCTAGGTTCCGATATTATTTGATTTTGGTTTCTTCCCCTGTTCCAAGTCCCTCTATGGGTATGATTTATAAACACTACTGGACCGAACCCAGCTATGGTAACAACTCTTTAGCTTGCATTGCTTCGTGGTGCCTTAAAAATTGTTCGTGAAATAAAGAAATATTGCGATTAAATGTGTTTTGTCTGAATCTGGTAATTAGTTAAGTGCATATTGTTGATCCCAAGTCCAAAGTGGGGGTAAGTCCTAAACTTGGATAATTATCGATACAAACTACAATCATTTTTTCATCAAATATATAAAATGTTGAACTTTTGCTAGATCATACGTAAATTTGAGCCATCATTTGTTATGTGTAAAATACTTTTTAATTGTCACCATCTTGATTAGTCAAAATATATCCACTTAAGTTTTGATGAATAAATAGTCAAATAAGTCACAGACGAGTTATGGATACATTTTCTTAATAATCTTTTTTATGTCTCTCTAACAAAAAATACACTTTGTAGGTGTGATAATATCTGCAAATCTTGGAATGTTTTTCTGACTTAAGTGTTCATGAGTGCAAAGAAGCGTTGGTGTGCATATATTAAAGGTGTAGTAATCATTTCTTATTTTATATTTCTACATTCCGTTTCAAATGTATAATTTATTTTATATTTTGGTCAGAGACATTATATATGAAGATGTTAATAATGTGAAAACTTGGTGTAATGTAACTTTAAACTCCAGTTCCATTTGTTAGAATTATAGTTTTTTTTTGTTTTTTATGAGTATCTTTTATAGCAGATATAAGCAACACTTTCATTACTTTTTAACTTCTGTGGTTCTTGGTGTTCCCTTTTTAAGCGAGTATTATTAATTTCTCTTTATTGATTTTGTGGCTGCTTGCAAACAGGTTAGACGGCCTTAAGAAACAACAATATGGTCTTTAGCAGGAACCAAATTTTGAAAAAAAGAAAAAAAGAATTAAGACAAGCAGATAGATAATATTTACAAAATATGTAGTACCTCTTAATGAGTACCATCAAGGAGAGTTATGCTTATTTAAGATGTTGGCCTACTTCTGTCAGTTGTTAATCAAGATCCATCAAGTATCAATTTTTCTTAATTTTATACATATACATGTAGATTGTTATCATTTGCGTTTTTTTGCAATAGTATATGTTTGGGCATACATGCAAAAAACTTAGCACATCAAATATGATTATGAAAATAAAAAATTCTACAGGAAAACGATCTTAGAGAAATGGAATGCAATGTTTTCAATTTAAACCCAAAACATTTAAATGGAAATAATTTACTCCCTTCCTTCCTGCCCTCTTACTTCCCAACTTAAAGTTGCATGTTGAGATTCAAAATACCAATCGACAATGGTAACTCTCTTTAAACAGTCACACTCCACCACTCCACCGCCTCCGCCTTTTCCCTGCATTGCATTAGGGTGCTGAGGTAAGTTGTTTTAATTTTTCCTCAATTCGGGCTAGCATATGGATATCTAATTTGGGTTTTGGGGGAATCGAACGATTGAAAACGATGGATTGAAATTAAGTTTTTTGAATTTGATCATCTTATAATCAAGATTGTTCACGCAATATGTTGTGTAACATCTTTTAGGGTTAATCGCTTTGAAGCTTCACTCGCTTTGATATGCCTCCTGATTTGTGGACCTTTTTATTACCACTTTTTTTTCTATGTATCTTTGTAAGACCTCATAACCATATAACATACATCGAAAAAATCTCATTATATTTTGATGTTTTACTCAAGCTTTTGTTCATTGTAGTAGATTAAATTATCATGTGTTAGAATGTTTTAGAGGGTTCGGGTTTATTATTCTTTACTACAAAAGTTTGTATGATAATTTTTTTCACTATGTGCTTTTTCATCGATAAGTTGCAGCTTATAATGGAAAAACTTAATTCAAATCTAGACACAGTAGCTTGGCTTGGTAAAAAGGTTTGTTGTTCAGAGTATGAATGAATACTTGGTTCTGGGGTCAGCTTTACAGTTTATTGGTTATTTGTCATTCTTATAAATAATCGGAAATGTTAGACTAACTGCTCTAGAGGTAACCTGCCGGAGAAAGCCAAAGGACGAGAGCTACTCGATTAAGAAGATTAGGGAATAAACAAAGGAAAGCTAACTTGTTTGAACTTACGAGGGAAAAGAAAAAATACCCTATGACAAGTGAGTAATTGTGTCTTTCAAGAGTAATTCCAATATTATATGCACTATTCAACATATAACTTTTCTATGTATTACAGCTTTCGGTCATTTTTGGGTGTTCACAACCCGTTACTGCTCGAAGGGTAATTTAAGAAGACATGTCATTGTTGGGAAATCTACATTTTGCAACAAAAAAAAGTGTTTCAAAAGCTAAGATGTATATATTTTTCTTTAAGAAAAATTGCATAGAATAGCGTCATACTTTAATCTCAATACATTTATTGTGGGTTTACTTTTCTCTTATTCAGACATCGTACTTCAAAAATCTGTCAAATTTTAGCATTTTACCTTTGTTTATTGTACAGCCAAGTAAACCGTCCTGGGCCGTGCTGAGCATGGCCCTTAAAATGTACCTAGTATATATATATATATATATATATATATATATATATATATATATATATATATATATATATATATATATATATATATATATATATATATATATATATATATATATATATAATGAAGGGGACTCATCACTTATCGTAGAAACCATTGAAACATATGCAAAAGTATTTGATTAAAATCTGAATTTCTATTATCTAAAAAGCGAAACGTAATGCTCAAACAATGAAGAAATCATAATGTAGCTTGGCATTTGACACTTAACAGGAAGAAGTAGGCAATTTGCAACTTTCAATTCAAAGCATGAAAGTTGAAAGCATATCCCACATCCCACATCGGAACTAGATAGAAAAGTATTTGGTTTTTCTTATTATAAAATGGATGTGGTAAAGCTTCTCTCACAGGCAGAGCCTTGGTACAACATCGCTTTGAAGAAAGAAGTGGGTAACTCTATTGGCTTTTTAAAAGCTGGCCCAAGTTATTTTTTATAGTTTAAAATATTTTCAATTCTAAACCGGTTTTGAGTATAAACCGCACCAGTTTAACCGGTTTTTTAGTGAACCCGACGGTTCTTAACGGTTCGTTTACAAAACGGTTTTGAAGCATAAAAAACCGGTAGCCAGACCGGTTGAACCGGCCGGTCCGGTTTTCAAAACAATGGCAGAAACAGTAGATTCAGACAAATAAAATGGAAGTCTAGCGTGTTTGCCAAGTTGACACGCTTGACAGATTACATTATTTTTGGAAAAACGACAAGAAATAGAGCTACTAGAAGATAAATGTTTCAAGACTTGATCTCCGGGATGACCAAGCCGTTGATGCCAAGTGGAATGAGAAGTGGAGACAAAAGCATGACTTGTGGAGCTGGTGACCGGATAGAGAGGTCCGGTGCTGTCACATCGGATTAGCGGGCGGCGAGTCTGATAATCAAGAACAGTAAAACCATAAGGATCAAAATCAATAGAACAATTGTTATGAGTGGTAAATTTACGGACAGAGATGAGATTTTAAATAATGTTGGGAGTAATGAGAACATTTCGTAAGTGTAAAGGACGATAAATATTGGTAATGGGAAAAAAAGAATGTCCCGAAGTCATAACCGACATTGAAGATCCGTTACCGACATAAATAAAACATGGCGTATAATGACTATTGCAAAGGGAATTGAGTATACCTTCGTTTGCGTGAACGTGGTCGGTTGCCCCGGAATCCATAACCCATCCACCTTGTCTCGGGTCATTGAGCGTCATCGTGTTAAACAGACCAGAAAGGGAAGTAGGTTGATCGGCACTGCCAAGCCAGGCCCACGGTGGCTGTTCTGGGCCAGAAGACTGATGATACGTATGTGGGCCAGTAGAAGGAGCTTGTTGCTGCTGGGCCAATGGGGGTCTACTACCAATGATACCTTGGCCGTTGGATATGGGCCTGCTCCAAAGTTGGGCCGGCTGAGAATTATTAGACGCTGCACAAGGGTGATTCAATTGAGTCGCTGAAGGGAGCCATTGACCAGGCGACGTCGGAGGTGGGACAAAGAACCACCCGTAAGGGCGATTTGGCGCAGGCGCAGGGGACTGACCGGTGTAGGGGGAGGATTGTCGGCACCGGTTGGTGGAGTTGTTGCTTCCCCTACGACGGCGAGAATTTTGATTCCCACCACCGCGATTTGACGAAAAGGATCCGACGTGAAGCAGGGACGGCGCTAATGAGTGATTTTCGAGAGAGGAGTTTGAGCTTCTGTTGATCGATAAGCGGATTTCTTTTCCAGCTAGAGTTGACCGCATTTCAGAGAACGACGGGAAAGGTTTCGTGTGGCGGATGATGTTTGCGATCCCGTCGTATTTGGCTGGTGTAACACCCGGCTTTTAAAACAAAAACACCCCTGAAAATTTTTTCATTTAAAACCAAGGTTTCAATACATAAAATCATAACAAAGGGGTATATTTTAATAAAAACGGGTACAAGTGTATCAAGGAGAGTATAAAATACCATAATCTCCTTTGAAGCCGGGCTGCTACAGACAGCATCTACAAGTCCACTTCTTGAGTCACGAACTTTATCCTTACCCTTATCAGGGTTATGCTAACCTGCAGGGACATTTAACAAACGGTATGAGCTACGAAGCTCAGTGAGTAATCATATATGCAAATAACGTGTACAATAAATACGTCCATATATAATTCTTTATATATGATACATATATCAATCATTTCATCTGTCAATATCAAATACCATTTTATAGCCTTTTCCGGCTAAACATGTATATCTGTCTGGATATCGGACCCAGACTACTAGCCTTACCGGCTAATCATATGTATCTCAGGATTCCATATCCTACTGCATAGCCTTGCCGGCCGAATCGTGATATCATGTGATTTTCAAATCACATCCGATAATTGTACACCTTGTCATATCCAGTCTGTTATTTGCATACCATTCAAATCAATTCTGTATCATTTCTGTCCCATCTTTCTTAGTCATATTTGACTATCCCATATATCATGACTATATAAGTCATATCATTTGTCATGGCTGTACAAGCCGCACCAAAACATTTCTAGCATATGAATCATAGCCCGAAGGCCGCACCAGTCGGGGTTCAACAACCCGGTATCATTGCCATACGGCTGCACCATTTCTGTATAATCATATCATAGCCATATAGGCCGCACCAGTTGGATATAGCATCCAATATCATAGCCGCAAGTGGCCGCACCATCTGATAATAGCTTGTTTCACGATCAATTATGGCTCACGGTTTTACCCGCTGTTGCCTAGACTCACGGCTCCGTTCTTGTCATCGTAATGACTCACGGCTTATCCGGTCTTGTCTTATATAGGTTCAACTCACAGCTCCGTTCTTGTCTATTAAAGACTCACGGCTTATCTGGTCTTGTCGAATATAGATTCGACTCACAGTTCCGTTCTTGTCTATTAAAGACTCACGGCTTATCTGGTCTTGTCGTACCATTAATATTGACTGACTCACAGCTCCGTTCTTGTCTATTAAAGACTCACGGCTTATCTGGTATTGTCATGTCAATATTGTTGACTCACAGCTCCGTTCTTGTCTTTATCAGACTCACGGCTTATATGGTCTTGTCATATCCTTGATTATATATATATGTATTGACTCACAGCTCCGTTCTTGTCTATAACAGACTCACGGCTTATCTGGTCTTGTCTTTTACATATATCTTTATACTTGTCATTTTCGTCCCTCAAAGCGGTTTCAACCTGTAATAGTTCAATCATCAGATATCATATATGATATCAGTGAGATTACTCACCTGGATACTAGCTGCATTTAAATCCCGGTTGTTTCTTGCCTTTGCGTGCACCACAACCATTTTGTCTCATACCTATATATTCATTTATTTCACAATGATTATAGGTTAATAACCATTTCAGTTGGTTCTAGTGCACAAGAGTCTAATATAAGACCAATTCCAAGCATTAACCATTGGTATAAAAATTTAATACACTTCCCAAAATACGCGTATTCTACTACAGTACTTTCGGGAGGTCGTATTCGTATTCCGATAATTTTCCATGAAGTTTCACAACATATTAAACCTATGTTCAAAATTTCAGGTCAATCGGATAAGCCTAGCATTGAATTCAAATTTGGAAAATGCACCAAATTTTAACAGGGGCAAAATTGCATTCTGCCGCGAGGTCGGGTCGCGATCCACCCTTGGGTCGGGTCGCGATCCCTGCGATTCCAGCCAGGAAGCCCGTTTTTTGTGCTATAAAATCCCATTTTTCCATTTTTAAGCACTTATTGCTCGACTTAATCATTATGGATTATTCTAGGACCAAAACCATTGACTAATAACAAGTTTTAAACCATTGGGGAATCAAATTCAAACCCATTTATACAATTTCCCGTTTTTGCATTTTTGCTCCAAAAAACGAAATTATTGAATTCTACTTGCTTCTAATGATTTCTTTCGATCATTATAGCATCTAGAACTCATTTTAATCCATTAGAATCATGTTTATCACAAGAACTCATCATCTAGGGTTCTTGATCAAAATCTCAATTCTTGAACAATAGCAACCTACTTCCATTTTCTTGAATTAAGTCCTTTTTAGCATGACTTAATGGAAGTGTTAAACCATTTAAACCACATAATCATAACTGAAATTTACAAATTTCAGTTTCTATAAAACCCATTAAGAACTTCTTCAAGAACTTGACAAAAAGGGCAATCTACATACCTTAATTGCTTGGAAATCACTATCTTCCAACAATTGATCCAAGTTCTTGCTTCAATGTCATGATCTCTGCAGAAATCACATCTCCAAGACTTCTCCCGTTTCTGCACAAATGGCGAGTCAAAGAAGAGAGTCAACCTCTCTATTTATACTTCCAAAGTTTACATTTTTAGTCCTTAAGTTCCATTTCTTGAACTTTGGCCCCAATAATCAAGTTTTATGACATAAAACTTTCATTTCTTATATTTTTGCCACAAGCAATAACATTTTTACATAATTGGTCCCTCGCATGGTCAAATGACCAAATTACCCTTTTGTGGTCAAATGACCAAAAATCAGTTTTTATAACATTTTAAGTCCAAAACTCAAAATATTATTTCAAACTAAATTCTTTTCTGTCCAAAAGACCAAATTACCCTTCCAAGGTAAAATGACCTTTTTACTCTTTTTATTATTTTTACATAATAAACATGTTTTGGCGTTACAGCTGGTAACCCATTTAGGGCAAGACTGACGACCTCACGCTCCTTAATTCCTTCTCCCAAGCCTTCAAGTAGGCCTGAAATTTTCTTCACTCCGTTGCAATAGTCGTGAACAGAGGAATCGCCCAAATAGATACACTGTAGTTCATTCTTGAGTTGCATAGCCTTGGTTTCCTTATTTTCATTGAAAATAGAAGACAGGTTAAGCCAGACCTTGCGGGCAGTCGCTTTGGTGGAGTAGGCAGACGTGATGAGATTCTGAGATATCGAGCCAAACAACCAGAGTTTTACCATAGAGTCGAGTCTGGTCTATTCGGCATCGGTAGGCGGTGTATTGGGTGCATAACTGCATCATACTTGTCATCGATATGATCCAAAACATCATACGTAATGCAATGCGCGGTGAAGAGATCACTCCATGTATCGTAATTGTGAGTGTTGAGATCGAGGATGAGGGGCACGTAGGTTTTGATGTTGGTGATGCCGTAGGCTTTGTGAGCGGGTTTTGCTGCAGTTGAAGCTTCTCTAGACATTATGAGGAAGATGAAGATGAGTGCAGATCAATGGACAATTGGATGGAAGCAGAAGAAGTATAAGAGAAAGAGGGTAGAGGTGAAAGTCGATACAGGAAGGATCGGCTAGGGTTAGAGACAAAGAAGCTCTGATACCATGCTGGAATATCTTTTCCATCAAACGAACGTAATACAAAAGGCAAATAAATACATGACCACTGTGGGCCGGCTCCATACAAAGATACAAAAGGAGATGGGCTGAATAACAATACACTAAAGATACAAGGTAATACAATCCGCTAACAGTGAAATGGAACTCATACTTGATGCTGTTGAACTCATACCTGATGCTATCGTTGGAGAAATTGAAAGGCATAAATCAAACCCATGTCGCTGGAGAAATCGAACTCGGGAAATGGAATGATCGGAAAATCTCCAGCGTCTGGTGTGGCCGGCGACGACCGACTTCTAGTATGGCGGGAGGAATTGTGGTTCTATAGCATTGGATTGTAGGCGGGGATGGGTCGTAGGCGGAAGTGAGTTAAGGGCACCCGATGACGTTTACTTATTTGGTAATTATTAGGGGTGAGCAAAAACCAAACCGAATTACCGAAATAACCGCAATTACCGAAACCGATATAACAACCACAACTGCGGTTTTAGAATCTCAGAAACCGAACTTATTCGGTACAGTGCGGTTTTAGAGGTCTTTACCGCGCCGAACGTTGTATGTTTGCTGCATTTTAGTTTGGAATTTTGGCATTATTTTACTTGGTTGCTACTCATTCGAACGCTGTATGTTTGCTGCATTTTAGTTTGGTTTATTTCCTGTTTGAAAAGTGTTAATTTAATATTTATGAGTTTCAATAAACCGCACCAATAGCATTATACGGTGATTACCGAAACCGTACCGAATTACCGCATTACCGAACCGCAATAATTACCGCAGTTTGCGGTTTTACAATTCCAATTACCACATTTCGTGGTAACGGTAACGGTATTTTACTAAAACCGCACCGTACCGCACCACGCTCACCCCTAGTAATTATGTTTGAAAACATACCCTGGTAAATAAATTTTTAGAATACACTTTTTTTGGGTTAGGGTTAATGAACTAAATGGGTAACGAAGTCTTGCTTTTGTCTACATTTAGGTAAGAATGTTTTTTTTGTACACTTTTACCCATCAAACTTATGGTGACCGTTTAAAAAAATGTAATATGACCCACAATTGTAGGTTTTTGCTGATTTGGGTATTATTGTATATTATGTGGCATTATCATGTATGACGTGACATTACGGAAATATTACGTGGCCATCCCCCATCTCCGGTTCCCTCATTTGACCAAAGTATCCGACCCGTTTCCCCCATTTGACCAAAATAAACAACCCCATCTCCTAAACCCTACCCGATTCATCTCTCTTCCCTCCTTTCTCCCTTACGCGAACACAGAAACTCCTCCCCCGATCATCCTCGCCTTCCCCGATCGAACCCTAGCCACCTGCTCGCACCACCGTTGCAAGCTGCTTCACAGCACCGCCTCCACTGCACTCACCTCCATCAGCCCTCGACCTCACCAACCGAACACCATCACTGCTACTTCTCCTTTCCCGATCGAGCCCTCCGCACACCTGCAACTTCCGATTCAGCCCATCAAACCGCCGAGTCTCGACAATCCGCCACCGGTGGCCCTCCGAAGCAAACCCCTACCATCACTTTCCCCGATCTGCAACCTGATGAGTCGACTCGGTCATCTCGGCAAGTTGACACAGTGAACCGGGCCGAGTCGGGTACCATAAGTTTGATGGGTAATGTCACGTAATATTTCCGTAATGTCACGTAATATACGATAATATCCAAATCAGCAAAAACCTACAATCGTGGGTCACATTACCCTTTTTTAAACGGTCAACATAAGTTTGATGGGTAAAATGGTACAAAAAAACATTCTTACCTAAATGTGGACAAAAGCAAGACTTCGTTACCCATTTAGTTCATTAACCCTTTGGGTTAAAAACTCGTATCCATGACGTTTGATGGACTTTTTGGGGAAAGTAAAAGTTTTCGTGCCATAAAGAAAAAGGTAATATTTTGATATTTTTATAGATCTAATCGTCCTCGCTTCAATTTCAGCTGACCTAATTGCATGTTGCTGTTTCAAACTGTGACTGCTCCTTCAATCGACCAAGTTTAAGGCTTCTACTCCGCTCCGATCGACCTCCTCCGGTCCTCGTTCTCCCAATAAAGTATTATCCTTTCCACTTCAATCGATCTTATTCTTTTTCCCCTTCAATCGGCCATCGTATTGCTCCACTCGAATCGACTTTCTCCTTCACCATCAGGTTAGTCCTGTAACTTATATCAATGAAAGTTTTCTTTTTTCCATTTCAATCGATCATAGAAGCTGGTCGCCGGCCTGGTTCCCATCTTCATTGCTACTGCTTTCAATTGCTGTTCTCGAATCGTCTGGATAATCCATTCCTTCGTATGATTATCAATCGATTCAAATGAAATTGAGGATTCGATCTTACTGTTAACGAAATATGCAATAGATTCAATTGAAATTGAGTGTTCGATAGGTTTATGATCCTTGATGAAATCTGCGCTCAGGATAAAGGATAAGTACCTTTAATTCAGTAACAGAAATTGGGATATGGATGTTAATTTGACCATCATACCCTTTATCATCAAAATTAGATCAACTGTGAAAAATATAGTTCTGCAGTTAGGCAGTTTATTTTAGTTCTGTATTGAACCCGTCCCTATATATATATATATATATATATATATATATATATATATATATATATATATATATATAATACGATAAAAAGATGCAAGTACATAGCTGCTTCTTACATATAGCTTCCAGGCTAGTGATTTAAAGTATAGATCTTCCATCAATTTAAGACACGTATTATTTCCAATTTCATAGTTGCTTCGTGTTGTAACACCGTTAAGTTGAATCTTCTACAATGCAATTTTATATCCTAAAAACTTGTAGAAGCTAAGAAGGTCTTCCACAATCAGAAATTATTTGATATGAATAAAAAACTTCAGAAAATAAGGCTAAATGCAAGAAATAGCAACGTACAATAAAGATATGTTCACATGTTCATTTATGTGTTTCCTTTTATTTCTACAAATATTCTGTCAGACTGTCAGTTTTGCAAATACTTTTTAGGGTTAAATATATAAAATAGCATTTTTTTTACTTATTTTTTCGGTTGCTTATACCAATCGTACTATATTCTAATTTGTTTTTTCTAACTGGTTTGCGGTAATTCATTTATTGTATTTATAATTTATATTGACAAATGATAATAAAACATAAATAGATGATGATGTAGCTTATTATTATATGGCCCTTAAAAGACTTTATTGTCTAAAAGGATTTGTCCAAAGAAGTAAGAATGGTGTAAAGATTTTCAGTTTATATGAATGCAAGTGTTGGATGATTAGGCACTCTTTCACATGCTAATTTTGAATCTATTTTTGCTGGAGAGTAATCAGTAAAAGTACTAACATGAATTATAATATTAGGTCGTTGTTATCATCCTATATGATCTGTAGACAAGATAAATCATAGTTTCATATTTAAAAGAATTGAAGTATAGAATATGTACTTGTGTAAATTGTATAGTGCTCATAAACCAAAATTTGGACATTTTAGTGAAATCTTAATCGAATCTATCACAAGTGTCGTAAGATCAAATGGGTATGGAAGGAACCAATAACTCTTGCCCAAACATGTCTTAAAAGAGCTAAAGTTAGAATGAAGCTTCAAATGATCAAGTTTGTCCACTACCCTAAGGTAAGTGCCAGCGGATTTTGTCTTACTCTTGTAAATCCACGACATGCATTTCATAAATTACCAAATCTCTTTGTGCAAATGACAGGGTTAAGCAAAAAATTCAACTAATAAATGCAAATCAAAATCTCTTTTTGGATTCTTAATTTGACTAGCAGACCAGGGAAGAAAGCATGTATGAATCGCACACTTATCAGGTTACTAAAATAGTTGCAAACAGTAGTAAAACATGTGCACAAGTGCCAAAGAATTAATGAAGAGGGATGGAGCATTGTAAGCTGTGTGCCACATTTAGTTGCATCAGGACCCAAGTAATTGATTTACATTTTATGTTATCAAGTGCAGATTATCATTTGAGATGGGATTGTAATTGTGGAGGCAACGAGTCTTAAAACTCTTATCTGAATCACAAGAGAATGGAGGTGGTTGAAGATAGGCTGAGCAGCTTGCCAGATGAGCTTATTCATCAGATCATGTCTCGTTTTGATATGAAATTTGCTGTTCAGACGTGTTTGCTGTCATCGAGATGGGAGCTTCTCTGGACATCAATGCCTTGTCTCAACTTCTCGCTTTATGAGTTTTGTGGTGATTTATGTAAGTTTGCCAAGTTTGTGACTCATGTTTTGTGTCACCGCAACCATGAAATACAAGTGTCTCTGGTAAAGCTAAATTTCCACGGAGCAGCTAATATGGATTATGTGGAAAAGATTGCAAATTATGCGTTTTCTCACAATGTGCAAGAAGTAGCTGTCAGCGATTCTTCCTTAAGCCAACATGCTTATCCTCCTTGTCTGTTTAGCTCTCAGTCGCTTAAACATTTCACATTTATTACCTACGGCAAATCGACTTCCGTTACACCCACAACACCTTGGGATTTTCCAGCTTTAACAACTTTGCATATCCGTGGCATCGGATTGTGTTCTGATATTTTCTCCAAATGTGTAAACTTAAAGAACCTCACTTTGACAAATTTCCGTGTCAGGAATGTGGAGGTATTGGACATCATTACCCCCCGACTTTCTAATCTCACGCTTATGTACGGATTTTGTCCAAAAGTCATCAATGTGGTTGCACCTCAACTTGAGAATCTCACAATGATTGATTGCATAATCAAGTACTTGAATGCTCCACCAGGACTTCCATCTTTGTGCTACAGGGGTTCTCGTCACCCACCATTGTCTAAACATGGATTTTACTCTATAAACAAAGTCACTATCCGTTTGTCTGCCTATGAACGCAACATGCTATATGAGGAGGAATATGCTCGCAACACTATTAACATGCTTCTACAGCTCCGTACCGCCAGATATCTTACACTTAATGCCGACATTCTTGAGGTAATGAAAAAGGTTACGTGGCATGCTCATTTCTATTACCATATATTTTTGTTCCTTTTTTTTTTTTTTTTTTTTTTTTTTTGCTTTAAGTATTTGCATTACAATCTATATGTTGATGTATATATTGCTTTGTGCAGTGTATTTCCTCGTTTCCAGATTTATTGTCGCGCCATTCTTCACCTTTTAGCAACTTAGTTTGCTTGACTATAGACTCCGGCAAGGGGGATTTTACAAAAAAAAGAAACATGTCTACTGAAGCTAGAAACTTCTTGCTCGACAACTCTCCAAGCGCCACTCTCATCATGGATGGTATAGTCCTTTGTATTTTGTTTGTGACTTTTAGTAGTCACGTAATGCTTTAAGCATATGCTTTTCATAATCAAACTTTAACACATATCATCAATTTTTCAGAGCTGCTAAACACTATTCCAACATGAATGAAAAGATCCGTGCTATAAAGAATCTTACATTTTGGGTGCTTCTTCTTATAATCTTATGATTGCTATATGCCTTAGCAAGTGACTTTCTTCAACATTATTTAAGAATACAAGTCATTAAAGATAATATTCTTGTATCTTTTGCCCTGAAATCGTGCAACGTAACAAGTCGATATTACGTGTGTTTCGGAGTTTGTCTACTCACGAATGATCACATATTGATGCAAAACAGCAGTTTGATATTGTGAATAAACTTATTTTCAGATTGTTATTTTCAAACAACAGTGCTACTTCCTTATTTCTTACTGATTTTGGTGAAGGCTAAAGACACTAGAACCAGGATGGATCAACTTGCTTTAGATTACTTTCTATTTGATTAGCTCTATGATAGCTCTATGATATATATATATATATATATATATATATATATATATATATATATATATATATATATATATATATATATATATATATATATATATATATATATATATATATATATATATATCATGCTTGTATATGCAGTTTTTTCTAACTACTATTATTTTATATTACAGATGAGCCATGGAATTGAATGTGATGAAGATGTTAATTTAACTCAGATGTTTTGGACTAGTTAAATGTCTGGAACTCATATTTATTTCTTAAATAGTTGACTTGTAATGACTTAGATAAGTTAATGTTGTGTGTATTATGACTTTTATTTAACAAAATAAATATAGTTGCCACAAGTTTGGTTTGTTTGTTAGGTCCATTAAACAGGGGACTAGGGGAGGTCAACCCACGCATGATCTGACTTCATCTGAATTTAGTCGATCCCTTCTTCCTGAAAAAATAAGTGTCACACCTGTGAAACATGTGGACTTAGTGTTATCAAAGTGTTTGTTAATGAGTCTGGACAAGCTTTTGAGGGATGTTTTTGATGATGAAGTTATTTAGGTCTTTATCTTTGTTCCACTTTTTTGGTGGACAAAATCTTGCAATTTTTGTGTGTTTGGCATCAATCTTAGTCTAATACATGGTTGCCATGTTTAATCATGTCCTACGTAACAAACGGGGTCTATGGAATCACCAGAAGAACGAATAGTTGTGTCTTACAATACAAAGTATATTTGAGCTACACCGTTGAGAATATTGTAAGTTTCTTTACTATATCGATAAACAATAATTAAGGCATCACCCCCTTTGTTAACAAATAAAATTTTGATGGTCAACATTCAATTTCAATGACCGTTGTATACAACAAAAGTACATCTTCTGATTTCTTAGTCATATTGCCAATTACATGTAAATTATCAATATTAATGATAAATATGTATGTGATTGATTGATGATCTTGACATATTGCTTTTACATGTAAATTCGAATAAATATTCACATTCATAAGTGAATTTGAGTAAATGTACACGAGAATCTATGTAACGTTTTGATCATTCACAAATTAATTTACTAAGGTTTACAAGCAAATTTAATTAATTCACATGTAGATTTTATCAGATCCACGTACCGATATCAAATGTGAAGAACATTGATTTGAACGTTACATTTGCATTTGTGAAAGTTTACTCGAATTCACTTTATAAATATCAAGGATTAGTTAGTGAATGATCAAGAATTGTTGAAACAATGGATATACATTGACTATGTACTTATTAATTAAAATGTGTAAAAATTAGGGATATAACCAACTTCTTCAATTAATTCTAAAGCTTCTTTCATTTCATTATGTTCTTGAATTTTCATTAAAAGTTTTGTGGCATGGTGGTCACAATGAAAAAGTTAGAACTATACTGTTTTATTATGTCAAATGGAAAGCATATACAAGCTAAACTCTTTCTCTTCTTCCCCATATCACCCAAATGATCTAGAGAAGAGTGTGTGTGTGTGTGTGTGTGTGTGTGTGTGTGTGTGTGTGTGTATATATATATATATATATATATATATATATATATATATATATATATATATATATATATATATATATAAGGAATTGCGATTTTAAATATATTGATATGATTTAGAGCTGTAGGTTGAGGACTAAGTAAAGATAGGAAGTTAGTGAAGCATTATTGAGCTTGAAAGGTATAATCCATTGGATCTTGGTGTCCGTTTAAAACATTTTAAACATAGAAACGAAAACACTAAAAATGACAATCAATATTAAACGGAGGATCTAAGTTCATTAAACCACAAGAAACAAATTGTTATATAGGGAAAAGGATTTTACCTCTTGAACGTTAAGAGAAGAATTAGGTCCCAAAATAGAGTTCATATCGCTGTCGCACCTGATAGCTTTATTTAACTCTTTGTGACCCAAAATTGTTATCTGCATTACAATCTACATCTTGATGTATATATTGCTTTGTGCAGTGTATTTCCTCGTTTCCAGGTTTATTATTGTGCCATTCTTCACCTTTTAGCAACTTAGTTTGCTTGACTATTACAAAAAAAAAAACATGTCTACTGAAGCTAGAAACTTCTTGCTCGACAACTCTCCAAGCGCCACTCTCGTCATGGATGGTATACTCCTTTTTTATTTTGTTTGGGACTTTTAGTAGTCGCTTAATGCTTTAAGCATATGTTTTTCAGAATCAAACTTTAACACATATCATCAACTTTTCAGGGCTGCTAAACACTATTCCAACATGAATGAAAAGGTCTGTGTTATTGTTGCATATCTTCTTTTATGGGTACTTCTTATATTGCTATATGTCGTAGCAAGTGACTTTCTTCAACATTGTTTAAGAATATAAGTCCTTGAAGATGATATTATTGTATCTTATTTCAAGTGGAAATGAGTTGATATAGAGGGAGTCTAGAACATTATAGGCATTTTTCCCTGAAATCGTGCAACGTAAAAGGTTGATATTACATGTGTTTTGGGATTGGTCAACTCACGAATGATCACATATTGATGCAAAACAACAGTTTGTTATTGTGAATAAAATTACTTCACATTGTTATTTTGCTAAGAAAATAAACATGTTTCCTAATGTGCTAGTTACGTATAAGATTTTGTTGGCCAATTATGGTCGCTTCCGCAAAAAGAATTTTCTCGAAATTGAAGCTATTGAAAACATATATTTGAAGTACTATGACTCAAGAAACATTGTATGGATTAGTCATATTGTGCATCGAAAGTCAATTTCTACAAAGTTTAAATTATCGTAAAATAATAGATATTTTTGTTTCAAAAAATGCACGAATGCATCGTTTTTTGTGATTTTTGTATGCTATTGTTTGTACAACCATTGTTTTTGTTTACCTATAAATCTTATTTCAGTTTAACTATCAAAAATTTTATATAAAAGGGCATTAATTTAGTATCTCTTCCCGGACATTGAAAACCAATAGACCAACCTTAGTCACACAACAATGTGCTATTACCAAGAATGACCACAATTAAAGAAGCAGAGGGAATGGATGTACTTTGCAACAATAAAACAATCCCACTCATGGTCAAAAAGTTTTCCGATGATAAAATTTTAATCGAGTTGTTTGCTAAAGGTGTTAATAAAGAGCATGTGTTGCTTTTTGCTACTAGGGCTTCATGAGCTTAAACTAGGACGCCATTGATGCCTTTATTGTTGGAACCTAGATGACTCTAAAGAGATTTGTTTTCTTCGTTTCTCTTTCCACCAATAATCAAAATATTTTTCTTTTATTTTAACCAATTATTTTTGCCGGTGTATTTGAGTTTTTGGGCACGGCCTAACATCTAAGATGTTCATTTCTTCCCGTTTAACCCTGTTGACAAAGAAAACAACGTTGACTTACATTTGAATATCATGGAAACTGGCATAGAGCAAGCAAAGGTCACCCCGAATAGATTTTGACCCTATGAATGCAAATAAGATCTCATCAAGAAAGTGAAAGGTTTTCTGCAAATCTATGAACTAAAACCCTAAGTTCACATGCAACCTAGAAAGGATCTATGTTTTCTATCTTTGAACATATAATAAAATCCCTAAAAGCCAACAGAAAATTACTAAAGAAATAAATAAGAAAAACTAACCTTTAGATCCTTAGATCTCTTGGAAGCAAGCACCACAAGTGTCGTGCCTCTAATGGTTCACACCCAGAACCAAGCAAGCAATAAAACAAGAGAGGAGAAGGGTAGAAACCCTTAGAATTTCGTGGCTTATGAGGGGTGGAGGAGGCCTTTATTTATAGCCTCCAGGTGATAAGCAATAAGGAGTATAACTGCCTTATTTAAAATCCTGATATGATAAGACTTTTATCATATAACTGAATCTACTTATCACTGCCATAAATAATGACAATACCCATTAAGTGTAACACCCGACTTATTAACAAAAACACCCCAAAAATTTTTATTTTTCAAACAAAATATTTTACAATCAAAACCATAAGTATGAGGTATTAGTTAATATAATACGAGTACAAGTGTATCACGAAGTACAATACATAAATATTATACATTCTTCAAGCCGGGATGTCACTTCAATCCTAAGTCCTCAGTCACGGACTTTATCTTTCCCTTTGGCGGGATCTCGCTCACCTGCAGGGACATATCAACAAAACTGTGAGCTATAAAGCCCAATTTGTAATCAAATCAAATATAACATGTATAAGAATAAAATTCTCTATACAAATTAAATATGTATTATCATGTAAAACACGATCATATAAGTCTCACGGGTTTCTCCCGCTTTTGCATAGACTCACGGCTCCGTTCTTGTCATCTCAATGACTCACGGCTTATCCGGTATTGCCTTATATCGGTTGACTCACAGCTCCGTTCTTGTCTATTGTAGACTCACGGCTTATCTAGTATTGTCGTACATAGGTTGACTCACAGCTCCGTTCTTGTCTATAACAGACTCACGGCTTATCTGGTATTGTCATATCATTAATGTTTATTGACTCACAGCTCCGTTCTTGTCTGTAACAGACTCACGGCTTATCTGGTATTGTCATATATTACATCAAGTAATTTGTCATTTTCGTCCCCAAAACCATTTTCATTTGCAGCTGCTCATTTAACATCTATCACATCGGATAACAGTGAGATTACTCACCTGAATGCTTGCTACTGCTAGCTTTCGTTGCTTCTTGCCTTCCAATATAATCCGTAAGACTTTGTCCCGTACCTATAATATCAATCATTTTTACAATGATTATAGGTTAACAGCCATTCTAATTGACTTTAATGCATAAGAGTTCAATAATATATCATTATAAACAATGTCTAGTTAATAAGCTTTCCGTTTACTAACTTTTCATGAGTTTCACTATTCACCGAGGCACTCGTATTGATCTATAGTGCCCCCGAGGAGTCGAAAACCCAATTTAAAAATTTTCCCATACTTTTCAAACCATTAGGGACTTATGGTTCAAATTTGAGGTAAATCGGACAAGCCAAGCAAAAGTTAGCGTTTTTGATCCCCTGCCTGGCCCTGTCTGGAGGCGCACTGCGCCAGGGACAGGGCGTACTGCGCCTGGGCGCACCCCGCCAAGGTCCTGGGCGCACTGCGCCTGGCGCCAGTGCAGGTCTCCTGGCCAGTCGTGATTTGTGCACTGTAGCTTGCAGTTTTGCCCTTTAAGTCCTTAATGCTGTTCTTAATCGTTTGGGGTTTGTTCCTAGGCTAAAACCTTCTATTAATACAAGGTTTTCAACCCTCAAAACCCACTCAATCAATCATATGAAGAATTAGGGTTCTTAGTTCCAAAAACCCCAAAACTTCAAATTCATCTAAAATAACAATCTACTTCCATTTTCTTGAATTAAGCTCTTATTTGCATGACTTAATGGAAGTATTACATCATTTTAATCACCCAATCATAACTGTAAATGCAGTTTTTGAGTTCTACAAAACTCATCAAGAACACATAAACTAGAACTTGGAAAACTTACCTCCAAGACTTCCAATTCTACCCTTCAAATGCTATAATCCGATTTTTAGCCTTAAACCTTCAAGATTACTCCAAAATTCTGCAACTCCCGTACAAAGAAACCCTCCCGTAGCTCACCAAATTTCTGCACAAAAATGGGAGAAGTTTCCAACTATTTATACCTCCAGAAATTGCAATTTGGTCCTTGAAGTTGCATTTCTAGCACTTTTGCCACAATTTACAAAATTAATGACAAAAATCAGATTTAATAACATTTTAAGTCCAAAACTCAAAATATTATTACAAAACAAATCCTTTTCTGTCAAAAAGACCAAATTACCCTTCTAAGGTAAAATGACCTTTTTACCCTTTTTATTATAATTACATAATAAACATATTTTGGCGTTACAAATTCTCCCCTCCTTTAAGAGATTTCGTCCCCGAAATCATACAAAAAGTTGAGGGTATTTCTCCCTCATTTCACTTTCGGTCTCCCACGTCATGTCGGAACCTTTGTGATGATGCCAAAGCACTTTCACCATGCTGATCTTCTTATTTCACAGCTGCCTTACCTTGCGGTCTAACACCCTCTCGGGTTGTTCCGAATATCTCAACTTTTCATCTACCTCAATTTCAGCAAGAGGTACATGTTGAGACTTATCAAACAAAGTTTTCCTCAAATGGGACACATGGAATACATCATGTATACCATGAAGTTCATCAGGTAACTCCAATCTATACGCCACGGCTCCAACCCTTTGGGATATACGGAAAGGTCCAATAAAACGAGGACTCAACTTCCCTTTCTTCCCAAAACGAATTAAGCCTTTCCAAGGGGATACTTTGAGCATTACCATGTCCCCTACTTGGAATTCTATTGGTTTCACCCGTTTGTCCACGTACTGTTTCTGTCTATTCTGAGCTACCTTCAAATTTTCTCGTATTAGTTTGATATTCTCTTCAGTTTGTGCTACAATTTCAGGTCCAGCCAACGGCTTTTCCCCAACTTCAGTCCAGCATGTCGGAGTACGACACGGTGCTCCATACAAGGCTTCATACGGGCCATCTGAATGCTGGAATGATAGTTGTTATTGTACGCGAATTCTACCAGAGGCAAGTGATCTTCCCAACTTCCACCAAAGTCTATGACACAAGTCCTCAGCATGTATTCCAAAGTCTGAATGGTTCTTTCACTTTGGCCATCAGTCTGCGGGTGGTATGCCGTACTCATAAGTACTTTCGTACCCAGTTGCTTTTGTAGACTTTGCCAAAACCGGGAAGTAAATCTACTATCTCGGTCAGATACAATCGATGCTGGAAATCCATGCGGACAAATCACCTCATCTATATAGATTTTCGCCAGTTGATCTACCCTGTACTTTTCTTTATATGGTATGAATTGTGCCGATTTGGTCAATCGATCCACAATCACCCATATAGAATCATAACCTCGCGGTGTCCGCGGCAACTTTGTTACAAAATCCATGGTAATATGGTCCCATTTCTTCTCTGGAACCGGCAATGGTTGTATTTCCCCGTACGGTTTCTGATGGTTTGACTTAACTTGTAGACACGTCAAACATCTTTCCACATATCTTCCAATGTCTCTCTTCATTCCAGGCCACCAATACATCGGTTTTAACGTCCGATACGTCTTGGTACTGCCCGGATGAACTGCATATCGGCTATAATGGGCATATTCTAGAAGCAAATTCCGCGCCTCTCCTTGTTTTGGAACACACACACGACCTCTGAAGGTCTTCAATTTCTGAGCATTTTCTTCTAGATGCTTCAAGTATCCAACCATTCGCTCACTTTTAACATGTTCAGGCTTGCACGACTCTTCTTGTGCCAAACGGATCAATTCTGGTAACCGGCTTGCTACACCCAAACACGCGGATGTAACTTTCAGAGGAGCTTCTTTTCGGCTTAAAGCATCTGCCACCACGTTCGCCTTGCCAGGGTGGTACAGAATTTCACAGTCAAAGTCTTTAAGCATATCCATCCACCTTTGCTGTCTCATGCTAAGCTCTTTCTGGTCGAAGAGGTACTTCAGGCTCTTGTGATCCGTGTAAATGACAAATTTTACACCGTATAAATAGTGCCTCCACAACTTCAATGCTAGGATCACCGCAGCTAATTCCAGATCATGAACTGGATATTTCTTTTCAGCATCTTTTAATTGGCAGGACGCATAGGCTATGACCCGACCTTTCTGCATTAGAACACACCCAAGGCCGACTCTAGATGCATCGCTGTAGATCACATACTCTTCTCCGCTTTGTGGTAGTGCTAACACCGGTGCTTCACATAAAGCTTGTTTCAACTTCTGAAATGCTTCTTGTTGTTTTTCGGCCCACGAAAACTTTTCGCCTTTCTTGGTCAACTTAGTCAACGGGGCAGCTATCGAGGAGAAGTTTTCAACAAATCTTCTATAATAACCTGCCAGACCAAGGAAACTTCGTACCTCAGTGGGACTTCTAGGCGGTTCCCATTTCATCACGGCTTCAACCTTTGCTGGATCTACTTTCACCCCTTCAGCATTGATTACATGGCCAAGAAATTGAACTTCTCTTAGCCAGAATTCACACTTAGAGAATTTCGCATACAGCTTTTCTTGGTGAAGCAGCTCTAACATCTGTCGAAGGTGCACTTCATGCTCGGCTTGGCTTCGCGAATACACCAAGATGTCATCTATAAACACTATCACCGACGTATCAAGGAACGGTCGACACACCCGGTTCATAAGATCCATGAATACGGCTGGAGCATTGGTTAACCCAAAAGGCATCACCAAAAACTCATAATGACCGTATCGTGTTCGGAAAGCTGTCTTCGGAATGTCAGATTCTCTTATCTTCAGCTGATGGTAACCCGACCTCAGGTCAATCTTAGAAAAGTAGGACGTGCCTTGTAGCTGATCAAACAAGTCATCTATTCTGGGTAGCGGGTATTTGTTCTTCACTGTGATCTTGTTTAATTCCCGATAGTCAATACACATGCGTATTGACCCATCTTTCTTCTTAACAAAGAGGATAGGGGCTCCACAAGGCGATGTACTCGGTCTGATGAAACCCCTGTCTAACAATTCTTCCAGTTGCTTTCGCAGTTCCACCATCTCTGAAGGTGCTAAACGGTATGGAGCTCGAGCAACAGGTGCAGCTCCCGGAACTAGTTCAATCGTGAACTCAACCTGTCGATCTGGTGGCAACCCTGGAAGCTCATCTGGAAATACATCTGGGAATTCATTTACCACATTCACATTCGCTACCCCCACTTTAATCGGTTTAGCCACTGATACATAAGCCAAATAAGAAATCCCTCCTTTACTAACACAGCTTCGGGCTTGAGCAAAGGAGATAACCGGCATTCTCAACCGAGGTCGTTCACCCTGAATCTTTATCAAATTCCCATCTGGTGACAGTACTGTGAGACTCTTATTTCTACAATCCATGTTAGCATAATTCGTTGCTAACCAATCCATTCCCACAATTACACCAAATTCATTGGTAGTCATCGGCTTCAAATCTATAGGGAAAGCGGTCCCGTAGATTTTAAGCTGACAACCCTCCAGGTGTTCGGAAACCCAAACATATCTACCGTCGGCTACAGCCACTTCTAAGCTCACATCCATTGGGGTTAATGGTACATTCAAGCGGGATATCAAGGACTCCGATACAAAACAGTGAGTGGCTCCTGGATCAAAAATAACATATACAGGTATGGAATCAAGAGTGAAGATAACTGTCACCACATCTGTCTTCTCACGGGCTTCCTCCACAATCATCTGGAAAGCTCGCGAGGCCACTGGTCGTCCTCTGTTCTTCGGCTCTTCTTTCTTTCCCACTAGATCATCTCGGGTCTATCACTGTATACTCCAGATTTCAGTTGGGGACAGTTCGGACGAATGTGATCCGTAGCTCCACATTGGTAGCATCTTCATTCCGCCCTACACTCCCGTGTATAATGACCCGTTTTTCCACAATTTCGGCAGCTAACTGACCCAGTATCACCGCGACAACTGCCCGTGTGCCGTTTTCTGCACTTTTCGCACCATTTTCCTTCGTCTCTCTGACCCTTACCCTTAGACCCGGTTTGCTGCGACTTTTTCTGAGGCGTCCAACCTTGGTCTTCCGCCTTCCTTTTTGTTTCAACAGCTTTCTTTTCGTCTTCATGTCGCTTTAATTCTGTCTCCCTTTCTGTGGCTCGATCCACCACTTGCTGGAAAGTTGACAGTTTCAATGGTTGCACAATTTCCCTGATTCGGGTCGTCAACCCCCAAACATACTTGTCAATCTTCCTCTTTTCGGTGCTGACATGATGTTCTGCAAATCTTGCTTTCTTTAGAAAGCTAAGAGTGTATTCTTGAACAGATCGGGAACCCTGTTCCATGTGCAGGAATTCATCCTCCAGTTTCTTTATAGCTACCTCGGAACAATACTCTTCATTGAATTTAATCTTGAATTGTTCCCAAGACACAGATTGGGTTTGATCAAGATTCAGAGACTTGTAGTAAATTTGCCACCAATGTAGTGCACTGCTTGTAAGTTGATTTGTGGCAAATTCTACTTTGTCATCATCCGCACATTTGCTTACTCGAAACACCTTCTCAATATGCATAATCCATTCCATAGCTTGGACCGGATTATCTGTCCCCGAGAATTCCTTTGGTTTACAACCAAGGAAGGCTTTGTAAGTACACCCAACTTTCTTTGTCGAAGCTTCCCCACCTTGAGTTTCTTTTACTGCCCGGGCACGACTTTCTCCCTGGCTTTCATCTTTCGGCTGCCTGTCATGAATACTTTTTGCAGCCTCTTCACTGGGATTCGGATTGGCACTCGGGTTAGGATTGCCACTCGGGTTGGGGTTATTCGTTAACATAGGCATCATTTGCCTAACCACTTCTTCCACTATTGTCCGTATATCAGGTGGATTTCCTCCCACGAGTTCCCTTGCTGGTGCTCTTGCTCTTCGTCCCACAGAGCCGCGTGAACGGGCTGGTCCACTTCTTGAGTTTCCCCGCCCAGAATTTGCACCAGTGGGATTACTTCGTGTATTTCTCATACTTCAAAATTCAGCAAACCGTTAGATTACATATATAATAACAACTTATATATATCTAACAGTCCATTTGTCTGTGTTTCTCTCAAGGTTTAAGTCCAGGAATCTAATCTAAAGACACCTAGTTCACTTAAACCACGGCTCTGATACCAACTTCTAACACCCGACTTATTAACAAAAACACCCCAAAAAATTTTATTTTTCAAACAAAATATTTTACAATCAAAACCATAAGTATGGGGTATTAGTTAATATAATACGAGTACAAGTGTATCACGAAGTACAATACATAAATATTATACATTCTTCAAGCCGGGATGTCACTTCAATCCTAAGTCCTCAGTCACGGACTTTATCTTTCCCTTTGGCGGGATCTCGCTCACCTGCAGGGACATATCAACAAAACTGTGAGCTATAAAGCCCAATTTGTAATCAAATCAAATATAACATGTATAAGAATAAAATTCTCTATACAAATTAAATATGTATTATCATGTAAAACACGATCATATAAGTCTCACGGGTTTCTCCCGCTTTTGCATAGACTCACGGCTCCGTTCTTGTCATCTCAATGACTCACGGCTTATCCGGTATTGCCTTATATCGGTTGACTCACAGCTCCGTTCTTGTCTATTGTAGACTCACGGCTTATCTAGTATTGTCGTACATAGGTTGACTCACAGCTCCGTTCTTGTCTATAACAGACTCACGGCTTATCTGGTATTGTCATATCATTAATGTTTATTGACTCACAGCTCCGTTCTTGTCTGTAACAGACTCACGGCTTATCTGGTATTGTCATATATTACATCAAGTAAGTTGTCATTTTCGTCCCCAAAACCATTTTCATTTGCAGCTGCTCATTTAACATCTATCACATCGGATAACAGTGAGACTACTCACCTGAATGCTTGCTACTGCTAGCTTTCGTTGCTTCTTGCCTTCCAATATAATCCGTAAGACTTTGTCCCGTACCTATAATATCAATCATTTTTACAATGATTATAGGTTAACAGCCATTCTAATTGACTTTAATGCATAAGAGTTCAATAATATATCATTATAAACAATGTCTAGTTAATAAACTTTTCGTTTACTAACTTTTCATGAGTTTCACTATTCATCGAGGCACTCGTATCGATCTACAGTGCCCCCGAGGAGTCGAAAACCCAATTTAAAAATTTTCCCATACTTTTCAAACCATTAGCGACTTATGGTTCAAATTTGAGGTAAATCGGACAAGCCAAGCAAAAGTTAGCGTTTTTGATCCCCCTGCCTGGCCCTGCCTGGAGGCGCACTGCGCCAGGGACAGGGCGTACTGCGCCTGGGCGCACCCCGCCAGGGTCCTGGGCGTACTGCGCCTGGCGCCAGTGCAGGTCTCCTGGCCAGTCGCGATTTATGCACTGTAGCTTGCAGTTTTGCCCTTTAAGTCCTTAATGCTGTTCTTAATCGTTTGGGGTTTGTTCCTAGGTAAAACCTTCTATTAATACAAGGTTTTCAACCCTCAAAACCCACTCTATCAATCATATGAAGAATTAGGGTTCTTAGTTCCAAAAACCCCAAAACTTCAAATTCATCTAAAATAACAATCTACTTCCATTTTCTTGAATTAAGCTCTTATTTGCATGACTTAATGGAAGTATTACATCATTTTAATCACCCAATCATAACTGTAAATGCAGTTTTTGAGTTCTACAAAACTCATCAAGAACACATAAACTAGAACTTGGAAAACTTACCTCCAATACTTCCAATTCTACCCTTCAAATGCTATAATCCGATTTTTAGCCTTAAACCTTCAAGATTACTCCAAAATTTTGCAACTCCCGTACAAAGAAACCCTCCCGTAGCTCACCAAATTTCTGTATAAAAATGGGAGAAGTTTCCAACTATTTATACCTCTAGAAATTGCAATTTGGTCCTTGAAGTTGCATTTCTAGCACTTTTGCCACAATTTACAAAATTAATGACAAAAATCAGATTTAATAACATTTTAAGTCCAAAACTCAAAATATTATTACAAAACAAATCCTTTTCTGTCAAAAAGACCAAATTACCCTTCTAAGGTAAAATGACCTTTTTACCCTTTTTATTATAATTACATAATAAACATATTTTGGCGTTACAAATTCTCCCCTCCTTTAAGAGATTTCGTCCCCGAAATCATACAAAAAGTTGAGGGTATTTCTCCCTCATTTCACTTTCGGTCTCCCACATCATGTCGGAACCTTTGTGATGATGCCAAAGCACTTTCACCATGCTGATCTTCTTATTTCACAGCTGCCTTACCTTGCGGTCTAACACCCTCTCGGGTTGTTCCGAATATCTCAACTTTTCATCTACCTCAATTTCAGCAAGAGGTACATGTTGAGACTTATCAAACAAAGTTTTCCTCAAATGGGACACATGGAATACATCATGTATACCATGAAGTTCATCAGGTAACTCCAATCTATACGCCACGGCTCCAACCCTTTGGGATATACGGAAAGGTCCAATAAAACGAGGACTCAACTTCCCTTTCTTCCCAAAACGAATTAAGCCTTTCCAAGGGGATACTTTGAGCATTACCATGTCCCCTACTTGGAATTCTATTGGTTTCACCCGTTTGTCCACGTACTGTTTCTGTCTATTCTGAGCTACCTTCAAATTTTCTCGTATTAGTTTGATATTCTCTTCAGTTTGTGCTACAATTTCAGGTCCAGCCAACGGCTTTTCCCCAACTTCAGTCCAGCAGGTCGGAGTACGACACAGTGCTCCATACAAGGCTTCATACGGGCCATCTGAATGCTGGAATGATAGCTGTTATTGTACGCGAATTCTACCAGAGGCAAGTGATCTTCCCAACTTCCACCAAAGTCTATGATACAAGTCCTCAGCATGTATTCCAAAGTCTGAATGGTTCTTTCACTTTGGCCATCAGTCTGCGGGTGGTATGCCGTACTCATAAGTACTTTCGTACCCAGTTGCTTTTGTAGACTTTGCCAAAACCGGGAAGTAAATCTACTATCTCGGTCAGATACAATCGATGCTGGAAATCCATGCCGACAAATCACCTCATCTATATAGATTTTCGCCAGTTGATCTACCCTGTACTTTTCTTTATATGGTATGAATTGTGCCGATTTGGTCAATCGATCCACAATCACCCATATAGAATCATAACCTCGCGGTGTCCGCGGCAACTTTGTTACAAAATCCATGGTAATATGGTCCCATTTCTTCTCTGGAACCGGCAATGGTTGTATTTCCCCGTACGGTTTCTGATGGTTTGACTTAACTTGTAGACACGTCAAACATCTTTCCACATATCTTCCAATGTCTCTCTTCATTCCAGGCCACCAATACATCGGTTTTAACGTCCGATACGTCTTGGTACTGCCCGGATGAACTGCATATCGGCTATAATGGGCATCTTCTAGAAGCAAATTCCGCGCCTCTCCTTGTTTTGGAACCCACACACGACCTCTGAAGGTCTTCAATTTCTGAGCATTTTCTTCTAGATGCTTCAAGTATCCAACCATTCGCTCACTTTTAACATGTTCAGGCTTGCACGACTCTTCTTGTGCCAAACGGATCAATTCTGGTAACCGGCTTGCTACACCCAAACACGCGGATGTAACTTTCAGAGGAGCTTCTTTTCGGCTTAAAGCATCTGCCACCACGTTCGCCTTGCCAGGGTGGTACAGAATTTCACAGTCAAAGTCTTTAAGCAGATCCATCCACCTTTGCTGTCTCATGCTAAGCTCTTTCTGGTCGAAGAGGTACTTCAGGCTCTTGTGATCCGTGTAAATGACAAATTTTACACCGTATAAATAGTGCCTCCACAACTTCAATGCTAGGATCACCGCAGCTAATTCCAGATCATGAACTGGATATTTCTTTTCAGCATCTTTTAATTGGCGGGACGCATAGGCTATGACCCGACCTTTCTGCATTAGAACACACCCAAGGCCGACTCTAGATGCATCGCTGTAGATCACATACTCTTCTCCGCTTTGTGGTAGTGCTAACACCGGTGCTTCACATAAAGCTTGTTTCAACTTCTGAAATGCTTCTTGTTGTTTTTCGGCCCACGAAAACTTTTCGCCTTTCTTGGTCAACTTGGTCAACGGGGCAGCTATCGAGGAGAAGTTTTCAACAAATCTTCTATAATAACCTGCCAGACCAAGGAAACTTCGTACCTCAGTGGGACTTCTAGGCGGTTCCCATTTCATCACGGCTTCAACCTTTGCTGGATCTACTTTCACCCCTTCAGCATTGATTACATGGCCAAGAAATTGAACTTCTCTTAGCCAGAATTCACACTTAGAGAATTTCGCATACAGCTTTTCTTGGTGAAGCAGCTCTAACATCTGTCGAAGGTGCACTTCATGCTCGGCTTGGCTTCGCGAATACACCAAGATGTCATCTATAAACACTATCACCGACGTATCAAGGAACGGTCGACACACCCGGTTCATAAGATCCATGAATACGGCTGGAGCATTGGTTAACCCAAAAGGCATCACCAAAAACTCATAATGACCGTATCGTGTTAGGAAAGCTGTCTTCGGAATGTCAGATTCTCTTATCTTCAGCTGATGGTAACCCGACCTCAGGTCAATCTTAGAAAAGTAGGACGCGCCTTGTAGCTGATCAAACAAGTCATCTATTCTGGGTAGCGGGTATTTGTTCTTCACTGTGATCTTGTTTAATTCCCGATAGTCAATACACATGCGCATTGACCCATCTTTCTTCTTAACAAAGAGGATAGGGGCTCCCCAAGGCGATGTACTCGGTCTGATGAAACCCCTGTCTAACAATTCTTCCAGTTGCTTTCGCAGTTCCACCATCTCTGAAGGTGCTAAACGGTATGGAGCTCGAGCAACAGGTGCAGCTCCCGGAACTAGTTCAATCGTGAACTCAACCTGTCGATCTGGTGGCAACCCTGGAAGCTCATCTGGAAATACATCTGGGAATTCATTTACCACATTCACATTCGCTACCCCCACTTTAATCGGTTTAGCCACCGATACATAAGTCAAATAAGAAATCCCTCCTTTACTAACACAGCTTCGGGCTTGAGTGACAACGCCTAGTGATATCAAGTATTTTAGGCGTTGTTGAGCCCTGTTCTTGGTAAAATTATATCAAATATGCATGGGTATTCTCACTTTTCGTGTCAGGACTTGTTTGGAGAAAAAGAGTAAAAACAGGGACTAAAGATGTACAAAAGGAAGAAGTATGGAAAGAATGCAAAATCAAGAGAAACACGTACGCGCGCCGCGGAATTCTCTTCTGCGCGACGCGGGAGTAAGGCGGTGGAATACATTTTGAATGACGAAAAAACGGGGAACGGATAAGTACGCGCGCCGCGGATTTCCATTCTGCGCGGCGCGGTCACGGGAAATTTGCAACTATAAATAGAGGCATTTCCAGCCGAAAACGCTAGCAAAGACCGGGTCTAAACATCGACCTAGAAGCTCTTTGACTCGAGGATTCATTTCAGCAAGCTCATATTTGGTATTTTCATGTTTTAGATTTTATTTCATTTTTAGTTAAACATTTGTAAGCTTTGAGTTGAGTCTTTGGGTGTGACAACCATTGATCTCAAGCTTAGGGTTCTGTTTTTAGTAGCATTTGGTCACTGGTTTGATGTCTGGATATTGGTTTGAGTAAAATGAAATCATTCGGTTAATGTTAATATTGGTTTTTCGGTATTTTGGATGTTAGTTTGTGTTTTGATTGTGGTTTATGTTTGGATTGTGTTTTGGACTTGGTTGGGACTGTTTTCCTTTGCTGGAAACAGTAGCTAATTAGGTTAGGGTTAAGCATTAAACCTTGGCTAGTAACTGTTCTATTGGACTTTAACTAGCGGTAGTTTATGCTGCTTGGTTTTGTTAGTTTGAATGCCTTCAATTGCTTCTGATTCAGAGATGTACTTCTGAGTTCAGAAAGTAACTAGGTCATTTGGACATAGCTAAGCTTGACTTGTGTGTTTGAATATTGTTTCGAGATAGAAAAATAGAAATTAGTTCCTCCAACTATAGTCGTGACACTATCAGTTGGTAATCTCTCATCTAGGCTAACCACGTAGCTCCTGTGGATCGACCCTGACTCCACTGTACTAGTGAATGTTAGGTTATTTCTTATTTTTGACCGCATGACGACCTCTGCGTGCACGTCAAATTTTGGCGCCGTTGCCGGGGAGCTGTGAGCTTAGAATATGTGAGTAGTAGGAACTTGTTCTTGCTTTTTGAAATTTCATTTTCATTTTGGGTAAGTTTGAGTTTTTGTGGGCGTGTTGCACTAGTGCATGCGTACCCGCAGGGGAGAGCAATCATCTCCATTGCAGTTTGATTCTGAGATTGAGCGTACTGCGCGCAAACTCCGTGCCCGTAGGCGTTTGAACATCATGAATTTCAGTCAAGTTAGTAGTAGTCCGGCTAGTGTTGCCCAGGATCCATCAGGTGAGGCAACTGGGAGGTTTTCTATCCCTCCGCTTTCAGAATTTCAGTTTGGAAGCACGAGTGCTTCTGGTTGTGCAGTTTCAGCCCCTGCACCCATACCATCATGCACTCCTCCTTCCATCCCAGCATTTACACCCGCTTCACAACCCCAATCCACCAATCCATTTACATCTGCTATGACTTGGGGAGAGCCGACCCGAGATGGCACCCCAACTCCTAGACAGCATACACCAACATCCTAACCACAACATGTTCTCTTTAAACCTCAACCCACATACCAACCAACACAACCTATACATTTCCAACAACCGCCTCAGCCACAACATCATTATCCAGAGACGGAGGAAGTGTATGACGATGAAAATGAAGGATGGATGCCACCAGCATCCCAACCACAATGGAATCGAGGTCGGGGACCTCCCAGGCGAGCACCACAATACCACCCACCAGGTCAGCGGGAGTACAATGATCATCTTTACGGTAACCCCGCCCAACCTTTACATTTTGCACAACCGAGACGGCAATCGGTTGCATCACATTTCCAACCGCGGGAATATGATGATTCGTCGCCAATCTATATTCCTGATAACGTAGATTCGCAAGTAGAGATTAGACCTCAGTTATTAGGAATATTGACTCAGTTCAGGGGATACAAGACGGATGATCCGTATAGTCATCTGTATGAATTCTTAGCAATTGCCAATGCCAATACTCCTAGGAATACTGATAGGGATATTTTTAGGCTTAGATTGTTTCCATTCACCCTTAAGGATAAAGCCAAATATTGGTTTACATCCTTACCATCAAACAGTATTACTAGTTGGGATCAGCTCAAGACAAAGTTTCTTCAAGAATTCTATCCTGTCAGTAAGACTACGGAGGTCAGACGAGCGATTCAAGACTTTCAGCAAAAGCCTGAAGAGGCTTTTCATGAAGCCTTCGACAGATTGAAGGAGTTACTGCGATCTTGTCCGCATCATGAAGTTCCTAAGTGGCAGCTAGTCAAAATATTTTTCGAGGGAGTTAACGAGACACACCAGGTTATGATAAATGCCTCATCAAGTGGGACATTTATGTGGCAAGAGCCAGATGATGCCTGGAGATTTTTGGAACAGCTGAGTTTAGGATCAAAAGTCAGTGGATCAATGAAAGATAAGACTGTATACGTGGCAAATATCGAAGCAGAAAACAAATGGAAAGCTGAAATTCAAAAAGAGCTCACTGCTGTTACAAAAAGGTTCAATCAAATGCTTGAGAAATTTCAACAGGAAAAAGGAGCATACGTGTTGCATGGGCAGAGTATCTGCAATACATGTGGAAAAGTAGGACACAATCACAATGAGTGCTCAATGACTCATGAGGGAATAAGTCAAGTACATGGATATGGTCGATTCCATAACGCACCAAGGCCATTCCGAAGCAATCAGCAACAAGAGTCGAGACAACCATCTATAAGGCAGCAACAGGTGCAAACTCCACCTTCGTCAGGAAGTACGAACATTGGTTTGCAAGAAATTTTCGGGCTACTAGTGCAACTTCAGGAGGTAGAGAAATCTAATTCAGAAGCAATCCTGAGATTAGGAGAGTCTCTTGGCAAAATAGAAAAACAGAAAGCAAGGGAGCAGGAGCAATCACACAAGATGCAAGTCAATGAATTCATCACACTTAGGAGTGGGAAGAAGGTAGACAACAAGGTTGCAGCACCGGTTAATGATGATGACAGTGATGTGGAAATAGTTTTTGATGAAAAAGAAGAATTAGAAAGGAGAAAGAATAAAGAGCAGGTACAGAAGAAGAAGACGAGTACTTGGGAAAAAGGAGAACCAAGTGGAACAGTTCCTTTTCCTACAGCCTTGGAAAAGCCGGAAAAGGGACCATTTGGGAAGAAAGGACCACAAGCTGAAGATATGTGGGAATTATTTAGCCAGATCAAAGTAAACATTCATTTAGTCAAACTCATCAAGGAGGTTCCTGCATATGCTAAATTTCTCAAGGACATGTGTATACACAAGAAGCATATTCTGTCTCACCTGCCTAAGATGATTAGCTTACCCGAGAATGTAAGCTCTATCCTCATGGATGCACTTCCGCCAAAGATGAAAGATCCAAGAGTTCCCCTCATTTCTGTAGATTTAGGCAATGTGCACATCAAAAGAGCTCTGTTAGATTTAGGTGCTAGTGTAAATATTTTACCTGGACAGTTATTCGACAAGCATGAGTTCGGTACTATGAAATCCACTGATGTGATTCTGCAATTGGCCAATAAGTCCACCAAAGTTCCTAGGGGCATGTTAGTCGATGTAATCATCAGGGTAGGAGAATTTTACTACCCAGCTGACTTTCTTGTTTTGGACACTCGGCAAGCAACAAATGGGGAGCAACCGACAATTATTCTAGGGCGACCATTCTTGGCTACAGCTAACGCAAATATTGCGTGTCGCACCGGCGAAATGGGGATATCTTTTGGACACCGACAGGCTAAGATCAACATTTTCAATGCTGATCTTAGAGGAAGCAGCATAGAAGAAGAGGAATGTTATCAAGTGGACATTATAGATGAACTGGTACAGCAATACGCCCCAGAAGTACTTCAAGCAGAAGAATTAGAAACTCAGGAAGAAGCAATTGTTGGAAGAACAGAAACACAAAATACGGAAAAACAAAAAGGATTCAGGTCTGAGGAATGCGCGCATATAGAGAAGCTATCAACAGAAATTCCAAAGACATTAAAACCCTCTTTACAAGAACCACCAAAGTTGGATCTGAAACCCTTACCAGAGCATCTGAAGTATGCCTTTCTAGGGGAAAAGGATACTTTACCAGTAATTGTAGCAGCCAATTTGACAGAGAAGCAAGAGCTAGAATTGCTTAAGGTATTGTCCAAACACAAGGAGGCTATCGGCTGGACAATCGCAGACCTAAAAGGGATTAGTCCGACCACATGCATGCATCGCATTATCACAGAAGAAGGAGCTAAACCTGCCAGAGATACGCAAAGAAGGTTGAATCCCAACTTAAAAGAAGTTGTCAAAAAGGAGGTTCTTAAATGGTTGGACGCAGGAATCATTTATCCTATTTCCGACAGTGAATGGGTTAGCCCAACGCAAACTGTGCCGAAAAAGTCAGGAATCACTGTAGTAGATACTAAGGATGGTGACAAGATATCAACGAGACCTGTGACTGGATGGCGAGTTTGTATTGACTACCGGAAACTTAATGCTGCCACGTCTAAAGATCATTTCCCATTACCCTTCATCGACCAAATCGTGGAAAATTAGCGGGGCAAAAGTATTACTGCTTTTTGGACGGATACTCGGGGTATAACCAGATCGCAATTCATCCAGAAGATCAGGCGAAGACAACGTTCACATGTCCTTATGGTACCTTTGCTTTTCGCAGAATGCCATTTGGATTATGTAACGCACCTGCGACATTTCAGCGATGTATGATGGCAATCTTTTCTGATATGATTGGTGAAGCTTTAGAAATCTTCATGGATGATTTCTCAATTTTTGGACCTACATTCGAGACTTGCTTAGATCAATTGGAAAAGGTGCTGAAAAGATGTGTGGAAACAAACCTGGTTCTTTCCTGGGAGAAAAGCCATTTCATGGTACGAGAAGGAATAGTCTTAGGACATGTGGTCTCTGAACGAGGATTTGAAGTCGATCGCGCTAAAGTTAAAGTCATATCCACATTGCCGCCTCCAACATCGGTGAAAGGAGTTAGATCATTCTTGGGGCATGCAGGGTTTTATCGCAGATTCATTAAAGATTTTAGTGCTATCTCTAAGCCCCTCTGTGGTCTTCTGTTAAAGGACGCACCATTTATTTTTGATGTGCATTCAATATCCTTAAAAATAAATTGGTCGAGGCCCCCATCCTGAAGCCACCTGACTGGACACAACCTTTCGAGATAATGTGTGACGCTAGCGATTATGCCGCTGGTGCGGTGTTAGGACAGAAAATCGATAGGAAGCCTGTTGTCATCTGCTATGCTAGTAAAACTTTTTCCGAAGCTCAATTGAATTACACAACCACTGAAAAAGAGTTATTAGCTGTAGTTTTTGCTTTAGATAAATTCCGATCTTATATCTGGGGATCCAAGGTGGTGGTTTACACTGACCACAGTGCAGTTCGACAATTGCTCACAAAAAAAGAATCCAAACCTCGATTAATCAGGTGGATTCTTCGGCTGCAAGAATTCGATATAAACATCAAAGACAAGAAGGGAACTGAGAACGTGGTAGCAGATCATCTTTCAAGATTACCAGCTGAAGGACTGGAAGCAGGAATTCAAGATTCATTTCCTGACGAACAGTTGCTAGAAGTTAATGGAGCTCCATGGTACGCAAATTATGTAAATTTCCTGGCCACGGGAGCAATACCAAAACATTGGACGAAGCAACGGCAGAAGCAATTTCGCACGTACGCAAAAAGATTCATTTGGGATGACCCAGATCTTTTTAAGGTAGGTGAAGATCAGATAATTCGTCGATGTGTGCCAGACAATGAAATTGGTGAGGTGTTGGATCTCTGTCATGCGTCAGCATGTGGAGGACACTTCAGTGGAAGGAAAACCGGGTATAAAGTTCTCGAATCCGGATTGTATTGGCCGACTATCTTTCGGGACGCGCATAGGACTGCCAAAGAGTGCATCAATTGCCAGCAATTAGGAAATATATCAAAAAGGGATCAAATGCCTTTGAATCCAATTTTGGTGGTAGACATCTTTGATGTCTGGGGAATCAATTTTATGGGTCCATTCCCCACATCTCATGGATACGTCTACATTTTGGTGGCAGCAGATTATGTCTCAAAATGGATTGAGGCGGAAGCAACCCGCACAAACGATTATCACGTGGTTTGCAAATTTGTAAAGAAAAACATCTTCACCAGGCATGGAGTCCCAAGGGTAATCATTAGCGACGGAGGATCACATTTCAATAATTTCAAGTTCGGAAGGTTGCTGAAACATTATGGGGTAAATCATCGCATTGCAACACCTTATCATCCTCAGACCAGCGGCCAAGTAGAAGTATCCAATAGGCAAATCAAAGAAATCCTTCAGAAGACTGTCAAGACGGATAGAAAGGATTGGTCGCTAAGGTTAGATGACGCATTGTGGGCATACCGGACAGCATACAAAACACCGATCGGAACCACTCCATATCGGTTAGTGTATGGAAAAGGATGTCATCTACCAGTGGAAATCGCCAATCGTGCCTTATGGGCTGTTAAGAAAGTCAACATGGATTACACTGACGCTGGAAAAGAAAGGAAGCTTCAGCTATCTGAATTAGAAGAATTACGAGACGAAGCCTATGAGAATGCAGCCACTTACAAATCAAAGATGAAGCGATACCATGACGCAAAGCTTCGCTTGAAGGTCTTTGAAATCGGACAAAAAGTATGGTTGTACAATTCAAGGCTGAAGATGTTCCCAGGGAAGCTAAGAAGTAAATGGAATGGTCCCTACGAAGTAATTAGCATTACAGATTATGGTGCAGTCGAAATCCGGGATGTGAAAGGTGGGCAACCGTTTAAAGTCAACGGCCATAGACTCAAACCATACATCACCACAGGTACATTCCAGAAGCTAGAAGTGGAGACGGTTGAATTTGTAGCAGATATTCCAACATACACTCCATGAGGCAGGTAAGTGCACGTCTGGCTGAAGACGTTAAACTTAGCGCTTGTCGGGAGGCAACCCGATCATCAATTGTATAAATTTGCATGTCACTCTTAATTCTTTACATTCATGTTATCACGGTATGAAGAAGGCAAGTGTGGGGTCAATTTGGTAATTTTGTAGCACCGCGACGCGGGATCTTTGAGTCCGCGGCGCGCGTGTTCAACTTTTACGATTACGCTTGAAATCAGATTTTTAACGCGACGCGGATAGAAGCTTCCCGCGCCGCGGCCTTATCTTAATTTGAAATTAGAGATAATCCTGAAAACAGAGTTTGAATGCCATTCCAAAACCCCCATACTTGTATATAATCGGAACGTGATAATTCTTGTTTCTTTTCACCGTGGTAAAATCCCTTCGTGCAAGTAATACATCTGCATTGTCTGTTTCTTCACAGCAAATCAAGTAAGCATCCTCTTTTCATCTCTTTTTCTCTCTTCTTGAACTTAGAGTAAATACTTCTGTAATCCACAATGTTGCAATCATCTGGTGAAATTGACAGTGAAATTAGGATTAGACCACTATGCTCTGCAAAACCCAATATTTAGAACTAGGAAAAATGGCTTAGTAAGGACGTAATCTGCGAATGTTTCACTGAACTCATTCGCCGCGCCGCGCCTGTTACAGTCTGCGACGCGTATCGTGAATACTCATACAGCGCGCCGCGGGACTATATACGCGCGACGCGTCGAACGTCTGGACAGAACAGTAACTTTCAATTTTTGTGATTTTGCAGAAACAATGTCTTCTTCGGCTAGTTCGGAATCAATTGATTGGAACTCCCTGGCCACGGGGGTGGGTAGAACACGAGGTTATAGCTTTTACAACCGTCGATCTATTCAATAACAGAAGCGAATTCTTCCCGCGAGATCGGTCAACTGGGAGTTGACCACGGAGTCAGGGATTATGGCACATTTGCAATACTGGCTGGTACAGACGGGTTATGACAAGGATGAGCTTATTTATACGTGCTGAGCTATCGAAAACGCGGTCAACATGTCTGAACCAATCTACCGCGAGGTATACTTGCAGTTCCTTGCAAGCTACCACTTTGACCACCAACCGGTAGGGATGGATACTGAAGAGATGGTGCAGTTTCGGTTGGGCAACCACAACCGCAGCTGCAGCTTACGGGAGTTCGGGTATCGGATCGGGCTTTACACTGAGGAGGAGTCTGAGGCGCCAAGGTTTGACTTATTCCACCGGCGGGCTAATTACGCCACCGACGACTCGTTTTCTCCTGGTGACTACTGGAGCACCATTTCATCCACACGGTATCATGAGAATACCGTGCGTGAGGGATCGATGCACCTGCCTTCTCACCGGATGCTACATCGGTTGATCACGACCATGATCTGGCCGCGGGCTGATGAGGAGCGAGTTACACCGCGTGAGCTGCACCTCATGTGGTGTCTGACCCGGATGTTGCAGACATGCAACATGCCATACTTCATTGCAGACTATTTCAGACGGATCACCGACGCCCCGCTGCACCAGACTGCTCTCGGTGGAGGGCACTATGTTATGAGACTGGCCCAGTCTTATGGGTTGCTGACTGAGCACGCCACCCGGGGGCTGACAGTTATTCCGCCAGTTCCTTTCAGCCCGCCCACCACCTTATCGAGGGATGTGATCTACATTGACGATGGTGTCACGACATCTGAGCGATTTCCATTCCCGGCCCTCCGGACCGAGCCATCTTCCTCAACATCCAGGAAGCGTCAGCGAGTGACCGACAGTCTACCTCGCAGCCTCTCCCCTGCTACCATGGAGTCCCGGTACCTGGTTGACAATATGCAGGCGATCCAGCAGACTCTGCATATCCACCAGAGAGACCAGCAGGCACAGGCGGTTGTCACTAAGGAGATGAACAGACGGACCGAGAACATGCAGGATCAGCTCCTGTGGTTAGCCGATTGCATGATCACTTTCATGGCTAAAAGCCGATGTGCCCCACCGAGACCACAACCAACAGTCCGGGATGAAGACGAAGAGCCCATGGAGGATCCAGAAGAAGACCCAGAGGAAGGTGAAGAAGATGACACTGCACACAACTAAGGGTGTATTTATGAGTGTCTTTTGTCTTTTCTTAGTTTTTGTCTTTTAAAGAATATTTTGCATAGATTTTTCATATATTTTTTCAGGTAGATAGGAATTGATTGTTCTTAGTTAACAAAAATAAGCCATTGGGCATTAGGAAGTTGAATAAAAATAATAGGTTTTGTGTTGAGTGCTTGTTTATGAGTGTTTGAATGTGGCTGAATTTTCTGCAATAACCGCGCCGCGGATCTCATATATGCGCGACGCGGTCATTTCCACTTCCACAACAGTATCAACTCTCGTAATTACCGCGACGCGTAGATCTCAATTGCGCGCCGCGGTCATCCGCAACACATAAATTTTAAATTGTTTGTTAAGTGATGCATGATGTACCAAAAACTGAGAAGGAGTTGTCTCAGACAAGTGTGGGGTCACCGTGCCCCTTCCACTTGTCTTGACCACCGGCGTGTCTTACTGTAGCGCTACAACTCCAGCATATGAATCAGGGATCCGATTGTACGCATTATACCTGTGATATTGAGCACCAAGCAGTCTACCGTCTAAAAAGGGGTAACTCTTTCTCCCTTATTTTGAATTAATTTTTGTACAACGGGGACGTTGTACGGTTTTAAGTGTGGGGTGTGGACGGTCGAAAGAGAATTTTTGAAATCTTTTGCAGAAATGATCAATTTTTTCAATTTTTAGCAACTTTTTCAAAATTTTTAATGAATTGCAATTTTGAAATGAATGGTTTGTGATTGCGATAACACTAGTATTTTTCAAGAAATACTATTTAATTGTGATCATGCTATTAGTTAGTCAAATAAGTTGAGTTTTACGAGTTTAGAAGATTGAGCTGTTTTAGGATTGGAATTTAGGAAGGAAAAGTCAATCTGTAGCCTTTGTTGTTCGAGCCGGTAGGTCTAAAATAGGTGGCCTTACGCACCTTACCACCTAAGATCGTCTGGTCTGGGATGGTATTTCTGAAAGCTCGCTACACGGACAACATCGAAAGTCATGGACAATTCCTTATTGGCCTTTAGAATCTGAACGAGTAAGTACACTACATTGTGGACAGAAAGTTTGTAATCAAGGGTTCTCTAGAAAGCCATGAATTCCAAAGAACAACTCAATTATGTTTTCACGAACTATTACACTCTAACTCGGGGGACGATAAACTTTGAAACTAAACACAGTCAGAAATTGTTCGATTCTCTATTATAATTTGTTAAAAACTCTCTTGCTTGGGGACAAGCAAGGCACAAGTGTGGGGTGTTTGACAACGCCTAGTGATATCAAGTATTTTAGGCGTTGTTGAGCCCTGTTCTTGGTAAAATTATATCAAATATGCATGGGTATTCTCACTTTTCGTGTCAGGACTTGTCTGGAGAAAAAGAGTAAAAATAGGGACTAAAGATGTACAAAAGGAAGAAGTATGGAAAGAATGCAAAATCAAGAGAAACACGTACGCGCGCCGCGGAATTCTCTTCTGCGCGACGCGGGAGTAAGGCGGTGGAATACATTTTGAATGACGAAAAAACGGGGAACGGATAAGTACGCGCGCCGCGGATTTCCATTCTGCGCGGCGCGGTCACGGGAAATTTGCAACTATAAATAGAGGCATTTCCAGCCGAAAACGCTAGCAAAGACCGGGTGTAAACATCGACATAGAAGCTCTTTGACTCGAGGATTCATTTCAGCAAGCTCATATTTGGTATTTTCATGTTTTAGATTTTATTTCATTTTTAGTTAAACATTTGTAAGCTTTGAGTTGAGTCTTTGGGTGTGACAACCATTGATCTCAAGCTTAGGGTTCTGTTTTTAGTAGCATTTGGTCACTGATTTGATGTCTGGATATTGGTTTGAGTAAAATGAAATCATTCGGTTAATGTTAATATTGGTTTTTCGGTATTTTGGATGTTAGTTTGTGTTTTGATTGTGGTTTATGTTTGGATTGTGTTTTGGACTTGGTTGGGACTGTTTTCCTTTGCTGGAAATACTAGCTAATTAGGTTAGGGTTAAGCATTAAACCTTGGCTAGTAACTGTTCTATTGGACTTTAACTAGCGGTAGTTTATGCTGCTTGGTTTTGTTAGTTTGAATGCCTTCAATTGCTTCTGATTCAGAGATGTACTTCTGAGTTCAGAAAGTAACTAGGTCATTTGGACATAGCTAAGCTTGGCTTGTGTGTTTGAATATTGTTTCGAGATAGAAAAATAGAAATTAGTTCCTCCGACTATAGCCGTGACACTATCAGTTGGTAATCTCTCATCTAGGCTAACCACGTAGCTCCTGTGGATCGACCCTGACTCCACTGTACTAGTGAATGTTAGGTTATTTCTTATTTTTGACCGCATGACGACCTCTGCGTGCACGTCATTGAGCAAAGGAGATAACCGGCATTCTCAACCGAGGTCGTTCACCCTGAATCTTTATCAAATTCCCACAGAGCCGCGTGAACGGGCTGGTCCACTTCTTGAGTTTCCCCGCCCAGAATTTGCACCAGTGGGATTACTTCGTGTATTTCTCATACTTCAAAATTCAGCAAACCGTTAGATTACATATATAATAACAACTTATATATATCTAACAGTCCATTTGTCTGTGTTTCTCTCAAGGTTTAAGTCCAGGAATCTAATCTAAAGACACCTAGTTCACTTAAACCACGGCTCTGATACCAACTTCTAACACCCGACTTATTAACAAAAACACCCCAAAAAATTTTATTTTTCAAACAAAATATTTTACAATCAAAACCATAAGTATGGGGTATTAGTTAATATAATACGAGTACAAGTGTATCACGAAGTACAATACATAAATATTATACATTCTTCAAGCCGGGATGTCACTTCAATCCTAAGTCCTCAGTCACAGACTTTATCTTTCCCTTTGGCGGGATCTCGCTCACCTGCAGGGACATATCAACAAAACTGTGAGCTATAAAGCCCAATAAGTAATCAAATAAAATATAACATGTATAAGAATAAAATTCTCTATACAAATTAAATATGTATTATCATGTAAAACACGATCATATAAGTCTCACGGGTTTCTCCCGCTTTTGCATAGACTCACGGCTCCGTTCTTGTCATCTCAATGACTCACGGCTTATCCGGTATTGCCTTATATCGGTTGACTCACAGCTCCGTTCTTGTCTATTGTAGACTCACGGCTTATCTAGTATTGTCGTTCATAGGTTGACTCACAGCTCCGTTCTTGTCTATAACAGACTCACGACTTATCTGGTATTGTCATATCATTAATGTTTATTGACTCATGGCTCCGTTCTTGTCTGTAACAGACTCACGGCTTATCTGGTATTGTCATATATTACATCAAGTAATTTGTCATTTTCGTCCCCAAAACCATTTTCATTTGTAGCTGCTCATTTAACATCTATCACATCGGATAACAGTGAGATTACTCACCTGAATGCTTGCTACTGCTAGCTTTCGTTGCTTCTTGCCTTCCAATATAATCCGTAAGACTTTGTCCCGTACCTATAATATCAATCATTTTTACAATGATTATAGGTTAACAGCCATTCTAATTGACTTTAATGCATAAGAGTTCAATAATATATCATTATAAACAATGTCTAGTTAATAAACTTTCCGTTTACTAACTTTTCATGAGTTTCACTATTCACCGAGGCACTCGTATTGATCTACAGTGCCCCCGAGGAGTCGAAAACCCAATTTAAAAATTTTCCCATACTTTTCAAACCATTAGGGACTTATGGTTCAAATTTGAGGTAAATCGGACAAGCCAAGCAAAAGTTAGCGTTTTTGATCCCCTGCCTGGCCCTGCCTGGAGGCGCACTGCGCCAGGAACAGGGCGCACTGCGCCTGGGCGCACCCCGCCAGGGTCCTGGGCGCACTGCGCCTGGCGCCAGTGCAGGTCTCCTGGCCAGTCGCGATTTGTGCACTGTAGCTTGCAGTTTTGCCCTTTAAGTCCTTAATGCTGTTCTTTATCGTTTGGGGTTTGTTCCTAGGCTAAAACCTTCTATTAATACAAGGTTTTCAACCCTCAAAACCCACTCAATCAATCATATGAAGAATTAGGGTTCTTAGTTCCAAAAACCCCAAAACTTCAAATTCATCTAAAATAACAATCTACTTCCATTTTCTTGAATTAAGCTCTTATTTGCATGACTTAATGGAAGTATTACATCATTTTAATCACCCAATCATAACTGTAAATGCAGTTTTTGAGTTCTACAAAACTCATCAAGAACACATAAACTAGAACTTGGAAAACTTACCTCCAAGACTTCCAATTCTACCCTTCAAATGCTATAATCCGATTTTTAGCCTTAAACCTTCAAGATTACTCCAAAATTCTGCAACTCCCGTACAAAGAAACCCTCGCGTAGCTCACCAAATTTCTACACAAAAATGGGAGAAGTTTCCAACTATTTATACCTCCAGAAATTGCAATTTGGTCCTTGAAGTTGCATTTCTAGCACTTTTGCCACAATTTACAAAATTAATGACAAAAATCAGATTTAATAACATTTTAAGTCCAAAACTCAAAATATTATTACAAAACAAATCCTTTTCTGTCAAAAAGACCAAATTACCCTTCTAAGGTAAAATGACCTTTTTACCCTTTTTATTATAATTACATAATAAACATATTTTGGCGTTACATTAAGGAATGAGAAACCCTAAGGCCTTAGGCCTCAATTTCGTTCAACCCAATTAGGTATGCCCTAATTGTCAATTGCTCAACTATTAAACAATTACAATTCAGCCCCTGCACCTTTAATTAATCCAATTAATCCCAAAATTAATTCCAATTAATTTCTGATCAATTATTAATTAAATATTATGATTTCTAATTAATATATTATTCTCATAATATATTAATAAATCATATTTTTCTCTCTCTTTAAGTTATCTTGTCCTCTGCTAGGTTTCGAGGGCAACCCAAAAGGACTGTGTTGCAATCAATCAAGTATATTCCTAAATTATAGTCATGGCTTAGATACCTAATCCAACAGAAAGTTTATGCCACAATTGATAAATTTGCTAGATGTGGGTTGCGACCTATGGCCGTTGTCTGACATTTTTGTATGAGTGTACTTTTATGGTTTTTTTAATAGTTACAATGTCGTTTGACTTTCACTTTAATGCCTAATAAACAAATAATTGAAAGAAGATTGTTATTTGAGTAAATTACATACATGATTACTTACTCTGGTTAATGGTGTCAATGGGATACATTTGCACAAAGTCCCTAAAAATTGAAATCCAACGAGGGTAGCACATGACAATTTGTTGGATTGTTGTCCCTACTTAACTCGCTAAGACACGGCCGTGCTACGACTATTCATTAGGCATTAGATATTTAGAGGAGAAGAGTCGTGATGTGTGTGGTTAAGGTGGTACGGTTGTGGGGGGTGTGGTCGAGGTGGTATACATTTGCACAAAGTCCCTAAAAATTGAAATCCAACGAGGGCAGCACATGACAATTTGTTGGATTGTTGTCCCTACTTAACTCGCTAAGACACGGCCGTGCTACGACTATTCATATAGCTGGAGACAAATTAGGCATTAGATATTTAGAGGAAAAGAGCCGTGAGGTGTGTGGTTAAGGTGGTATGTTTTGTGGTGAGATTGTGGATAGACTTTGGACCTGGTTGACATAGTATGACTGCATATATGTTGAGGAAAATGGTCTAAGCCTAGTAAGCAAAGACAGAGTTGTCAGCGAAACTGGAAAACGGTGGTTAAAATAGAAGAAAATGATATATTAAAACAAAATTGAAAAGTTTAGCGACCTATCGAGTGCAATTAAAACTTCAGTGTCCTAATGTGTAAATTTTATGTTATTGGCTACCGTTAGGGTGGAAGAGTGAATATTTCCCAACCCACACGCCAGATCATTTTTGTTTATTTCCTCTTACTTTCATATTTCACCATCTTTCATTTCTCTTCCATTAATCGCATCCCAAATATTCTACTATCCAACCCACTCAATCAAATTAAAATAAAAAAATAAAAAAATTAATAACACATATTAATTTCAAATAAACCATCTTTCCCTTTCAACCCACTAAACTCACACAAAATGTTAAATTTAAAAATTTTAAAAACATAAATAGTACAAATTGAGGAGCATATCGTACAAATATTTAAATAACGTGGGGTTATGCATCTTTATGGCTCATTCTCAAGTTTATTTTAAAAGATGAAGGGGAATAACGGGAAGAGAAAGTGAGAAGAAACTGTGTTATTGAGTTTCATTTAAAGAGGGAAAAGGAAAGAAAATACAAGAAAATAGCTTTAAAATCCATCATCCCATTTTTGGGCGGGAAAGAAGGGAGTGTTAATTACATTTTTGTCACTGCAACAATTCTCATTTCTTCTAAATGAAGGGTAAAATTGTAAAAATAGTGATTTATTTTCCTTCATCTTTAACTCAAGAACACAACTTCCATTTCCTTTCCTTCTATTTCTTTCGAACTCAATAACATAATTAAACACATTTTATTTTCTTTCAATTTCCTTACCTTCCATTCCATTTTCTTTTTCTCTCCCTCCCCTTTTATTCGTTAAAGAACTCAAGAACGGAACGTTACGCCGGTTCACAAACCGACTAACCCGTAAATTTTCAGACTCGCATAAAGCCGAAAGCTGCAGGTATCGTTGCCTTGAAGGTACCTAATAAAACTATTGGAATAAAGGAAGATGTTTTTCATTGATTCAAAATAACGGGGATACAATGTTCTTTAAATAAGAAAACAAGAGATAATGATGGAAACTCCTAAAAATAATGAAGTGATAAGAAGACAATAAGAAAGGTCGTTGATATCTCTTGAAATCCAAAACTCCAATACTCCCCCTCAAGTTGGAGCAAGTAGGTCGCAAATGCTCAACTTGTCAAGTAGTGCACGAAGTTCTCCTCCACCCAAAGCCTTCGTAAGCAGATCCGCAATTTGATTTTTGGTGTTAATGTCAAAAGTCTGGATCTCTCCTGATTCAACGCGTTTATGTAGAAAATAACAATCCATCTCGACGTGTTTTGTACGTTCATGAAAAACATGATTGTTTGCAATATGTCGAGCAGCTTGATTATCACAAAACAAGGGTGTCGAACCCTGCTGATCAACATCGAGTTCTTTCAACAGCCATCTCAACCATAGAATTTCACTGACTGTAGAGGCCATAGCTCGGTATTCTGCTTCATCCGAAGACCGAGACACTATTGATTGTTTACTAGACTTCCAATAAACAAAAGCACCACCAAAAAATCAATACATAACCTGTTTGTGATTTTGTTGAAAAAGGACAACCTAACCAATCAGAGTCACAGTAGCGGATTAGATTAGTTCCTCCTTCCTTTAGAAGCAAAATCCCTTGACCAGGTATGGATTTGAGATACCAAAGGACCCGATAGGCTGCTTCTAAATGTGCTTCTCGAGGATTAGCGACAAACTGACTTAAAACATTTACTGAGAAGCAAACGTCTGGTCGTATGGCTTGCAAGTAAAGAAGACGACCCACTAAGCGACGATACTGGGTAGCATCCACCGGCTGCCCGCCGCTATTTTTGTCAAGCTTAATGTTCGGCTCCATGGGAAAATTGCTAGGACGGGAGCCTTCCATGCCACTATCCTTTAATATATCGAGAATGTACTTCCTTTGACTCAAAACGAGACCTTATTTTGTTCTGGCAACTTCTATACCGAGGAAGTATTTTAGTTCTCCCATGTCTTTAATGCTATATTTTATCAAGGTACATTTTACTTCTTGAACCTTCCCCAAATAATTTCCTGCTAAAATCACATCATCCACATATATAAGAGCTATGACATGCGTTTTGTGTTCTTTGAAGATGAATAGAGAATGATCAACCTTCACTTGCTTAAAACCGATTTCGACAAGAGCCATGGTAAATTTTTGTACCAGTGTCGAGAAGCCTGTTTCAACCCATAAGGGATTTTCACAGCTTGCAAACTCTGGTTTCTTCTTCTTTAGCAAAACCTTATGGAATGTTCATGTAAACATCTTCGTTCAAATCACCATGCAAGAATGCATTGTTGACATCTAATTGGTGGATTGCCTAGTCTCTCTTAACTGCAACGGCCAAGAGAGATCGAACAGTAACTAACGTTGCCACGGGTGCAAAGGTTTCATGACAATATACCTCCTCTATCTGAGTGAAAGCTTTTGCCACCAAACGAGCCTTGAATCTTTCGACATCCCTGTTTGGTTTATACTTGATCTTATACACCCACTTCGAGTCGATGACACATTCTCCTTTTGGTAATTCTTTGAGTGTCCATGTACCATTCTCTTCAAGGGCTTGATCTGATTTTTCATGGCTTATTTCCACCTACTGTCCTTTACGGTCTGGGCAAAATACTTTGGCTCGTTGTTGGAATCAATGGCAGCTAAGAAAGCTTTATGTAAGTTGGAAATTTTGAATAAGTGACAAAGTTAGTTATAGGGTGTACCGTTGAGGACTTTTGATTGTTTTCGGGTTGCGCATGGTCTAAAGATGGGGGAGATCAACCTTGTAGTCGGCAAAATGTTTTGGAGGCTTAATGTTCCTTTTTTCTTTGACCTGCGTAACATCTTCATGTTCTTCACTGCCTTCTGATTCAATTTCAAGCCCATCATCAAGGCCTGAGTTGGAGCGTTCGGAAACCAGAGGTGGTTCGATATTGGGATCATCTTCCTGGGTTTGTGTCTCATTTTCTTGATTTTGGCTTGGGAGATCTTGCACTTCTTCTGGGGTATATCTTTGAATAGTCTCGATGTCCCAATGTATGGGAAATTGGAAGACTTCCTCTTCTAGTTCTGAACGAAACATATTTTTGTATGGAAAAATTATTTCAATGATTTTAACATCACTAGAAACGATGATTTTCTGCCGTTTCATATCATAAATTTTGTACCTCTTAGGGTAACCCAAGAAAATTCAAGGTCTCCCCCTTTCAACAAACCTATCTCCTTTTGTTTCCGTATGCCTGTAGTAAGCAAGGCATCTAAAAACTCTCATGTAGTTATACTCACGTTTTTTATTGTACATGACTTCAAAAGGGGTTTTATTCCCAATGACTTCCAAGGGCAATCTGTTTACAATGTATGTGGTAGTTACAATGCATTCACCCCAGAATTTTGTGAAAAGATCTGCCTCAAATCTCAAAGCATGTGCCGTGTCAATAAGGTGTCTGTGCTTCCTCTCCACCACCCCGTTTTGCTGGGGCGTGTGTGGACAGGTTGTTTCCGGAATGATTCCTTCACTCTCATAGAAATCACGCATTTTATTTGAAATAAATTCCCCTCCGTTGTCACATCTAATTCTTTTTATCCTTTAATCAAACTGAGTCTTTATCATCTTATGAAAATTAATCAAGCAAAGGCTAGCTTCACTTTTGTGTTTCAATAAAAATACCCATACAGCCCTACTGTAATCATCGACTATGGTTAAGAAAAAGCTAGCATGTGTCAAGGATAAAGTATGATATTTACCCCATATATCATAGTGGATTAAATCAAAACAACCACTCGTTTTGATTGAACTAATTGGGAAAGGGAGCCTTGTATGTTTGGCTTCAATACAAGAATCACAAAAAATGTTTTTATTCCTCAAAGAATCCTTAAAAAATTTAATATGACGAAGTTTAAAATCAGATGCGTTGTATACAAGAATCGTACATCTTATGATTTCTTAGTAATATTGCCAATTAAATATAAATTATGAATGTTAATGATAAATATGTATGTGATTGATTGATGATCTAGACATTGTATTTACATGTAAATTCGAATAAATATTCACATTCATAAGTGAATTTGAGTAAATGCACATGAGAATCTAAACACTATTCCAGCATGAATGAAAAGGTCCGTGTTATTGTTGCATCTCTTTTTTATGGGTACTTCTTATATTGCTATATGCCTTAGCAAGTGACTTTCTTCAACATTGTTTAAGAATATAAGTCCTTAAAGATAATATTCTTGTATCTTATTTCAAGTGGAAATGAGTTGATATACAGGGAGTCTAGAACATTATAGGCCTTTTGCCCTGAAATCGTGCAACATAAAGGGTTGATATTACATGTGTTTCAGGATTGGTTAACTCACGAATGATCACATATTGATGCAAAACAACAGTTTGTTATTATGAATAAAATTACTTCAGGTTGTTATTTTCAAACAGTATTAATGCCACTCGCCTATTTCTTACTGATTTTGGTAAAGGCTAAAGACAGTAGAACCAAGATGGATTAACTTGCTTTATATTACTTTCTATTTATATAATATGTTGTTATATGACTTATATCATGTATTTATATGCAATTCTTTTTCTAATTACTATTATTTTCTATTACAGATGAACCAAGGAATTGAATACGATGAAGATGTTGATTTAACTTGGATGTTTTCGACTAGTGAAATGTCTGGAACTCATATTTATTTGGTGAATACTTGACTTGTAATGACTTAGATAAGTCAATGTTGCATGTATTATGACTTTTAGTTAACAATATTCATATAGTAGCCATACGTTTGGTTTTTTTAGATCCATTAGACATAGGACTGTGGGAGGTCAACCCATGCAAGATCTTTCTTTATTTGCATTTAGTCCATCCTTTCTTCATTTGCATTTAGTCCATCCTTTCTTCCTGAAACATAAATGTCACACCTGTGAAACTGATGGATCAAAGTAGAAAAGAAAGAAAGATTGGATAGATCGACAGAAAGAATCGCTCTACTTCATGAATTACCATTAAAATTGCTATTTTCATATTCAACTTCATCATTCAAAATTTGAAGATTCATATTTGCATTTTCAGAATCCATTGAGTGAACTGATGTTTCCCGAATCATGGAACTACCTAAAATAGATCATCAACATCAAAGCAGGACACCATACTCGGACATAATTTAACTACCATCCCATATGTTGTTTAACTACCATCCCATATGTTGTTTCATGGTTTTAGTCCTCTCACACAGTCCTTAACCGTGAATGAGAGTAGAAACTTGCAGTGACTGTGAATGAAGGTAGAAATGCAATTTTAGTCTTTAGAGGACGAGGCTATGAATTGGGGGCAAAATGATGGATGTGCTCATGATGTCGAAGAATCGATAAGAAAATGAGCAACAAATTCTGTTACAAATGACAACACCAATGAAATGAAGACAGAGGTCGGTAAGGATAAACTACGACAAATCGCGACAGTGGTGGCTATTTGGAGCAGGGCATCGCTATGACGAAATAAACCCTACTTCAAATGATAACAAAGACGACATCAATGTCAAAAACCTAGATTTCAAACATTCCTTTTAGGATTTTGTATAAGAAATAAACACTATTTCAAAATCTGAAATTGAGTTGCAATTTCAACCCAAATTCACGTATCGACAATAAACCATCGACGAAAATAGGACCTCACATGCTATGGACTGCAGTGATGTTGTTGTGGCGGTCTCTGATAATGGACACAACGGTGATGTCGGTGGTGCGTGTTCGTGCATAGACAAAGAGATAGACATGACAACTGGTCATGGCGGTAAAGGTCGTCAGTGAAAAGCATCATCACTTCTCGGTGGGTGATGGCGATGTGTATTTCACAAGCTAGGGACAGAGGGTTTCAAAAGTATGTATATATTGGTGGTGAGTCACGTTGAGTATTAGGGTTTGCGAGAACATAATAGATACATTTGCCAAATATCGGTGGTGCTGCAGTAGAGGTGTGGAGGTGGTGGCTAGGGTTTTAGAGAAGTCGGGGGAAGAGAAAACGTGTTCAAGATAGAGGGTACGCTGGAACTCTCCCACCGTTCACCAACTCTATCTTCCCCAAAATTGCTTGAAATTAAGGAATTACTGTTATCCCATATCTTGATTCTTGCCACAAAACTCATATTATAAACCATTCAATCATTGTGGTTCATCTAACTATCGTCATTCAATCAGGAACAGATGAGCACAAAAAATCAGGAACGGATGAGCGGCGATGAATCTTAAAATCCACTCTCCAAAACTTTGTAAGTATTCATCCATCAGCAATACCTTCTGAAGGATTCTTATCAATTGATTTCGAAGTTAAGTTTGATTATCCTAATATAAACCCTATTTGGAGAAACAAGAAATATGACGAAGCGATCAGGTCCGATTGAAGAAGAAACGATGAACCGTTACCGGTTAGGGTCGGATGAAGAAAGACAACGACGAGCAGATACTGGTTAGCGTTGTTGACTTAGTTTTTACATTAATTTCGTTTGGAAGTTTGAGTAAGACCTAAAAGGTATGTACTCATTGTTTCTGTGTTTTTGTTGATTATCCTAAGATCAACCATACCTGTGAATTTTTTTTAGAAAATCTCATACCCTGTCCCATAACCATTTACCCGGTTCAAAATTTGTCCCAAAAGTTTCGGGTTCAGTTTTTCCCATCGGGTTCGGGTATTTTTGCCATCCTTATGAGTGGAGCAATATATCATAGAAACCGGTTAGTTCCAAGGGACGGACAACACAAGTACTTGCAGTTGTATTTTTACGATGCTGAAAATGAGATATCACATAGACTCAAATTTCCAAATATTGATAAGGAAATCGTGGAAATTGGGACCCACATTCTTGTTACAAACTCATACGTGGCAACATTTCAAAGCCTTGTTGAGCTTGAATCGCTCGATAATTACGTAGTCACTTTGAATACATCAGTAGAAATAACTAGATGGTGTACAACTGGCCAACAACATATGGGGTTTGAATTTATTTATTCACGTTATATTGTTTTAAAAGAAATGCATCACATATTATGTCAAAAAACTCATTTAGTGTATATATATATATATATATATATATATATATATATATATATATATATATATATATATATATATATATATATATATATATATATATATTAAGAATAGTTACAAGATCCTTGAATTCTAAATGAAATATTTCACATAGTAAAGTTTTCTATGTGTATCACACACCGGTTTCAACGATATTTTTTCAATAATATAATTTGACATGTTGTTGGTATGTGGGTTGCAGGTAATAACAATATAACCGCATACAAACAAAGTATTATCGTGTATGAGAGGTCAGACAAACCACAAACAATTCAACATTATTGGGGATGTTACGATCCATTGTGTTATCATTTATTCTTTCCAAATGGTGAACCCCAATGGCATTGTAGCATACCAAGATAAGGAGTTTCCATCGGTGTGGTGTGTGCATATGTTTATGTAATCGAGTTCAAAAAACATGGATTGCCACATGCACATTTTCTTTTAATAATGACACCTGAAAGCAAGCTCAGCAATCCTGACCAGTATGACAAGTACGTGTGTGCGGAAATTTGATGGTAAAATCACACATTATCCATGGTCCTTGCGATACCTTGAACCTTAAATGTCCTTGTATAGAAGACAATCCACCAAAATGTCATATCCGGTGTGTCGGAGGAGAAATAATGGAAGTATGGTTACAAGACAAGGTATTATGATGGATAATAGATGGGTGGTGTCATATAAGCCAAAGTGTTGATGATGTTTAATTATCATATAAATGTTGAGGTGTGCTCGAATATAACATCTGTGAAATATGTCTTGACGTATATTTACAAGGGTCATGACAAACAAGTTATCAATATCGATCCAAATACACAATATGTCGTTATCAATGAGATAAAAAGGTTTGGAAGCTGATCATTTACGTACCCGGAAGTTTCTCAATCCTGGACAAAAATATGCGTACGATGAGATAATGAGGCATGTGCGTACAAGTTGCCCATGAATGTTCTTTGTAGATGGTAGGGGTGAGCAAAACTGAACCCGAAAATCGAGAAACCGACGGTTTTATTTGAGATTTTCAAAATCAATTTTTTTTGTTTGGCTTCGGTTTCACTCTCCAAAACCGACCCACTAAAACTGAAATTGACCAAAACCCAAAATATTTAATATATTATTAATATTTGATATATATTGTAGTATGGTTGGGTATTATTTAGGTCAAGTTAATGACACTTGTAATATACATTGGTAATATAAATTGACACGTTTCTATTTATTCTTCCATCTCCTTCACCGAGTATCTAATATCCACTTAAATATGAAATTGAATACGCCAAATGTTACCTTATTGCTTGTAAAGTCAATTATATATAAAAAATGCATCTAATTTCTATTCCCTATAAATGATGACTAAATAATTGGTAGAATGTGTTTATTATTTTTCTATATTTTTATAATTGTTGAAAACTGGGTTCCAACCCAAAAAACACGGGTTGAAACCGAAACCGACACCGAAACCAAACCCACTTAGAAACCAAAACCGATGAGTTTTAGAAACCAAAAACCGAATTGATCGGTTTCCCTAAAATGGAACCAAACCGGCCCATGCACCCCCTAGTAGATGGTCATGGCGGAACAGGAAAACATATTTGTACAAAGCTTTACTTGCCAATATTCGCAAATGTGGTCATATTGTCCTCGCGACAACTTCATATGGTGTGGCGGCTAATAACATGCCTGGTGGAAGAACAACTCACTCACGATTCAAAATCCCTCTCAATCTCGAAAATAACTCGGTATGCAACATCAAAAAACAAAGCGTCGCCGCCCAACTACTTCATCTTGCAAACATATGGGGCGAAACGTCGATGCCAAACTGTAACACCTGGTTTCTCATACGAAGTACACCCAAAATTTTTCAAAGAATTATACATCAAAGTGGGTATACTTGTACTCAAACCACGGATCAAGATGTTATCATCACAAATAATTACACAATAGGTCCTTACAATTTTAACCAAGTATTACAAATAAATCTAATACACCTAAAGGACAGACTCTAAACTTGTCCATCATTCTTTATCACATGTCTTCCCCTATCACTGCTATAGATACATGCAAAACAACAACAACTCAAGTGTAAGCTTAAATAAAGCTTAGTGAGTAATCTCTTTATCACCAATCATCTCATTATCCGCTCATTCTAATCTCATTAGCAATTTTTAGATATACATCTCCTCTCTATCTCTGGAACCTGCAATCACATTAACTTTACAACACCGGTTAAATATTAGCAAATATTGACTTCTCACTAAGTACCGCACTTGGTACTTCTCATAGATTCAATTATAATCATGCATATATATATATATATATATATATATATATATATATATATATATATATATATATATATATATATATATATATATATATATATACTCATTTCGCAACTAATTATACTCCAACTCAAAAGCTCTAATGGCTATACAATTCCATTCAAAATTCTATAACGCGACTACACTAGCATTTACTCAGTATATACAATCAATATGTATATTCAATTCTATTATTGTTATTCACAAATAACAATTTACTCCTCAATCGGTTTACAACAATATCAACATAACACATATATAAATATTTAACCTATAGCAAGGTAAAACTCTTCTCAAGTACTAGAGAGTACTCACTTGCTAATGGCTTAGTATATGGAATTCCCAATTTACGCGTATCGGGCTCCTGTTTACTAGGCTCGGTTGTATCACCATAGTCTAAATCAATACTCTAACAACCATAATCATTTCAATAACATCCAACTAAAAAAGATGTAGTATTTGAAAGAGGGAAAATGAGTATAAACGGTAAATATCAACTCAATATTTACCGAAACCCCCAAATCCGCGATTCTACTCATTCAACCGCAGAAACTCGACAATAATCACACCAATCACTCTAAAGGCATCCACTAACAATCTACTAACAACATATATAACAATATATAGCTAAATCATGGAATTTAAAGTTAGGGTTTCAAAACCCCAAAACCAAGAAATTACTCACCTCGATGAATTAGAAATCAAGAGCATGTTTGCGGGGTTAGATTCGAGTCTCTTTATGTTTCCCCACGAATCTCTAGCTTTAATTTGACAGAAAATCGCCTCTTTATGCTCTGAAATCGAAGTTGGGTGTATTTTTCCCGAAATGAGAATTTTCTGCACATTTAAAGGGGTCTACACGCGTAACACGGTCCGTGTTTTGCTACAGTGCCCCTGTTAAATTTACACGCCCGTGTTTTGCTACAGTAACCAGAAAACACAAAATTACCGTATGTTACACGACCCGTGTAACATTTACTCGACCCGTGTAAGCCATTTTTGGTGTTTTTAAGGCTCAAACTTCTTCCAAATGGGTTTTTAATCACCCCAACTCCATATATCAACTTAACTAATCTTAATCACACCAAGATTAGTACATAAGAAAGGTTTTAACCTCTTCTCACAAATCAAACAACTCATAACTCAAAGGTAATCATAAAAGATTGCCACACAACTCTAAATAACTCAAAGCTAGAATCATACTAATTTATATAGTCATAACTCCACTTACCTTAGTAAGCATCTCAAAATGAAAATGGGTCTTACAAGTTCTCTCCTCCTTCAATAGATTCCGTACTCGGAATCTCTTAGAATAGGTATGGTCTATATAACTACCTCATCGTCACAATCACACATCACATACAATAATAATATTATCCTCTCGTCAGCTCATATGCGATGTATATATCGTTACACCTCATTTACTCATAATATAGCTAACGTCCGTTACCATTCTCATAAGATGATCTCTATAGCCATATTGACTATCATCATTGCTACGTAGACAAGTACTCACTCTTTTATAGCACACCTTTCTTTGTAGCTTTATCGACATCAATGTATCTCACCTTACTCCTTAGCACTTATATATATATATATATATATATATATATATATATATATATATATATATATATATATATATATATATATATATATATATATATATATATGACTCACATCGAGCCACATTCTCAGTGTATCATCAACTCTCTTTGTAACACTAATCTCAATAACTATTTGAGATTCAACTTCTGCTTGTAACTCAATAGGAAAACGGTCTCACCGATTCCAGTCTCATACTCTCTCTCTCTCTCAATTTACTCCTCCAATAATAACACGCGAGTTATTGATTTCTCCTACTTGCACATCCTCGTCATTGAGAGTAGGAGGAACACTCAGATAACATATAAGACACAGATATTCAATTGTCTTACTCGTGTTACATAACTCATCAATACTAGAATGTAAATCCAAAAAATACTAAAATATCATAAACTATCTCGAGTTTCACTCACGTCTCCTTTAATTTGGTATTTAACCCTCGACACTTTTGTCACATAAGACCTCTTTCAGTTGTCTTATCTCCACGACCAATTACAATTTCTGCAAAAGCTCATTTATCTCTGCTCCCACCTCAGCACACATATTAGGTTTTTACCTGATATACAACTTACAATCCTCAACCAATAATGGCTCCTTTTCATCTCAGTTCATCAACATATCTCTTGTTTGTTTCTCTTAATGTGCTTACTCGCTACACCATCTCTTATGTGGACAATCCATATTATATTCTCACTCAATCATTGACTCTATCAAACTCGATAATTTTATTTTCAAATAAATTCTCAACACAACTGCATATATTCCTCTTGACACACCATCGGTAAGGATTTTCCTCTCGCCATTTCTCTATCGTTATCATCTCAATCTCTGATTCATCCAAATGACACAAAAATAATTTGTACATACTTACAGCTCACCGAAATCTCTACACATAACTCACAAGGAAAAATAATAATAACCAACAATGCAATCTCTACGGTGAGATTATATCTCATCATCCGATTTACTCATTAATCTCAAGAAATAGCTCAAGATTATTATAGCAAAATCTATTATCCATCGTCTCATACGAATAAATAGTTTTGTCATCTCGATACTCACACATTTATCTCATTGGCAATAATTAGTTTGATTGCTAAGGAACGAATCATATCAATCACAACCACAATTACTTTCCTCCTCTTTTAACTCATATATTCTCATCATGTATTTATAAAACTCTATCTAGTTCAACATACAAGAAATCTCGCACATTCTCAACACGAGTACATGACAAACAAACATACTCACAGCAACACTTCTTAACAGTATTACTCACTGTATTGTCTCACAGTACCTCTATACTGTTACTCAGCCTCTTATTCGTCCTCTTCTCAACCCACAAGGTTTCAAGCTATGCAAGCTTACCGATATGTTCATATCTGTGACACCCCAATTCTACTGTTTGCAAATACTATGGTTTTTCGTATAATACATGAATACAAAAATATGGTTTATCAAAAACCGATAATTTACATGTTTAAAACTGTGGGTGTTACAAATCCATACCAAATCTAACCATAGTAAGCAAGAAAATGATTAAACCTTGCGTCCAAGTTAGGAGCTAACTCAAGCTTCACTCCAGCTAAACTTCATCCCATTTATAGCAACTTATTTTAACCTGGAATACATGGCAAAACATAGAATACGTAAGACAAAAATGTCTCGTGAGTTACATGAGTTTTAGACTCAAACCTTTAACTTCTTTTTCCAACTTTTTATAAAATTTACATCATAAAACTTCTGTCAAAACTTTATAGTAATAACATACTAGAACTCTTTACTTCTCTATATTATTTCATAACATACTTTGGAAAATAGCATCTTTCAAAACCTTATAGTAGTAACATACTATAACTCTTTACTTTTCAAAATCACTTCATAATATACTTTACAAAAATAACTTCTTTTTTACTTTCTTTGACTGGTTTTATAAGCTTGCTGGATTTTTATACTTAGGGCTTTAATCACCATAAGTGATACCCCAAGTCTCTATGGCTAGAAAGAACGGATCAATCCTCACCATAGAAGTGCTGAGGCAATCTACTTCGCGATGGGGCTTTTGCCCCAGTAGACCCCTTACCTAACCCGGGTAGGTGGAACATAGTTCCCTTACTAACGCTGCTTGCTACAATTACCAGTCATAAAAATACTTTCTGCTTGCTTAAACATTTCTCACATTCATATTCATAGTGGCTAAGTGCCAAACTTCATCATTTTCTGTCTTTATGGCTAAGTGCCAAAATTATAACTTTCATCACATATGTAAAATATGTTTTTATAACAATCTAAGCTTTATGCTAAATCATACTTTTCAACATCTTATGGCTATATGCCATTCATACTTGAAACATATACGGTTTGTAACCAAAACACACTTCTTAAACATCTTGTGGCTATATGCCATTCATACTTGAAAACATATATAATTGTAACCCAAATATACTTTCACATAATTGGTTCATAGACCAACATACTTTCACTTAATTTGACTTGTAGTTCAAAACATAACTTCAAATATAGCATCATACTTTCTCAACAAATTAGAAATAATACTCTTGCATATAATTTCACATAAAGAGATTTTATAAGAAATATTGAAAATACTTACTTGCCATGTACCCCAGAATGGGTAAAAATACTGCATGTACTCACCTCATGTATTGCTAGAAGATTGACTACACGTTCCTTGTATTTATACTCTTTTGATTCCATAATCACTTGGCATGAACCTATATTTAACATGTTATACATTAACATTCATGCTAACTGACTCTATAACTCATTAGAGTCCTTATAATACTATCTTGGGTCATAGCAATTATATAACTTTTAAATTACCAACTTTAGGCAAATCGTATATTATACGTATTTTACTACAGTACCCTCGGAGGGTCGTATTTCGATTCCGACAATTTTCCATGAAGTTTTGGGCCATAATAGACCTATGTTTAAAATTTGGGGTCAATCGGACAAGTATAAGACCAAAACTCAAAATCAATTTGCACTTGGCAGGAGACTCAATGCAATTCTGCCTGGCGCCGCGTCGCGTCTCGACGAGGGTGGTGGTCGCGTCGCGAAGGCAAAGCAGGTTGCCTTATTTGGCGATTTTCCAAACTGCAGATGCACTAATTCCTTACCTTAAGTTCTTAATACTTGACTTAATCATTTTAGAATCATTCTAGGACTAAAATAACAACTTACTTTTAGTTTCAAACCATGGAATCATTCCAATCCTTGACAAATTATAGAAATCCCGTTTTTAACATTTTTAGTCCAAAAAAACTAAAATTCCTTGAATCTATCTCTTACAACTGACTTCTTCAATCTTTTATGGTATATTGAACTTCATGAAAACCAATAAAACCATCTTTGATCACAGGGACCCGTGAGCTAGGGTTCTTGAGCCAAAAATTGGGTTTTTCCATGATTTCAACAACACCTCTTGAATTAAGTGTGTTTACTTGAGGTTTGATCATTAATAGATGGGAGAAATCATTAGAACCATTTCATATATTAAAATTTTCAGATTTCAGTTTTGACCCGGGAAGAAGATGCTAAGAACAAGTTCATAAACTTGATTTCTTACCTCCACCCACTTGGAAATCTTCTTTTCTTTGCTTGATTATTCCATTCCAACTATAATCCTTCAAGATCATGAAGAATTTGTGATCTCTCCCTCTCCATCAGCTGCTCCCGTTAACAATGAGATATTTTGGGAGTGTTCACATTTATTTATACTTCCAGATTTTTCATTTTTAGTCCCTAAGTTCTATTTCTTGAACTTTTGACACTTTATCACATTTTATCACAAAAAACTTAGTTTATTACATTTTTAGTCCTCAACTAGAATTATAACTTCATAATGATTTCTGTGTATGCCAGATGACCAAGTTACCCTCTTCATGGTAAAATGACCAAATTACCCTTTTCATTACAACTTTTGTAAAACTGTCCCAAAACTCCAAATTCCTCTTTTTAAGTTTAGTTCATTACATAATAACTCCAAAAATCATATTTTCCTTACATAAAAGTCATTTGGATGTCAAATGACCATTTTGCCCTTTTTATCATTTTTCTCCAAACTCTTGGAATTTTACTACATTTCCCAATAAATTATTTTAATACTTTCAAAATATTTGATCTTTACATTAAGCATTATTTCGAATATAAATTCAAGATTTTTGGGTCGTTACAATATCTATCCACACGCAAGGATAGTACATGTCTCATTACTCCGCATCATCAATAAGTACATGCCTGTCAACACACAAGCACAACACTGCGACACCACCCTGCCTCAGCTCATGGTACCCCGTACCATCCTCTGGTTTCACCAGTCAATGCTGTGTCACGGTATCTCATACCGTCCTTTGATCAAATCATGGTACCTCGTACTATTCTCTGATTTTAATCCATCTCCTATTGACTCTGGCAGGTCTCCCATATAGTCTCAAGCCATATAGACTCACTGTCACTCCTCCTTTTGTTTGAGTCACAAAGGTCCTCACTACTCTAACCGAAATATACTCGTTATGTGGTTCCATAGAAATATGTGGTCTCAACCTCAACTACTCAATATGTGACCCCACAGAATATGTGGTCTCAATCACATTTACTCGTTATGTGGTCCCACAAAATATGTGGTCTCAACCACTTTACTCGATATGTGGCCCCACAAAATATGTGGTCTCAACCACTTTACTCGATATGTGGCCCCACAAAATATGTGGTCTCAACCACTTTACTCGATATGTGGCCCCACAAAATATGTGGTCTCAACCACTTTACTCGATATGTGGCCCCACAAAATATGTGGTCTCAACCACATTTACTCGACAATTAACTCAATCTCTAGGCCAATAAGGCCTATATGAACCACTCTAGGTTCTCTCAATTATACCACAAAGTACTCTTTATGTGGTTATTCAAATGTCCTCTCACATCCCTGTTACAAATATCTCATCATGTGACCACCAACTCACAATTAGGTATAGTGTGCATTCAACTACACACTCACCGTCTTTCTCAACTCATATTCTTCTGGCTATCTCCGCAATTCATTTTGATCAATCATAAGTACTAGTTATGTGGCCCCACAAAATATGTGGTCTCAACCATATAGTACTCGTACATAGAAATCTCGTCACATCTGTGAAACAACAAGTAATATATGTGCAATATCATAATATATATATATATATATATATATATATATATATATATATATATATATCACTATGTATATTTTCATCATACACAATTATCCATGGTTGTTAAGTACTGACCAAGCAACCACTCATAATCTCAATTTTACATAATTACAAAGTACTAATTGTGTGATATGTAAACATTACCTCAATTAGACACGAGATTCTCATTTCAATGCAGGTTACTACATTTCATAATCACAATTCTCTAACACATGTAGTTTCAATTAATCTTGTATGTGTCCACATGTTTTACACATATTCTACTACATGTATTATCAACAATTAAATACGCGCGACACGTTATAACAACATGTTAAGTAAAGCTACTAATATACCTCATAGCATCCAAATCTCGTCTCCTCATTAGATAAAACTTGCGTACTTCGGTTCTCAATTCTTTCTGTTTACTTCTGTAGGTACAGCACGACCTGTGTCCTCTGAATACGGCCCGTGTTCTTTTGTTCAATTTTACTGCATACTTACTGTAATCAAAACACGACCCGTGCTCCTCCCACACGACCCGTGTGTTCTCAACTTTAACCCACTGTATGCTACTATAATCCCAACACGACCCGTGTCCCTCAAACACGGCCCATGTTGATGCTGCAGAATCCAAAATTTGTTCCTACTACTATTTTTAACATCCAACTTCTCCTAGATGGGTTTCCATTCATCATATCTCAACCCTTAACTCATGCTCGGCTTATACTCATACTCTTTCTCATCATCAGCTGGAATCTCGCCGTTAGCTGTAACCTTATCTCATCATCAATTAGTATCTCATCTCGTATTCAGTTGACATCTCGTTATCAACTCAAGTTCTCATCTCCTCGTTAGCTGATATCTCATATCAACCAAAATCTTGTCTCATCTTTCAGTATTGGTACAACCGCTGTGACCAATTTATCAACTCGTCCTTCATATGACTCCATATCTGTGTTCACAAACAGAATATAACAATAACAAATATAACATAAAAGTTATAATTAACTCATAAACTAAAATCTGCAGCAGTTTCTTTTTCCAAGCATGTGATAGGGGCTCTCTCTTCTCGGTTCAAGTCTAGGACTCTACACTCAAGACCTAGTTCACTTAAACCATGCTCTGATACCAACTTGTAACACCCGGTTTCTCATACGAAGTACACCCAAAAATTTTCAAACAATAATACATCAAAGTGGGTATATTTGTACTCAAACCACGGATCAAGATGTTATCATCATAAATAATTACACAAAAGGTCCTTACAATTTTAACCAAGTATTACAAATAAATCTAATACACCTAAAGGACAGACTCTAAACTTGTCCATCATTTTTTATCACATGCCTTCCCCTATCACTGCTATAGATACCTGCAAAACAACAACAACTCAAGTGTAAGCTTAGATAAAACTTAGTGAATAATCTCTTTATCACCAATCATTTCTCATTATCCGCTCATGCTAATCTCATTAGCAAATTTTAGATATACATCTCCTCTCTATCTCTGAACCTGCAAATCACATTAACTTTACAACACCAGTTAAATATTAGCAAATATTCACTTCTCACTAAGTACCGCAGTTGGTACTTCTCACAGATTCAATTATAATCACTCATATATATATATATATATATATATATATATATATATATATATATATATATATATATATATATACTCATTTCGCAACTAATTATACTCCATCTCAAAAGCTCTCATGGCTATACAATTCCATTCAAAACTCTATAACGCGACTACGCTAGCATAATCATTTCAATAACATCCAACTCAAAAGATGTAGTATTTGAAAGAGGAAAAATGAGTATAAACGGTAAATATCAACTCAATATTTACCGAAACCCCCAAATCCACGATTCTACTCATTCAACCGTAGAAACTCGACAATAATCACACTAATCACTCTAAAGGCATCCACTAACAATCTACTAACAACATATATAACAATATATAGCTAAATCATGTAATTTAAAGTTAGGGTTTCAAAACCCCAAAACTAAGAAATTACTCACCTCGATGAATTAGGAATCAAGAGCGTGTTTGCGGGGTCAGATTCAAGTCTCTTTATGTTTCCCCACGAATCTCTAGCTTCAATTTGACAGAAAATCGCCTCTTTATGCTCTGAAATCGAAGTTGGGTGTATTTTTCCCGAAATGAGCATTTTCTGCACATTTAAAGGGGTTTGCACGCGTAACACGGCCAGTGTTAAATTTACACGGCCCGTGTTTTGCTACAGTGCCCGTGTTAAATTTACACTCCTATGTTTTGCTACAGTAACCAGGAAACACAAAATTACCGTATGTTACACGACCCGTGTAAGTCATTTTTGGCGTTTTTAAGTCTCAAACTTCTTCCAAATAGGTTTCTAATCACCCAAACTCATACATCAACTTAACTAATATTAATCACACCAAAATTAGTACATAATAAAGGTTTTAACCTCTTCTCACAAATCAAACAACTCATAACTCAAAGGTAATCATAAAAGATTGCCACACAACTCTAAATAACTCAAAGCTAGAATCATACTAATTTATATAGTAATAACTCCACTTACCTTAGTAAGCATCTCAAAATGAAAATGGGTCTTACACAAAGTGACAGGCCATTGAGGCATTTGTTCGGATAATGCAAGATCTCACTAGGGTGATGCTCCCACTCGGTGGAAATATAATGGTTTTGGGAGGCGATTTCAGACAAGCGTTGCCGGTCGTAAGACATGGCAGACGAGCACAAATTGTAGACTCTAGCCTACGAATGTCGCCTCTTTGGTCTTCGATAATAGAGTTGCGTTTGACAAAAAATATGAGAGCACGAGTCACAACAATATCTCTTCCATTCATCCCATCCCAAATCTTACTTTCACATTTCACCATCATCCATCTCTCATCATTCATCCCGTCCCAAATCTTCTATTACCCAACCCACTCAATCCAATTAAAATTTAAAATAAAAAATCAATAACATATATTAATTTCAAATAAACCATATTTCCCGTCAACAGCTCTCATTTCTATTAAATGAAGGGCAAAATTATAAAAATAGTGATTTATTTTCCTTCATCTTCAACTCAATAACACAACTTCCATTTCCTTACTTTCTACTTATTTCGAACTCAATAACATAATTAAACACATTCTATTTTCTTTCAATTTCCTTCAATTTCATTCGCTTTTTTTTTTCTCACCCTCTCTTTCATTCTTTAAAAAACTCGATAACGGAATGTTAGGCTGTTAACAAACCGATTAACCTGTAAATTTTCAAACTGGTATAAAGCCGAAAACTGCAGGTATCGTTGCGTCGAAGCTACCAGCACAAAAGAACAAAGAGAAATGCGCTTTTTGGACAAATATTGGGCGGTAAAGCAAAACTTGATTTAAAAGTTGCCCTAAATTCTACGCCAAACATTCCCGTCGCCCAAACACACACACACATACAAGCTTTTGCGTTTCCTCTGCTCACCGGAGCTCACACTACCGCCGCCACTGTCGCCGGCTAGGTACGCTCCTCGTCCTCCTCTCTCTGTCTCTCTCTGTCTCTCTCTCATCTTCATTCCCGTCTGTCACTCGCGTGACTCCGCCGCCACCCTTAACCATTCCATACTATCCTCCATCGGTAACCAATATGGGAGGCGGAGCACCGTCAGCGGTCGTACTTCCCTTACTTCTCTCCCTCCTATGGTCTCTCACCACTCCCTCCCTCTTCTGGCATCGCGACCCAACCACCACCGGTGATCACCTACACAGTGCCGCCGAAAACCCTTCTTTCCTCCTCCGCCGGAGCAACACCAGCACCATAGCCCTCCCTCTCGTCTCTCTCTCGCGCCGGAAAAACCATGCCTCCCCCTTCCTTTGACCTACACGACTGGAACCACATACCACCACCCTTTACATCTCCGTTACAGCGTCGCCAAACCCAATATCTCACCACCACCCGCCGGCCCTCCGCCAAAATCCATCAGCCTCCAGTGACTATCTCACCGCCGGAAAACCCTAATTTACAACCCGTTTTCGCCAGTGACCGCCACCGAACGCCTAGCTACCAACCTCAAATCTCTCTAGAGATCTCTCACCCATGGCCATCGCTAACCACGTGACGTCTGTGTGTATGTGATTCTCTGTGCTGCAGTAACCCTAAGACCCCATTCAGGCCCCGCTCTCCCCCTTCTGCCTGCTTGTTCATCCCAATCCGTTGCTAGATACAAATTTTAATACCATAGTTTTATGAATGTGAATTTCTGCAGGTTTTGGACGTTATAGGAAAGATCCTTGAACTAAACATGAGGAGGGGAACTCACTTGGACGTCAGGTTCAGTTGCATCCCCTACAACTCCATATGTAGCTTTGACTTTCATTAAGTTATTTGAATTGTGCTAAATTGCTTTTAAACAATTGTTTTTGGGACACGTAGCATCACAATTGCGCACTGTTTCATCATCACCTGTCACAAATTTTAGCTCGGTTTGCTCAAAGTTGACTGCAATTGCCTCTGTGTTTGTGTTTGGTGTGTGTAATATATAAGTTGCTTGTTGCTATGGTAATTGTGGTGTGATTTTAATTAGTTTTTGAGGTATGTTGGGTAGGTTTAATTATTAAATGATGATGTTGGTGTTGTTTCTATGAGTTTGTGTTCAATAAAAATTGAATTGTATGTCATGTTAACTTTGAGGTGTAAACCACACATGTATTGGCCTTTGTTCTATTAAAGATTGCTGCATGTTCACTGTCATCCCTGTTTGTTTGCTATGCATCCCCATTTTCATGGTCTTTTAGCTATGGTCATTGCGCCAACAACTATGCTCAAAGTTGTGTGCTTAATGCTCCAAGAGTTGGTGCTTAATGCTTTTACTTAGGGGTGACTTGTTATGTCGTTTTTCTTGTTGACATTGTTTTATCTGAATCTATCATTTGCATGGTTCTTCTATTTGTTCACTTATGTTGACTGTTGAGCAATTTTGGTGTTCTTAGTAGATTGATAGTATCGAACAAAGAGATGCTAGCTGAATCGGTGAGCTCCGTGGGGGGTGTCTTATCGATGCTCAAAGAGGCAGATCATTCCCTTAAGCTTCACGCCCTTTCCAATCTGAACATACTTGTTGAATATAATTGGCCAGAGATATCAGATAGCCTCCCAATCATGTAATTGTCACTGTAAACCGTGTCTGTTTCTTATATTTTATGCTTTCTTGATGTTTTTGTAATGTTTAGAGTAGACTAAGTTCTTTTCCAACGGATTTATCAAACACCATCACATTTTGAATGCAGAGAGAGTTTATATGAAGATGAGGAGTTTGAACAACGAGAGTTGGCCGCGTTGGTTTTGTCAAAGGTCTTGACCTGTTTCCCTTACCGCCTTATTGTTGTTGCTAAGTTGTAAGCTTACTGTATATGTTTCACATCTTATCAACCATGTGTTATGCTGTATTTGACTCTCATTTGAAAGATGCGTGGTCTTTATTTTGGTTGATGCATCTCTCTCATGTGTGACAGCTTTTTTACTACCTTGATGACCCGAATGAATCTTTGTCATATGCCCTTGGAGCTGGGAACTTATTTGACACTTCCGAAGAATCAGACTATGTTCAAAGACTTACCGGTAAGCGTAGCTAGTCTGTGGAGTTTTCATTACTCGAATAGTTAATTGTAGCCTCACAAACCGTATCTTGTTTTCAGCTGAAGCGATTGACAAGTATGCAAAAATGAAAACTAAGGCAGCAGAAACAGGTGGAGCTGCTGATGTGGACCCGAGGCTCGAAGCTATAGTTGAGAGAATGCTCGACAAGTAAAGCAACTTTTATCTCTCTTCTTAGGCCTTACACTCGTCATATAGATTTGTTGTACACAATGTGCTTTGTGAATGAAGACCAATGTGGTTGTATTTTTGTTCTTTCACAACATATAGAAAATGGATTCATAACTCATATAGATTTTTTCTATTAAATCAAGGTGTATAACGGATAAGAAACATCAACAAGCGATTGGGACAGCCATAGAATGCCATAGGTTGGATAAACTTAAGGAAGCAATTATAAACAGTGAAAACGTCCATGCAACTTTGTCGTATTGCATAAATGTATGTCATGCATTTGTCAATCGGAGGGAATACCGGAGTAAGGTAAATATGCACACGATTTGAAATGTGATCTATATGCTGGTGTACGAAAACTGGTTATTTGTTCTATTTTGTGCAGATTCTCCGTCTGCTTCTTGAGCTTTATTGGGATTTGGAGGCTTCAGATACATTTAAAATCTGTGAGCTGTTGATGTATTTGGACGAGCCGGATGATGTATCAACAATCTTACAGAGACTTATAAGGTCGGAAAGCCGGGAGGACGCATTAATAGGATACCAAATTGGACTGGAAATAGTTTACCATGGAGATAAGAGTTTTTTATCGAGGGTGCAAGGTACGCTCCCGGGCCCCAATGGTGATAGTGAGGTCAGATATTTGGAAAGGCATGCTAAAATAAACCAAATTTTGTCCGGGGAGACTTCTAATCAGCTGACCCGTCATTTCTTAAGCCAGCACAACAGGTGAGGGGAGCCATCTTTTTTGTTATTGGTAAAAAGTTGCAAGTGGAAGTACGTTGCTATTTGTTGCATTTAGCATTTTTTGTTCCTAATCTTACAGTTGCATGGTTCTACAAACAGGGCGGATCCAAGTATTCTCACTGCAATAGGACGGTCGGTAGCAATGAAAAGCACTGTGTGCCACAGTGCAAGTATCTACGCAAATGCACTCATGTATGCCGGCACGGCTATGGATGGTTTCTTAACGCAATATCCGGTATATGCGCTGTACTTGGTTTGTATGATCAATTAATCTCACTCATATTCAAAAAAATTGTTGGTATTCTGATGTCAGGGCTGGGTGGGGAGGGCCACACATTGGGCGGAATTCAGCTCAACTGCTGGGCTAGGTGTTATTCATAGGGGTAATTCAGAACAAGTACCAAATCTAAGGGAACTCGCTGGTTATGGTCTCGCTGGTAATCCTTATACCCAAGGCGGTGCCCTGTACGCTTTTGGCTTCCTTCATGTCGACCCTGATGGGTCCATTGTGAAATTGTTATGCGATTTCCTGAATGAATCCGATATCGAGGTTCTTGTTAATATTTCTGATTATAGTTGGGTAGTGATGGAATTTCCCGTCCAATCAAGAATCCACGTCAAAAATCAAAACTCTGAACATGAATTTAGTTAGATGAGTTGTCTTGTTTAGAATTAATTCAACCGAATATTAAATGCTAAAGAAAGAAAAAGTGGAAACAAAAAACTCATCAACATGTTTCAAAGTTTTGCTAGATTTTTGAGTAAACGGCATTTTCCATTACTACTTGCATTAAATTTTTTGTATGCTAAATATTGTTATTGTTTGGCGCAGGTTATTTTGCACGGTGCCTGCTTAGGCCTAGGTCTATTATCTCTCGGAAGTGCCGATGAACGAGTCTTCGGCTACATATATGACGTGTCGTCTTGTGTAAGCGCAGGCGACGCAAGAGGAGTCGCCGATTCTGCATACGCTGCTGGCATCAGTATGGGATTAGTAATGGCTGGAAGTTTAGACGAAAAGTGGGAGGATATGAATAAGGAGGCACATGCGACACCACATGAAAAGAGGACAAGGTACCCTTTAAAACCTATTATGTCCTTTTGTTACTATTAAGTGTTGACATCATTTATTTCTTGCTCTGAAGGGGGTTGGCATTGGGTGCTGCCCTCACTGTGTACGGAAGAGAAGAAGAAGCTGAGAAATTAATCGATACGATGACCTGTGATGAAGACCCAATAATAAGAGACGGGGGCATCTATGCATTGGCATTAGCATACACCGGGACAGCAAATCAAAAGGCAATCCGACAACTTCTCCACTTTGTTGTTTCAGACGCGAGTCATGATGTTAGAAGGACTGCTGTGTTAGCCCTCGGGTTTGTCCTCTGCTCTGAACCGGAACAGGTCTGTGTTGTTTCTCTATACCCCATTTCCAAATTCTTGTAAAAACATTTTGAATAACCTTAATATCATGCAGAGCACACGTATTGTATCCCCCATGTCACGGTCCTATGACCCTCATATTCGCTATGGGGCGGCTATGGCTCTAGGAATTTCGTGTGCTGGCACCTGCTTGGACAGGGCTATATCATTGCTCGAACCGTTGTTATCGGACACGGTTGATTTTGTTCGTCAAGGTGCGTACATTGGAATGTCAATGGTAATGATTCAAGCCACAACAGCCATGGACTCCCGTGTTGATGATTTCAGGTAAATATTCTTACTCAATATTTGGCTATGGCGGATTTTGTAAGTAGGATTTTTCTAGCAACATATAAACCTCATAAGCAAAACATGTTTGATTAATTTTCTTTTTGTCATTTAAAAAGAGAATGTTTGATTTGTTCAAATGAATAGTGTATTTTTTGTTTTTAATAAAACTAAAAAAATTTCGTGACCTATTATTAGGCGGCAACTCGAGAAGACCATTCTGGATAAAAACGAGGAAACAGTTAGCAAGATGGGCGCTATTCTGGCCTCCGGAATCCTCGATGCCGGTGGAAGAAATGTTACTATTAAGCTGCAGTCGAGGAACAAGAAAGCCGTTATGAATGCAGTCATTGGGCTTGCTGTTTTCAGCCAGTTTTGGTACTGGTATCCTCTGATATACTTCATTACCTTAGCCTTTTCACCCACCGCTTTGATTGGACTGAACCATGATCTAAACGTGCCAACGTTTGATTTCATATCATATGCCAAACCCTCAATGTTTGATTACCCCCTCCCAACACCTATCCCCACCACCACCCACACTGCAAGTCCATTCCCACCCGCTGTTTTGTCAACTTCCAAGAAAGAGGCGAAAAAGCCTAATGCTGACATGTTATCCGCCCAAGGAAGCTCGGATGGAGACTCTACGCAGGTATGTTTCTTTGTTTTTGGAAGGAATTGATAATTTTGGTTTGACGGAATCGGAATGAGAGATTCCATTCCAAGGCTGCCAAATGGTAGGAATTGAATCCATTATATGTATATTGAAACAAAATAAAAACAATCACATCTATTAACCAATAAACAAAAATTATTTTCATATACTTAAGGTTACATTAAAACTCTCCTATATAATTTTTTAGGAAAGACCAAATATTTTCTTGATTTGAATTCTTTACTATGATTACGTTGATAGGTTCAGTATATGTACTTGAAAAACCCGGCGAGAGTGATTCCTGCTCAAGAAAAATATATCCGATTTCTCCAAGAATCCAGATACATCCCAGTGAAGCCAGACACCTTCTCTGGTTTTCTTCTTATGAAAGACATGCGGCCCGATGAACAGGAGATCCTTTCTATGACCGGTCCACCCTCATCGACATCACCACCATAACACTATATATCTGTGCAAACCCAACCTTTTGATCGAAGACAAAAAGTGGAATTGATGATACTTTATTCTGTTTTCCAACTTTACACTTCATGTACATGGATATACTCTTCCATGTTGCCAACCCATGAGTTTGCATTTTCTTTTTCTGTCATGGATCTTAGGTGGCATGCGTAATTTCTGTTTACAAATCAAACATATGTGGGCCCGTATATACAATTCTTGCCAACTTAATACTAGTAAAGTTTTAGGTTTTTCCGTTATGATGTTTGTTAATTTTGCCACTAAGACTTTGTTTTTGTTCAAGAGACATGAGCAAATGTCGAGTAAATGTTGAAGAGACATGAGTAAATGTTGAGTAAAGTCATAGGTTTAAAACCATTCATCAGCATAAGGTGTGCGAGTAGCAATCACAGCCTACCCTAATAAGAACATAAGAACAATGTAAGACAAATATTTTTCAAAGGCGTTGTTAAACATTTGAGAAATTTTTTCCAACCATTTTGGGCGAGTATATCATACAAAAATGCAAGACTTTTATGAAAAACAAATGACAAAGCGGCCATCATAAACCGATAGTTGATGATCTGTTTAGAATTTTGTTAAGATTTCCAATATGATGTGCTCCAAAAGAAATTTGAAAATTCCTTGCTTTATATACAATATTCAAAATTTGAGAAAAAACACTTTTTCATAAATGTGAATTAAATTTTCATAAGGAACGATTTTTAAGGACATTAACCATAAAGTTGAGTGTTTAATTCTTGTAAAAACAAGGTTGATAAAGATTTCAAATCTAACATTTACATGTTTCAATAATAACGTTTTATGAAAAGAAAATATAGACAAGTAATTCTTTAAACTAAAGTGGATTTGGATAAAAGTTGAATTAAATGTACTCCAAGTTTTATAATGTTTTAAAATTTAAAATGGTTAACTTTTTGAGATTTTAGAAAAACCTAGTACTTCATTATTTCTAGGTGATTCCGGGAAAAATCCTTTTAAGGGTTGGATAATTGTAACATCCGTGTTTTGGGGTTAGATCGATAAAATAAAATTTATTTTTGAAAATAAAGAAGAATAAATAAATAAATTAAAATTTTTGTTATATGTTTATAAGATAGATCAATGAGCCAAATAAAGTTTTAATGAACGACAAGAAGTTTCAAAATTTATTTTTAACCAAAAATGAGAAATTTAGTCATAAGGACTAAAATTGTCAATTTGGTCAAACTTATCCTAATTGGCTTTGACTAATTAAGAACTTATAAAATTAAGAAATATAACAAAGGAATCGAGGTAGAAACTTCAATTAAGTCAAACATTCCCTTAAACCAATGGTGAGGACCAAATTGTGAAGATTTTAGCAATAATCGGTTAACGGTTTGTTTGATTCTGTTTGATCGGTTTTTTTACGTAAAAAATATTAATTGAAAGCATACTTTGTTACATATGGTTATTGACACTTGATAGTGTATCACATTTTACAAAAGTAGCACACAACACTAATATACAGTTTGGTGAATCCTAACGCAAACATACTATCAGGCCATTTTCCGCTATGGATGGTTTGAAATTAATGATAAGGGTTTTGTATGAGTTGTGAACAAAGAGGAATTTAATTAATGTGGTTTTATTTAGTGAAAATGTTTTAAAATAAATTTTAAATTTACCTTAATTTTTGGGATGTTACAAGTTGGTATCAGAGCACAGCTTGAGAGAATCAGGCTCACTTCAGTGAGTTCTGAACTCAAGTTGATGCTTAACAGTTTTCCTAAAAAAAAGAACCTTTTACAAAGAAGGAAGTTTGATGAATGGTGAACTCAAGACACAGTGTGTACCGCCAGCCATCGACAGGGTGTAAGCAATTAGCATATTAGATGTGGGTGCTAATGAAGGAGTTCTGAACGCAAACATTAATATACAGTTTGGTGAATCCTAACGCAAACATACTTCAGTGAGTTCTGAACTCAAGTTGATGCTTAACAGTTTTCCTAAAAAAAGAACCTTTTACAAAGAAGGAAGTTTGATGAATGGTGAACTGAAGACACAGTGCATACCGCCAGCCGACGCCAGTGGGGGAAAAGGGTTTGATTGTTTATTGTTGTAGATGCTTTCTAGAACATAAGATGTAGGTATGCTAGATTGCCTGCTAGAAAACTATACACTTATGTATTATTTACTTGCTGCCTGTTATTAGGAATGAATGCTAATACTGATAGGTTGTTTAGGGAATGTCGTTAAGTTGTATGTAGTAGGAACTGAATACCCTTAGAATACTTGATTTGGCCCTATTGCATGTTCCTTGTTTGATTGTTGCCTTAGGGTAGGACCTGCTATTCGAAAGTCTATTTAATTTTATACTGTATACGACAGCGCGTTCAAGAGACAACTCATCATCATTAGTTCCATGGATGGTTGGGAAAAACAAATAGGGTACTTATAAAAAAAAATCGAAGTAACGGACTTGGACTTTAGTCCAAGTGGGAGTGGAATACAAAATTAAGGGAACAACATGAATATTGTATAGAATCGATGAAATTATTGAAATTAAAGTAACACGTCAATATATTTAAATATAATGTTATATTCACAAAACATTCCCCCTACTAGAGTATGATATTGTGAGAGAATTGAATAAGATTCAAATCCTTCCATTGGATTAATATTGATATGAAGTCAATCTAAAAGCTGAACCAGGCTATGTCACCTACTAAGTCTTCAAAATTCTCTTCACTTGTAGGCTCGAGTAAATCAGGGTTAATACTACTCATAGCAGAATCAGATGGAAGAGATTGCTGCTGTGTATGAGTTCCTGATGAAGCTTCCTCCATTTTTTGAATTCTTCTTTTCTTATATGCAGCCTTATGAGCAGCTTGTCTCAACTTCTTTGTGGCGTCTGTTAAACTCGAACCTTCGATTATCGCTTTTTTCTCCTTTTCTAGATTGGGTATTACATATCTCGACAATTCTATCGCTTCATTAGAATCATTACCAAATTCATGTGGCATAAATAACTTTAGTAATTACAACCTTATGATATAAAAAATGTAATTCTTTACCTGAGTACGATTAATAAGAGTTTGCAGACTCTTAATCTGTCGTTGAGGCCAATGTTTGATACCTAATTCTCTACAACGTTTCTTCAACCGTGTTGTTCCAACGTTGAGTTCCTTTGCAGCTTGCTTAATTGGTTTGTTAAAATGTCACATATTCTTTCCCTACTTAATACATGTCTGGAACAGCTTCCACTGCCAACTACTGTGGTTTTTGGAATCGAATGATCGAATCCAGTTGTACTATTTTTATTCTGGATCATTTGAGCATGATCCTGATTTTCTAACCCAAAGATAAACATTGATTCAGTAAAATTAGTATCTGTTGTCGGTAGTAATTGTTGGTTTTCAACCATGAACCCAGGATTCTGAAATCCCTCTAGATTCCTTTGAATCATATGAAGGTGATCCTGGTATTGAAAACCACCCCCAAACTCGGGATTCATTTCAACATTGTCGTTATGAATCGTCTGTATTTGATCATTATTCTGAATGTCAGCCATGAATCCTTGATTCATGGGGATAATCTCACTGCTCGTTGAGTGCACGTCCATGAATGGATTATAATCAGTTAGACCATCCACAAATGAATCTACAAATAACACATGTCAGATGGTAAAACAAAATGGAATACTCATAAAAGCATTATTCAAAAGAATTTAACCTGGAAGAAGGTATGGAGTCTGCCCAAGTGCAAAGTCTAAAGATGAATGCAATGGATCTTCTGAATTAATGCTCATCTGGGGAAAAACTTCAAGCTCACTTTGGAGTTGCTCCATTGATAGTATATCTAGAAGTCTGTACCATAATTCGGAACCAATCAAAACATTAAAAGATAAACAGAAAATCGATAATAGATGTCTAGAATGTTAAAGTCACCGAACTTCAGTAAAGACGTCTGACTTGAAGTACCCTATCCTCTTGAGAAACCAGGTCCAAAGTTCGACAAATTGCTCATTGAAGATCTGTTTTCCATGACTCAACTTTAAATCTGAGTTCGTATACGAATAAACTAGCAGTAGGAAAGAATGAGACTGAAAAGATCGTAGATATAGATGATGATACATACCCGTTTATATAGTATCTTGCAGCTAGAACTAAAAGGACAACCCACGTCCTTATTATCGAAATTCAAAACATCTACAGTAGGTGCGATCTTTCCACTACCCTAAGTGCCATTTTCTTCAAAATTCGCTGATCGACTCCGATGAGAACGGGATAATGAAAATACTTTTTGAAATAAAAATGTATATCTCCTGATAGTGGAGATAGTTCAAAAAATTTTCAATGCTCATCTAAAAATGAACTTATAAGAACCAAGGTAAATTTTGATTGAAATAAGACAATTGGAGTTTTTATAAATATAGAGTTATTGAGCCAATAAGTATTTGAAAGAAAAGTTGAATTGAGACAAACGTGCGACGAAATATGAGGATTTCAGATAAATACAACAGGACTGGTGTGAAATCCTATCAAATCCACCTAACAGGGTTTCCCATATGAGACCGGTGAAAAGTCTCAAAGGTTGGTGAAAAGCCTATACGTATATGAGGCTGGTGTAAAGTCTCACATTTATATGGTGTACTCATAATACTTGTAAAAAAAATCTCTAAGCCGGTGAAAGGCCTCCGTCCTTATTGGTGTTATGATCTAAGGTTGGTGTGAAGCCCTTATGCCAGGTATTACATATATTGATGGATAAAAATCTTAAATTTGTGTTATAATAGTAGTGATTAATAATACTATTATGTATATGTGCTTACATCGGTGATATACATGTAGACATAGATGGCAGGAATGTAATTGTTGATTAGTATGTATGCCTTGATGACAGGTAGTAGCGTTGGGATTAAATTGTCTAGTAGACTTATAACTGTCAAAATAAATATTTAATGCAGGTGTCGGTAGTAATAGTTTATACTACGGTAATGTTGGCAATAAATTACCCTTATATTTATATAGCAGGAGTATGTTTATAATCAAGTTTATGGTAGCAAAGTTGAGGGATATTGGCTATTGCAAGGAAATAGCAGTCATGTGGATTATGTATCTTGCTACGCGCTATGTCAGGGGTCGGATGTCGTGCTCATGCAGCAAGGTAAGCTAATAGCATATGCATCGAGTCTTTAGATGTTGTAGAGTTTCTGGGCTCAACGTACTGGACAATGTAGGGTGGCTCGAGGCACTAAACAACGTGGTACAGAGTAGGGATGCCCGAAGAGACGCACTGAGTGGATACGCATGGCTCGACGTACAGAGTATGCACGGCTCAGAATGCTGAGCGGAGGGGCATGATGTTGGAAATCATGGTTCATGTAGTTAGTTTCAAAAACTAGAGTTTGCAACGGAAGCATAAAATCATGAACACGAATTCCATTTTCAAGAGGATCATGCTACATGCATGTAGAGATAAGATGAAGAACAAACATAGATTGAGTTCAAGATCATAACCTTTGTTCTTGGGTTTGGTTTGGATGATTTTGATAGCTAGGAATCAAATTAGAATCCCTCTATAGTTGATCCACCACAAGCTTGAACAACCTTAGATGCTAGTCTTCAAAACTTGCAAGATGAAGCTCTTACTTCATTGAAGCAAAAAACAATTTTTTGCTTGAACTCTTGAGAGAGTTTATGGAGTATTATGGCTGATCTTATGTTAGTAAAAAGTGTTCTCAAAACTCCTTAATAAGCCACGACCAAAAGAAGAAGAAAAACATTGAAAAAGAAAAGCTTTTCTTTTAAAATGTAAAGTAGGTAGTTCACATGGTCAATCATGGAGAAACCTAATATTCTTCTTGCCTTTTGACACATTCAAACACATGTTCTTGAAGCATGTGGCTGATCATATGCTTATATAAAAGAGATTCCATACACTTTATTATTTATAAAACTCATAACTTAAGTTTATAAATAATAACTCTTCACTTTCTTTGTTTAATGGAATAACAATTAAACCACATATCATGTATATATAAAACCCTTTTAAACATGCATTATATATTAAGTAAATATATATATATATATATTTACAAAGTGCATATTTTATTTAATTTACCAGTTAAATTAAATAAAGGGTTTATTTATTATTCAATTAAATCATTTAACAACTTAAACAACTTAATTGTTATACATGATTAATTCATCACATATGAATTATAAATCAACCTTTAATTTTGTAGTCATTATTATTTACTATAAATAATAATAACTTACAAGATTAAATTGCAAGTTTAGTATCATTTGATGTTAAATCAAATTTAACGTTCTAAATGATCAATTGGTGTCAAACTTGTTGTTGGTGTGACCCTATAGGATCATGTATTATTAGTAATATCATTTTATGATCATCATTGAGCATATAGAACTAACAATCTCCCACTTGCACAAGGTTGCATCACAGAATGATATAGACAGTGGTAAACGTCTAGCAACATTTTACTGCCCCCAATAACACATGACATTGTGCCATTCAACAACATTCAATTCTTCAGAAAACACGAGGCTCTAATTGATGTATAAGGTTATCTATCAATTATCCCTTTGTCACAGACATCTTGTTGAACATGAGACATGGATCTTAATCATTCTCATTTTATGTTCAACTTTCAAACAGGCGCCTTAGATGTCTAACTCTCAACACATAAGAGGAACAAATCCCGTCTTGACTACATACGCCTCTCATATAGTTAGTACTATGCATGAGTATGGCCTTTATAGTTGTCTGTATTTCAAGAACAACAGTGAACCATATCAAAGCATAGTACACTCTACACTTGAGTCCCAAATATGTATCTCAGGTCAAAGGATACAATGATAATACCTTTATTCAAGAATCACTTATGATGATGATCCATGTAGTGATCTTGAAACGGGTCAAGTCCAATACTTGTTCACTAACAAGTACCTATGAATTTGGTTGCAACCTTTTGCTACTTTTACCCATAAAAGTCAACCAATCCAATTCATATTAGTCTTACTTCATAATTGCTCCCACAACTATGATCGACTATGGACGTTTAGAATAATCAAATTATTCAAGGATTAAACATGCTAATAAAACACAAAATTATGAATGAAACATCATGTCACATATATTACATAATTCTTGTCGTTTACTTAAGTTCATATTCATAAAACACTAAACACAAATCAAATCCATTCATTAGAAAAACGGAGTCATATACCCTTAGCATGACTTTCATGCTTAGTTTAGGGTAAAGGTTTCGTGAATGGGTCTGCCAAATTTTGATCTGTATGAACCTTGTGAATACTAATTTCACCATTCTTAACTTCATGTCTAATGTAGTTATACCTTTGGTGAATGTGTTTGTTTTTTGATGCAATCTAGGTTCCTTTGCTTAAGCTATAGCACCTAGATTGTCACAGAAGATTTCTATAGGGTCCCGAATGGAAGGAACAACCCTTAGATCTTCTATGAACTTTCTCATCCACACAGTTTCTTGAGCTGCTTCCGAAGCAGCAACATATTCAGATTCTGTAGTGGATTGTTCACTCACTTCTTGTTTGGAACTCTTCCAAGACACGGCTCCTCCATTTAAAATAAAGACATACCCAGATTGAGATTTCGAATCATCCCTATCTGTTTGGAAGCTTGCGTCAGTGTAACTCTTTACCTTTAAGCTTTCTTCCAAACCACCGTAAACTAAGAACATATATTTAGTTCTTCTCAAGTACTTAAGAATGTTCTTTACAGCAGTCCAGTGAGCTTCACCTGGGTTCTGTTGATACCTACTAGTCATACTTAAGGCACATGAGACGTCGGGCCTAGTGCATAACATGGCATACATGATAGACCCAATTGCCGAAGCATATGGGACATTTTTCATCCTTTCAAGTTCAGTCCTAGTGTTTGGGCACTGAGACTTGCTTAGGATGGTGCCATGCGGCATTGGCAAGAATCCTCTTTTGGAGTCTTGCATCTTGAACCTTTTCAAGATTTTATCAATATATACCCTTTGGCTAAGACCAATAAGTCTCTTAGATCTATCTCTATAGATCTTTATGCATAATACATAAGCAGCTTCCCCTAGATCCTTCATTGAGAAACAACTCTCAAGGAACGCTTTGACACCTTTTAAGGTTGGGATGTCATTTCCAAATAAAAGTATGTCATCTACATACAATACTAGGATTATGACAATGCTCCCACTAGCTTTCTTGTAAACACAGGAGTCATCCACATTTTTGATGAATCCAAAACTCGTAATCTTTTCATCAAAACGGATGTTCCATGTTCGAGATGCTTGCTTTAATCCATTTGTTCCCAACAGTCTTACAATTGGTAGGAAGATTAACCAAGTTCCAAACTTGATTATCGTGCATGGATTGCATCTCAGTGTTCATGGCCTCAAGCCATTTATCAGATTCAGGATCTGATATTGCACTCTGATAGTTGACGGGCTCATCAGAATCTATCGTATAACATTCCTCTTCCATCAAAAGGTAACCATACCTTTCTGGTTCAATTCGAACCCTACCAGATTTGTGAACACTTTGTGTTACAATTTGTTCCTGATCAACCGTTTGTTCAGGTTCAACAATTTCTTGTTGAATGCTAGATTCAACTTCTTGTGTATCAGGTTGTGGTTCCTGAAGTTCCTCAAGTTCCACAAACCTCCCACTAGCCTCTTCCGTCAGAAACTTGTTTTCTAGGAATTCAGCTTTTCGAGAAATAAATATCTTATTCTCGATGGGATTGTAGAAATAGTATCTAAGACAATCTTTCGGATACCCTACAATGATACATTTAGTTGAACGGGGTTCTAATTTGTTTGAAGCTTCTTGTCTAACATAAGCTTCACAACCCCATACCTTGAGATAGGATAAAGATGGAACCCTTCCATGCCATATCTCATAAGGTGTTTTATCTACCTTTTAGTAGGTGCCATATTTAGGAGACGAGCAGCTGTTTGTAAAGCATAACCCCAAAATGATAAAGGTAGAGTACTTCTACTCATCATGGATCGAACCATATCCAATAGTGTTCGGTTCCGCCTCTCAGACACACCATTATGTTGTGGTGTTCCAGGTGGAGTAAGTTGTGAAACAATTCCACAAGTCTTAAGATGATCCATAAAGTTTGTACTTAAGTACTCACCTCCTCTATCAGAACGAAGAACTTTAATTGTTTTGTTGAGTTGATTTTCCACTTCACTTTGAAACGTTTTGAACATTTCAAACGCCTCATGTTTATGTTTAATCAAATAAACATATCCAAAACGACTAAAGTCGTCAGTGAAGGTGATGAAATATCTTTCACCATATCTAGTCATTGGCTTGAAAGGACCACATACATCTGTATGTATGATTCCTAACAAGTCCTTTGCTCTCTCATTGGTTCCGGAGAAAGGAGCTTTAGTCATCTTGCCATGTAAACAAGATTCACATATATCAAATGAGTCATTCTCATTTGCCTTCAAAAGTCCACTCTTTTGAAGTTGGGATATGCGATTCTTGTTTATATGCCCAAGGCGACAATGCCATAGATAGGTTTGACTCAAATCATATTTGGGTTTCTTGGTGAAAGTATGGTATAAAGAGCTATGGTTAGTCTTTTCATCAAGGTTTACTTCATAAATTCCATTTAAAGGCCTAGCCTCAAAATAGAATACATTATTTTTGTAAACACAAATATCATCATTATTAAAGGAAAGATCAAATCCACATTGTCTTAATTTAGCAACCGAAATAATATTCCTAGTCAAGCTAGGAACATAGTAAACATTCATCAATGTCATACACAAGCCATTAGGTAGTAATAAATCGAAACTTCCAATTGAATCCACTGCAACTCTTACATTGTTTCCAACCCGAAGTACTACCTCATTAGCCTTCAGTCGCTTACTCCTTTTGAACCCCTGTAACATATTACATATGTGAGTTCCACAACCAGTATCAAATACTCATGTGTTAGGAGATAAATTATAAAGTTCTAGGTCTATCACATAGATACCTGAAGTGCCTTCACCGGCCTTCTTCTTCTTCAACTCCGCAAGATACATAGGGCAATTTCTTTTCCAATGCCCAGCTTTGCCACATTCAAAGCATGTATCTTCTTTGACAACCTTTGCCTTCTTCTTGGGCGAATGGGAAGGTTGGACAACTTTCTTGCCCTTACCTTTGAAAGCTTTTGCTTTCCCCTTGCCCTTGGAGTTGGTGGGGTGTTCTGGTCTAGTTCTCTTTGTGCCACCTTCCTTGATCATGAGAACTTGAGTGGTTTTCTTAGGCAGATTCTTTTCCGCGGTAATTAGCATCCCATGTAATTCCGGGATAGTCTTGTTTAAACCATTCATGTTAAAATTCATGACAAAAGGATCAAAGGACTTTGTCAAGGAGTTAAGGATCATATCCGTTGCTAGCTCTTCGGGCATCACAACTCCAAGACGTGCCAAATGATCAATGTGACTCTTCATTTTGAGCACATAAGAGCTTACCGACTGCCCATCCTCCATCTTGCAAGCATGGAAAGCCCGAACAGTTTCAAACCTTTCCGTTCTTGCAAGTTGTTGGAACATTTCCTTTAGTTGATGAATCATGTCATAGGCTGAATGATTCTCCAAATCCTTCTGAAGGTCGGGAATCATGGTTGCCAGCATAAGGCATGATGTATCGATGGAATCATCCATCTTTTTAAGCCATGCATCGTGTGCGGGCTTAGGAATGGCAGGGGGCTCTTCTGGAAGTGGTTCATTGAGAACATATTCTTTCTTTTCTTGTTTGAGAACAATTCTCACACTACGGTGCCAATCCAAGAAGTTGGTATGGTTAAGTTTTTCTCCTTCAAGGAGAGACCGTAGTGAGGTTTTGTTAGGAGCCGAGTGTGTGTTGTTTGGTGCCATCTACAAAATTTTTAACAAGGTTCTATTTAGTAAATTATGATATTAAGTCCTTAATTAATACCCCTTCTTGTTTCATAAACTTTAATTAATTAAGGTCTAGAATCCAAGTTGCATCACGAATAAGTGGTTAGGTATCCTTTATCCCGCCTATTCGAATCAACAAGGTAGGTAACGGTTTACCAATTATATCCAAATATAATTTCTAGAGTTATGGGATCCCATTATAACATTTATAAGTTTGGCATGTTTGATCCCATCTATGCCTTGGATTTCTAATGCTTAGGTGACCTTTATCACAAGAGATTTCCAAACGAATCATCCTACTTAAACGGACATGTAGTTTTGACAACTATTAATGGTTAGGTGTCCTTTATCCCATCAATATTGCAAAACTACTTCTTGTATCACAAGAAGACTCCAAGTGGTTAGGTATCCTTTATCCCACAAGGAAATACAAGTGATACATGAGTGTCTTTAAGAAGGACGGCATTGATTCGTATTTCATAAGGGATTTGAATGTTTTACAATTCTAATTTTGAAAAACATATGGTATCATGTAGATTGCATGCATCCAATGAACATGGTACCATTAAATCTTATTTTTGTTAATTGGTTCCTAAATCATAAAATCTCCATTTTATTGATTCTTTGTTTGTGGTCAAGATTACAATTAATATCCAATATTAAGTTTGAGTTTGATCACATATATTAGAACCAATTTATAATCCTAAATAATTACCATTATTATTTAGGTTTGGAGTTTGTAAGAGTTTATAAAATCTCCATTTTATATCTTGTTACAATCATTTTCAAAACTTGACTTAATAGGTTTTAAACAAAAACCATTTTAATAAAACCCATTTTATCACATCTTATGTTTTAAATGTCAACTTTTGAAAATACAAACTCCTTGATGATTATGTTTAATTATCTAGGTTGTCTAGCATGCAAAATCTTATTTTCATCCACAACATAACATAATAAAACATTCAATCATCACAAGCATGCATGGGTGCATAAACACAAGCCAACTAGTTTGATATTTCATGTGAGCCACACATGAAATATCAAGTCAAACCTAGGGACAAAAAGAGTGACAAAAACTCAACCAAATGATTTGCGCTTTGGCTACAATTTTGCCAAGCTTCTTATATCATCAAATGATACTTGAACCTCCATTTCTAGACATCACGGAGTGAGTTACGATTTTTTTCTTGGGCCCTCAAAATTTTCGAAATTCAGGGGCAGCAGGAAGAAAAAATGTGTTTTTTGTTGCATTTTTCAATTCATTCTTGGCTATATTGATGCTAATACTTGTTGAAACTTAATGTATATACTAGATATTAAAGTTACCAACAAGTATATCATCAAATGACCAAGAGATGAATTTATAAAACACTTCAAAACATTTTTTCAAATCTGGACAGCAGCTCTTCAGAAAGTGCTGCTGTTGGGTGCAATCTTTTCTTACTTCCTTCTCTTGTTACATTTTGTGAATGAAATAAAATACAACTATTCTAACAATTACAAAATGAATAAAAGGAAGTAAATAACTAATTATTATTACAAACCATTTGAATAAATGAATAGATTACAACCATATCGAATACAAACACAAAACATGCATCATATGGTCCTTGGCTTGTTTATGCACCATTTTATCACATAAAATCATAAGAAAATCAACACTTTGTTTTTCTAAGGCAACAAATTTATGTATCCAAAAGCATGCATACATAAGATATAGTTGGTTACATAAAATCATAGATAATCTACTTGCATGTTGCCAAAGAAGCCATGCATGAAACTTTCATTTAAGAAGATGAACATTCATGGCTTCCAAAAACCAAGTTTATCCAAATAAACTTATCATCTAAACATGCAATATAGCCATGGCTCTGATACCAATTGTTGGAAATCATGGTTCATGTAGTTAGTTTCAAAAACTAGAGTTTGCAACGGAAGCATAAAATCATGAACACGAATTCCATTTTCAAGAGGATCATGCTACATGCATGTAGAGATAAGATGAAGAACAAACATAGATTGAGTTCAAGATCATAACCTTTGTTCTTGGGTTTGGTTTGGATGATTTTGATAGCTAGGAATCAAATTAGAATCCCTCTATAGTTGATCCACCACAAGCTTGAACAACCTTAGATGCTAGTCTTCAAAACTTGCAAGATGAAGCTCTTACTTCATTGAAGCAAAAAACAATTTTTTGCTTGAACTCTTGAGAGAGTTTATGGAGTATTATGGCTGATCTTATGTTAGTAAAAAGTGTTCTCAAAACTCCTTAATAAGCCACGACCAAAAGAAGAAGAAAAACATTGAAAAAGAAAAGCTTTTCTTTTAAAATGTAAAGTAGGTAGTTCACATGGTCAATCATGGAGAAACCTAATATTCTTCTTGCCTTTTGACACATTCAAACACATGTTCTTGAAGCATGTGGCTGATCATATGCTTATATAAAAGAGATTCCATACACTTTATTATTTATAAAACTCATAACTTAAGTTTATAAATAATAACTCTTCACTTTCTTTGTTTAATGGAATAACAATTAAACCACATATCATGTATATATAAAACCCTTTTAAACATGCATTATATATTAAGTAAATATATATATATATATATTTACAAAGTGCATATTTTATTTAATTTACCAGTTAAATTAAATAAAGGGTTTATTTATTATTCAATTAAATCATTTAACAACTTAAACAACTTAATTGTTATACATGATTAATTCATCACATATGAATTATAAATCAACCTTTAATTTTGTAGTCATTATTATTTACTATAAATAATAATAACTTACAAGATTAAATTGCAAGTTTAGTATCATTTGATGTTAAATCAAATTTAACGTTCTAAATGATCAATTGGTGTCAAACTTGTTGTTGGTGTGACCCTATAGGATCATGTATTATTAGTAATATCATTTTATGATCATCATTGAGCATATAGAACTAACACATGACTCAATGTAAAAGTGGTGTAGTGTATTTATTGATTACCATGATGTATAAATATCTAATAGAGGGTTTCTGTTGGTCAAGGATGAGGTTAGAGTAGCAAGTGTCATCAAGTAAAGTTTTGGACTTTAATATCCGATAGAGGGTTTCTGTTGGTCAAGGATGAGGTTAGAGTAGCAAGTGTCATCAAGTAAAGTTTTGGACTTTAGGGGAGGGGTAGCTAGGATGCTTACCTTCCATTGTCTGAGTTCGCCTTCGCTGATAGTTGCCAACTATAACATCGATTCCTTCACGAGATGTTTTATGTAGGAAGGCATGGAAACCCGATTTGTTAAGGTAAGAAAGGAGAATTGTAAATTTAAGAATCGTAGGAAAGTTTGTGACTTATTGACCTAGAGGTATTGGAATGGAATTTCGGGGACGAAATTATTTTAAGTGGGGGAGAGTTGTAACGCCCCGTTTCTCGGTATGTTATTTTCTTCTCTTCCGCAATATTTAATTTCCGGTATTATTATAATAATAATAATAATAATAATAATAATAATAGTAAATTACACGAATGGTCCCTGCGGTTTGGGGTAGTTTTCGTGTTTGGTTCCTAACTCATTTTTTTAACTCGGACAATCCCTAATGTTTGTTTTTGTTGCGCGCTTGGTCCCTATGAAAAGTAAAAAGACTATTTTAACCTTAATGCTATACTTTTGTTTTGTTAATTCTTTTATCTCTATTATTTATAAATTTGAAAATGAAAATAAACCCACCTTAAATCCAACCCATATATATTTAACCCCTTTCTCCTTACCCTCATCCTCACCCTCAACCTCATCCTCACCGTCTCGCCGGAAACTACTACCGATACTCGTCCACAATCTTGAACTCACTCGGTCACTCTTAAAACTTCAGACTTTTTTTAATTGTCCTAAACAATTTAGCTTGAAACCCAACAAATTAACCCCAAAACGACTCACCAGTGACTACCGATACTCATCTACTTATTTCAAATACGTTTTTTAATCCAACCCAGGTATATTTAACCCCTTTCAACAAGCGCAGAGACGGAATCCATCTCAGACTCCAATCGATGTTTGTGTGCCAAGACCCGTCACCATTCCAATCCAAATGAGTCGCCCCAATCGTCGGAGCTCGGCCTGACCCCAGCATGAAAAACAACCCCAGAGAGAAGAAGCGACTGCCAGATGATAACCCACCGAAATTTCATACTGTTTACAATGTTTCGTCAGAATTCCAATTGGAAAACTAAGATGAAGAATATGGACTCATACTTGTGGCTGTTATTTGTTTTGATTGGGGCCTTTGCATCATGGAGTTGGTGGAGGTGGGCAATAGTGGGGGCAGCAGAGGCGGCGGTGGAGGTGGGGAACAGAGGGGCAGCAGATGCATCGAAGCTCGAGCTCTGAAGGTGCTCTATAACAAATCTAGGGTTGTGACGGTAAGGGGTGAATACGTGAGAGGTAGAAGGCTAGAAGCAAGAGGCGGCAATAGTTAATAGGAGATCGACAGTCTCCTTGAGGTTATCGGCTGGGTAGTCAATCTCGCGCTATAGCGTTGCTATAGCGCCGAGATAGCGTTTTGCGGAGTCAGGCCGAGATAGAAATGAAAATCTCGATTAGTAATCTTGCTGGTGCTATTATCGCCAAGATTTTCCGATATTGTCCGAGATTTAGCGCTATTTAGGACTGCTATAGCGGCGTTATGACCGCTATTTGGACCAGGTGATTATTTTTCCGAAATTTTTGAAAAATATTGGGTTGTTGACTGTAATGTGTGTTGAGGTCATTATTTTGTGTATATTTTTCGTTATGAGATATGATTCTTTGTATCAAATATGATTGTGATTAAGAAGAAATTAAAGTATTACTTATGAATATAGAAGTATAAATATTAATTGTATGTAATATAAAAAAACGCTATCCCGCCGCTAGAACTGCTTTTTCAAATAGCGGCCAGTGACCGCTATTTCATTTTGGACCGCGATAACTACATAGGTTACCGGTAACAACAGTATCGATCGTGAAGGATCATTGGTCAAGCTTAAAGAAGAAAGAAGTAGAGAACGGGAAGAAAAAAAGAGAGAGCAAGGGACCAAGCGGGTAACAAATAAAACTTAATAATAATAATAATAATACTTAAAAGAAATTACAAATAAAAATAATAAAAATAAAAATAATAAAAATAAAAATAATAGTCTTTTAGAGGAGATGAGACCTTTTGTATTTATTTTAGTTTAAAAATTAAAAATAATAAAAATAAAACTTAAAAGAAATTACAAAAGGGTATAATAGTCTTTTTATATCCGTTAGGGACCAAGCGGGTAACAAAATCAAAATATAGGGAATGTCCGAGTTAAAAAAAGAAATTATGGACCATCCACGTAAATCACCCCAAACCACGAGGACCATTCATGTAATTTACTCTAATAATAATAATAATAATAATAATAATAATAATAGTAATAATAATAATAATCCTAGAAATCAAACTATAAATCGAAGGGGGTTAAATGTCATTTAATAAAACTTAAATTATTAAATAATGAGTTATGGGATAATAAAAAATAAGATGGCATATATGGGGGACTTCTTTTGCCAATGATTAAAACTTGCAAGGATTTTTGGTAGCACGTGATCGAATGGAAATTTTCTCGTGCGACCAAACTTTGGATTGTGCGGCCGAGTTGTAGACTAAATTAGTCCACATATTAACGCTCGTAACCCTAGTGACGTATCTCTTTGGGTGTTGCTCTCATTCGCTATCTCTCTCGTTTCTCCCTCTCTCACGTCGTCTCTCTCTCACCCTTGTTTTCATTCTTGCCGTTGCTGTTGTAAGCTTTGAAAAGGAATAGAGCATGTGCTTGATTGGTGAAGGTGCGATTAAGTGAGTGCAAAAGATAGGGTTGTGGTGATTTAATTGCAGCAGCAACGAGGTAAGTTTTAATCTTCTCCTTGTCTTAGCCGTGAGCACCACCACCACACCTCCGTCGTGGGTTTGTGTGTGTTTGAATGGGTCTTGATGTTTATACGTTGAGGTGATGTGTTGTACTAGAAATTCTGAATTTTTGAGTGTCCCTTGGAACATAATTCAGGCCCTAGAGGGTCTTAATGGCTTGTCTTAATGGGTTAAGTAGGTGAAAACCAGTGTTGCAAAACTCGGCCGAGTACTCGGACTCGGCTAGGTACCTTGACGATTTTTCAAGAACCGGTCTAATAACTCGGACTAGCTATTACTTGGAAATCCTCGGAAATTCCTCGGTCAAACCTTATACTCGGTTTGTTGACTGAAAAAAATGAAAATAAACCCAATCTAATTAGGGGTGTCATGATAAATAGAGACAGACGTGAGAATATTAAGTAAGTGGGCTGCCATGTAGAAGGCTTCAGGCCAAAAAGGTGGGGGGAGGTGAGAATGAAAAAGGAGCGTACGCATCATGTTGTTGATGGTGCGTATCATGCTTTCGGACCTCTCGTTTTGTTGAGAGGTGTGGGGACAGGAAAAACAAAAAGTAGTGCCAGTGGAAGAGAAATGATCATGGAAGAATTTGTTGTTGTATTCCCCCTATTATCACATTGAAGTTGTTTTATGGTAACCCCAAATTGAGTTTTAATTATGTTTGAAAGATGGATAAATTTGTCAAACACGTTAGATTTGGATTTTAGGGGGTAAACCCAAAGGTAATGAGTATAATGATCAAGGAATAAAACATAATATTGCAAACCACCACAACTAGGAATAAGAGATGTCCACAAGTCAGAGTGTATTATTTCAAAAGGAGCAGAAACCATGGTTCTGAAAACCGGACCGGACATTGAACCGGCCGTCTTACCGGTTCGATGGTTCAACCGGTTGAACCAGGCTCAAAAACCGTAAAAACCGGCTTATATATATATATATATATATATATATATATATATATATATATATATATATATATATATATATATATCAAGGTTGTAGAAGTCGCTAGGCGGTAGGTGGGCGGTCGACTGGGGCCTAGGACTAGTCGGTATAGGCGAGGACTAGTCGGCGCCTAGGCGGGAAGTATTAATTGTAATAATTTTTATTTTTTTAAATTATATATATATATATATATATATATATATATATATATATATATATATATATATATATATATATATATATATATATATATATATATATATATATATATATATATATATATATATATATATAACACACATCATCGTTGGTTGGAATGGCTAAGGCCCTTGCCTCTCCTAGGAGAGGTTGTGGGTTCTAGCCTCACTCCACGCAAATGAAGGCTAAAGATATTAATGCCTAGTTTGCGGCCTCTGTGCTAGGCGGTGTTGTGAGTACCCGGGGCTGCTGGTTTAACCAGTAGTCAGTTGCCTGCAGGGCGTCCTTACGGGGTGGGCGTGTCCTATGCGCCAGGGTTTGCCGATTGCGTGTGCGGGTCTAGTCTCTGTGCAGCATCTACTTGGAGAAAGGGAAGGTTCAACGGTATAACGACCGAGCAGTCCCATATGTACCTAGCTAGGCTGTAGTATATTACGTACCCGTGTAATAGGATTTATCCCTAACTTGCAATATATATATATATATATATATATATATATATATATATATATATATATATATATATATATATATATATATATATATATATATATCGGTGAGCATGCAAACAACTATATCAAATCTTGCAATTGTAAATAAGAATAGGAAACCTGGATAATGGTTGGTAGGTGCGAAGTGCTCTGCAAGCTCCACACCCCTAGATGCTATTTCAGTCTACCAAGTGCATCAATACCCATGTACCTTAAATTATGAATGTTAGAAGCATTTGTTAAGTGCAAAAGGAGGGGTTCCAAATCAGAATGTTAGAAGTATTTGTTAACTGCAAAACAGAATGTTGGAAGCATTTGTTAACTGCTAGTAAGATTTAGGGTACCAATGATGGTATACATCTGCATAAAACAAATAATTGAGGATACCAACGGAATTGACAATATCTAACACTAAACTTGTAAAAATCTGCATAACAGTGGAATTGACAATGGAGTTGACAATATGTAAAAATCTGCATACCAATGGAATTGACAATATGTAAAAATCTGTAATTATCAATGATGGTATATATATATATATATATATATATATATATATATATATATATATATATATATATATATATATATATATATATATATATATATATATATATATATATATATATATATATATATATATAATCAGGATCGGGTGAGGACTTTTCTTAAAGTGAGGATTTACGAGGACACCTTAAAAATTGAAAAAAAATATAAAAAAAATATAAATAATAAAATGGGTCATAGTACTATATGGGAGAAAAAAAGATTCAAAAAAAACTTTTCGATCATTATTTTTGTTATAATGAAATAATGATCCAAAATAAAAACAGAAAAATTGCATCATTACGTTTTGCAATGATGCAAAAAAATTTTTTCAAATTTTTTTTTTGATAATGATGTAGTACTATTCTCGATTTTATGATTTGTATTTTTTTATATTTTTTTCAATTTTTTAAGGTGTCCTCGCGAGTCCTCACCGGAACCGGACCCTATATATATATATATATATATATATATATATATATATATATACATATATATATATATATATATATATATATATATATATATATATATATATATATATATATATATATATATATATATATATATATATATATATATATATATATATATATATATATATATATATATATATATATATATATATATATATAGGCAAAAGTTCAACAAGGGACTAATATAAACCTTGGTACAAGGGACTAATCTCATCCACATGATTGTACACTTTACGGTGGACGTGCATCTACCGGATTAGAAAAAAACCCACTTCGTTTTTTTTCGTTTTTTTAGTTTTAGGGCTTATTTTTTATAGAAAAAAATATGAATATATAGAAATTTATAACTTTTTATCCTCTATAAATAGAGATCAATATTGATATACAAAAATGATTTTTTTTCTAAATCTGAACTGTTATTATGTTCACTGTTGACATGCACAATGACATATGATATTGTCATCTGAATCTGAATAAATTTTTATGTGAATGTGAATGGAATTAACTTTATGAATCATAGTATATTCATTATAAATTATTAAAATATTGAATTGTTAAAAATATTATAACTAAATTAATTATATTCATATTTCGAAGTATATTTAAAATACCATATGATATTGATATGTGAATCTAAATAAATTGTTGTGTGAATGTGAATTATTTATATTGTGAATCAGAGTAAAATCATTATAAATAATTAAAATATTGAAGTAGTAAAAAACTTCTAAGTAAATTCTCAATATTATATGATTTTGATATGTGAATATGAATAAGTTTTCATGTAAATATGAGTAAATCCACTTGTGAATAAAGTATATTACTTATAAATGGTTATATCATTGAAGTAGTAAAAGTTTTAAAAGTAAAATAATTACTCATATTCAAATTTTCCGCTAGTTGAGATTCATATGTGAATCTGAACTGTTATTCTATTATTCACCGTTGGCATTCACAATGACATATAATATTGTCATGTGCATATGAATAGTTTTTTGTGTGAATATAAATGGAATTACCTTATGAATCATAGTAAATTCATTATAAATGATTAAAATGTTGAAGTATTAAAAATTTTCTAAGTAAATTAATCAAATTCATATTTCAGAGTATATTTAAAATACCATATGATATTCATATATGAATCTGAGTAAATTTTTTGTGTGAATGTAAGTAAATTCAATTGTGAATCAGAGTAAATTCATTATAAATTGTTAAAATATTGAAGTAGTAAAAAACTTTTAACTAAATTCTCAATACTATATGATATTGATATGTGAATATGAGTAAATTTTCGTGTAAATATGAGTAAATCCACTTGTGAATCAACTAAATTACTTATAAATTGTTATAATATTGAAGTAGTAAAAGTTTTAAAAGTAAAATAATTACTAATATTCAAATTTTTACAGTTCAGATTCACATTATGAATCTAGACGAGCTGTACTTATGGAAAAAATTATTTTTTATATATCAATATGGATGTCTATTTATAGAAGACAAAAAATGATGAATTTTGGTATATTCGGTTTTTATTTTTGAAAAAGAATATTTTCGAAAAATTAAAAAACTAAAAAAATGAAGTGGGTTTTTTGTTATAATCTTCTACATGTGCGTCGATGTTAAAAATTTACAACCTAATTTTTAGTCGTTGATGATTTTGATTCCGACGATAGTGATTAGTCCCTTGGTACCATGGATAATTTTAGTCCCTTGTTGAACCCAACCCTATATATATATATATATATATATATATATATATATATATATATATATATATATATATATATATATATATATATATATATATATATATATATATATATATATATATCATTAATATATAAAAAAGGATTTTTTTCTCCATTCAGCATTCTTCTCCAACTGATATTTTCAGCACGCCACCTACCTCTTATTTGAACGTTTCGATGTTACATGGAAGGGGCACGTCTGTTCGTTGCACTTCAATTTCGTTTCTCATATATCATTACTATATATGAAAATGCGATTTTTCTCCATCGCCTATCCGGTTCAACGTAGGGTTCTCTTCCCGCCATGTATTATTTTCTCTGAAACGTCGCTTCCCATCTCCAAGTGGTTGTACCCCTTCATCTACTCTTCAATATAAGAAAACTCCTTCATCTACTCTTACGATGTATGTGTTTTTTCTCCACCGCCTTCTTGTGCACTAAAATGGCGAGTTTGAAAGGCACGATGATTTTCTTTGGGTTCTTGAGAATGCGAATCATCTCAAAACCATCGACTGGCTCCTGTTGTAATGGTGTAGATGTAATTCAAGTTCGTAATTAACGCTATTCCTTTCCAATTTTTCGTAATTAACGTTATTTCTTTTGATCAACCCTTTTAACTTGGATAGGGGTTCCCATTGGAATTTTTAGTTTATTTGTTGATTTTTTTTCTTCCCATGAGTAACTGAATCAATAATTTAACAAGATACAAATTTTGACGAGAGGCATCAATATTGAGAAAATAATTAAATTTACGAAAGGCATCACTACTGTTTCAATTTGATAGATTCTTCACGATGTACATGATTGAATCTCTAATGAGATTTGCACTGGATTTGGGGGGGGGGGGGGGGGAAGTATGCTACCTACTGCTTCGTTTGAAGGTATGAAAATCAAAGTTTCCCTCATAGTTACATGAAAACGGGAACGTTTCGGTTCGTGGAACGGGAACGGGAACGGGGATCGACAGTTTTAAAAATTCGGTACGAGGGGGGTAGTCTTCTCCGGAACGTTATTTCGGTACGTGGAACGTGGTACCATGTAACCCGGTACGATGTACCATTTATTTCTAAAATATATAATATTAATATACCTTTAAAATATATAATAATAATATACCAAAAACCAAAATACTTCAAATTTCAAACCCAAAAGATAGTGAAATTGAAGAGTGGCGTCCATTGGGTGTCACAGGTACAAAATGAAGAGGAAGAAGATTTAGTTTTGTGAGAAGTGATTTGGAATAAGTAATCAGAAGTGAAATTGAAGAGTGGCGTCCATTAGGTTCCCAATTTCTGCAAAAGACGTTTGGAATTTCGAATGCAATTGCGTAGTCGCGTATCGATAGCAGCAAAATTACGTCAAAAAAATTCAATTTCAGTGAAATTGGCGTACCGAATCGATTGGAACGACGAATTCGATTGATTGGATGGCGATTGCAATTGATTAGGATCTTCGATTTCACTTGATTTGGATCGGAGAATGAAGAAGTGCCGATCACGTTTTCATAGCGTACGGAACGGATATGAACCCGTTTTTGGAACGCACGATCCGGAACGTAGAACGAGGGGGGGGGGGGTCACGTTTTCATGTAACTATGGTTTCCCTTGCCTTACTTTCAAGTTACTGCTTGCCTGTAATTTTGAATAACGTAATATAAGGTAATGAATAATTACATAAAATTGGGTTATACACCTGCGATTACTGTATTCCATAGTAATTGATTTTGTGCTCTCTGTATCCGGTACCAAGAATCAATCTTCCAAATCAAAAAGAATATTTATGGTTAGAAAATCAAGGTTAATTGACATTTTCAATGGGCTTTGTAGTGATAACTCGTTTAATTCCAAGACTCAATCCTTCTCTCTTTGCAACACTTTTTTAGCAATAGTAATAATTGTCATGAACTAAAGCGGAGATGCGTGATTTGATGTACTAAATTGTTCATATATGATATATTTTATGATTTTGGTAACAAGTAGAAATAGATAACGAGTTATGGATTAACCTTGATTTTTTAACCATAAATGCTCTTTTTGATTTGGAAGATTGATCCTTGGTGTCTGATACAGAGAGCACAAAATTCATCATCATGGAATAGAGTAAATGTTGGTAACAACTAGAAATAGATAATTAAAGCTCCGCAAATGAAAATTTTGATCAAGTAGATGGAAAGAATCTTGATTCGGTGGAGCTACTTGTAGTCAAACAAGTTTTTAGAGTGTAATTGGCAATACATTAAGAATGCTTCAATGTGGTAATTAAGTCAATAAACTTGGCTTAATCCATTAAGCCACACATATTGCCATGTCGCCTTTCTTTTGTTTTACATCCCATTTTCGTTTTTCGTATAACTAAGTAACCACTCCCAAGCACGACCCTTAAAATTTACCTAGTATATATAAAACTATAAAAGCCTTTTTTCCTCAGACACGTATTCGGATTGCATATTGGATTTCTAGACGCCACGTATTTACGGGTTGAACGACGTAATGGCACGTCCAATTGAATCTACAACGTTTCAACATATACTCTCTTGATATATAATCGGTTCCGTGGTTAAAAACCGTAGATACTTTCTTCTCTCATGTCTTTATACGGTATTCACTAACTCTTCTTTTCCAAAGTACTTTTGCAGGTAGCATACCTCAAAGGTATTATGTATTCCACTGGGTTCTGGTGATAACTTCAGCTTGAATTCTTGCAATCCAACTCTTTCCAGAATTCTGAAAGGTCCAATGCATCTTGGACTCAACTTTCCTCTCTCGTCAAATCTGACTACGCCTTTCCATGGCGAAATTTTTTTTATCACTAAATCACTTTCTTGTAACTCATACAGTCTTTTCTTTAGATCTATGTAACTCTTCTGTTGGTTTCGCGCTACAGTCATGTTGGCTTAAATCACACCAATCTTCTCATTGATCACTCTAATAATCTCTGGTCTTGTATGCTTAGTCTCACCTGCCTCTATCTAGCACAAAGGAGTTCTACACTTTCTACCAGACAATGCCTCAAAGGTGGCATTTAATGCTAGAATAGTAGTTGTTGTCGTATGCAAGCTCTACTAAAGGCAGGTGTTCATCCCAACTACCTCCCAAAATCATCACACTTGATCGTAACACATCTTCTACTGTCTGAATCATTCGCTCATTCTGACCATCCGTTTATGGATGATACACTGTACTTAGTTGAATTCTCGTCCTCATCTTCTCTTGTACAGCACTCCAGAAGTTAGAGGTAAATCTAGGGTCTCTGTCTGACACGATTGACAACAGTGAACCATATCTTCTCAACACTTCATCTATGTATAACTGGGCTAACTGCTCCAATGGAGTAGTTTCTTTTATGGCTAGAAACAGTGCACTCTTGGTCAACCGGTCCACTATGACCCATATACTGTCTCATCCTCTTCTAGTTCTTGGTAACCCGACAATAAAGTCCATAGTTACATCTTCCCACTTTCCGGCTGGAATGTGCAATGACTGAGCATCTCCATGCGGGACCTGATGTTCCACCTTGACTTGTGCACCAGTGACACACTTGGAGACGTACTTTTCTCAACTTTAAACTTAAACTTATATGAGTCTTCTAAAATCAACTTTCTCAAATCTCCTGCTTTCGGCACCCAAATGCGGGTTCTAGAAGTCTTTAACTCTTGTCTACTTATCTCAAACTGCATGTCTTCCTCGTTTCTCATCTTTCAAGTCTATGCTTTTTCCAACTTTTTGTTGGACTGCTTTAATCTGTTCTATAATACTGGACACTAGTTCTATACGCATCGATCTTGCATTGATTCTTTTCTCTAGAACTTTTCTACTCAATGCATCTGCTGTTACACTTGCTTGCCTGAATGGTAAACAATCTCGCAAACTTAATCACTGATCAACTCTAACTATCTTTTCTGTCTCGTGTTCAACTCTATTTGAGTGAATACATACTGCAATTTCTTGTGATCAGTGAATAACTTGCGCTTTGTTCCATACAGGTAGTGCCTCCAAATTTTTAAGGCAAATACTATCGCTACTAGCTCTATATCATAGGTAATATACTTTGTTTCTAGGGCTTTCGACTATCTGGGAACATATGCTATACTCTTACTCCTCTGAAGCTACTCACAACTAAGCCCTCTATGTGAGGCATTGCTGTACACTTCAAAATCTTTTGTCCCATCTGGTAATATAAGGACAGACGCATTACTCGACTTCTCTTTTAATGTAATAAAAGCTTTTACTTATTCTTCTTTCTTAAGTAAATTTCATATTTTAAATTTACTTTCTCTCTCTTATTTTAAAAGCTCTATCACTTCATACTTTATTATAGAAAATTGATTTCCCAACAGTCAATCTACCTTTCTATTTACTTCTTTCTTGTCATTGGACTTAAAGCTCATATTATCTTTATACAATTCTTTTAGAAATTTTACAACTTCTTATGTCTATATATACTAGAAGAATTGACTCTTCAAGGGTTAACTGTTGTTCTCGCTGCTTTTATCTTATCTTTCATCTTTAATTCTCAAAGAATTTTCTATCTTTTTTCTCTTTTTCTTTTATAAGCAAAAATTACTACTAAAACTTTTCTTTGTCTTTACTACTAGTTTTCTTACATTCACATAAGGTTATTACCTTATCATCTTGTTACTTGCATGTATTACTTTTATAAATACATGTCTGGTATCATTCTTTACTTATATTATTTTTATTATTATTCTTTTTAGAGATTTTAATCTCTTTTGCTTATTATACTTTCTAATATAATCTTATCCTTTTTATTTCTCAGCTTTCTTACGGTAGTCTTATGAGTACACTTCTTATCTTCTTAGGTACCCCATGTACCATTCTCATCTTATTACTTATGTTTTAGTATTTTCTTGTAGTTCTTATTTCTCACACTGATGCTTAGTTTAGCACTCTACCTCTTGTTTTCTCTTTACTTGCTATGGCTAATGCCAAAATAACTTTTACTTCTCTTTTTATCTTGATTGCACTATAATCATATTTCAATAAAGACTGGCATTTCTGACTCAACAATTTCTTGTTTTATCTCATTATACTTATTAAGCATACACTACTTTCATAATCATATAGATTACCACCATTTTTATAAACATTTAGTCTCTTTATCTCACATATTTTACTTATAAACTTTCTAGGTTTGATACCCAGAATTCTTTTATTATACTTTTCACCGTTTCTCTCTATGTGTCATAAGGCTATATGCCCAACACATTACATTGGTTTTTTTTTCCTTTAAGCTTCTTTTCTTTACTCTCTTTATTTATATGTATATATCTTAAAGCGATATACGCTATACACTTTCTTATGTTCCATAACTACTAGTCATGTACCGACCATTTCTCTAATCTTTAGCTACTTTTACCCGTTAATTCCGTTCAGAAGTAGTAACTTCCCGTTTCTTTATTTTAGTTCTTATTTCATATTTGACTCTTTGTCTAAGACTTGTCTGGATATTCACTTTTACTCTTTATCTCGTATTATTTATGAATCTCAGTCATTTTTCTCACATTCTTTCGATTATCATTTTATCATTCTCAGTTATTCTTATTTCATATTTATATGGTCACTAAATCTGATTTCAAATGACCATTTCTTTGATAACTGCCTTTATATTCTTTTCATTATCATTACTGTCTGTCTTATCTTTAACTGTTCACCTAATACTTGATTAGGCATTCAATCTCCATTTCTCAACTCATTCTCTTGCATTATAAAAATGCAACATACTCGTAGTCTTTAATGATTTTTTTTATTTTTTATTACTTTCTCATTCAGGTAACTTACTTTGTTTATGTTATTCATTATAGTAATCTTCAAACTTAACTGTTTGCTCCAACTATTAAATGTCTTTTCTTGTCATACTTCTTTTGAGTTTGGGAGTCACGACTTCCCATTTCTTATACTTTCATTTCTGTCTTTGATTCCTCTTCTAATATTTGGTTAAGTATTTTGCTTTCATTTTATACTATCTTATTTACTCACAACTTTTATATATATATACTTTAATCTCTTGGTTGTCCATGAACAACACATCTTACTACTTCTCAATATTTATTCTGTATCCTTTTATACTTCTTTTGGGTTTGTCTACAATTGCAACCCAACTCATTTCCTTTTTACTCTTTTTACTTAAAGGTTTTCATTCTTCTTTCTTATATGAATTTAATTCATATAGCTGTACTCACATTACTCTTATTTTTATAGATGTACTATATACTTCATTACTTCTATTAACATTTTCAATACATTTACACCTTCTGGCCATGTCTCTTTTACTGATTCCTGTCATACTTTACATTATTTCTCATATTATACTGTGGTTATCACAACCACAAATTTGCACTTTTCTTCGTCATTACATTTTATTCTTGTCATCTTGTTTTCAGTGCTTTTTGCTCATACTTTCTTATGTTTTATTACATATACTTTATACTGATTCGTATAAGGTATGGGGTTTTCCCCGCTACATACTTCGTATTTGTTACTTCATATTTAACATTTTCTTCTTTTATACTTTGGTATTTCCCGTCATACTTGATTGTCTTACATAGGTATACCGAACTTATACTCCTCAAACCTTCTATACTTATCTCTTACAGCTTCACATAGTTCCTGTGTGGTTCCACCAAACTCAAATGTATATCCTGTGATTATGATAGTACGGGCCTATATTATTATAACCACCTATACACATTTGCTTCCAGTTTACCACCCGGACTCACGTTCCACTGTAATGAATTTACTTCTATCTCTACTTACTTTCTACATCATACCCAAGTATGTACTCTACTTAACTCTCACATAGTTTAAGTCTAGGTTCAAGTACTGACACCCAGTTCGCTTAAACTATGGCTCTGATACCAAAACTGTAACACCCCTTTCTCAAACCGTAATTTAATACAGTTTATAATACAAATATCTTACAAAGCGTGACTATGAAAAAGTCACTTAAATTTTTTTTTACAAACATATTCTCAAGGGGTATTACAGACTCAATACAGAAAACCATAATTTAAACTTACTGTATTTCATACCAGTCCCACTCCAGCTCCTGCTCATCTCACCTAAGTACATAGCATTTAAAGAAATAATACGTGAGACATAAAGTCTCGTGAGTAATATGGGTTTTAGACCCAAAACTTTTCTGCTTTAAAACTTGAAATATAAACAAGTAAACTACTAGAACTTATTTCATAATAAATCTCAAATCTCTTTTCTTTTCTATCTTCAAAACTCAAAAATACTTTCTTTCTCAAAAACTACTTTCTTTTATCAAAACTGTATTCTTTCTCAAAAACTACTTTCTTTTATCAAAACTGTATTCTTTCTCAAAACTGATTTCTTTCTTTAAAAACTGCTTTCCTTCTTATAACTGCTTTCTTTCTCATTTACTTGTGACCAATTGAAACTCATGAATTAATTTAGTTTAATTCATTCTACTAGCTTCCCTCGCGGGACAGAACAGATCCGCCCGCTAGGTTATGCTCATTCTGTCTCCCCTTTGTGACTTGGAACGAATTCAAGCACAAGGGTATACTAAGCTAGACAACTACTTCGCGACGGGAGGTACCATCCCAGTAGTGTCTTCTGATCCCCCGATTTTGTGGGTGATCCTAGTCCGGACAACTAACTCTTTCTTCTTTCTTTCTTTAATTCTTATCTCATTACATCTTAAATTGGTCAAAATGGGACACAATTTATAAATAACTCAACTCATAAACTTTTAGACTCATAATAAAAAATATCTTTAAAACTAATCTCAACATCTTTAGCTCATGTATGGAACTTCTTTCAAAACTTTATAAATTATACTTCTTTAAATACTGAACTTCTTTAAAATCTCTTTTAAACACTTAGCTCTTAGAGCTACTTTCAAAACTATTTCCAAACCTTAAAATTTGCAAATATTTGGAAATCTCATTTTCTGAAAATATCATTTTGCTATGTACTAGGAAAAATCCTCATAAAACTCACCTTGGTTTAGCTATAAACCACTATGCTTCTTATACGCCTTCTCCCTTTCCGTGCTCACTAGTATTTGAAGCACCTCCTACACATATATCATATATATATTTAATAAATATGTGCTACAACTGACTCTACAGTTCTAAGGTCTCATACGACTCAACTTTAGGTCATACTAAATAGATAACCATTAATAAACTCATTTTATAATTTTTCTCCGAAATATGCGTATTTTGCTATAGTACCCCCGAGCGGTCGTATTTCAGTTCCGATACTTTTTCATGAAGTCTTATGTTATATTAGACTTGTGTTTCAAATTTGAAGTCAATTGGACAAGTCTAGCTCAAGTTCCAAAAATCAAGTTTTAACATAAACTTCATATTTGGCCACTGCCGCTACAGTGGTTTTTTCCGCAAGGTCGGATTACGAATTTGACAATTTCGTATATGTTTTCATACCATTTTAAGGCTATGGTAAAATTTTCAGACCAAACGGACATGCCTAGCTATGGTTTCTAACTTTTGAAGTTCCCTGTCTGGAGGGCGCACTGCGCCAGGAACTGGGCGCACCGCGCCTGGAGCCTGGGCGCACTGCGCCTAGCGCCTGGGCAGGGTTCCAGATCAGTCGCGATTTGGCACTGTAGCATGCAGTTTTGACATCTTAATCCAGGTCTTAATCATATGGGGTTTGTTCCCTGACTAAAACCCTCCATTAAAACAAGGTTTTAATCCATTAAAATCGATTCAATCAATCAAATGCAGGAATTAAAGTTCTTGATCAAAATTGCAATTTCTCAAGAATAGCAATCTACTTCCATGTTCTTGAGTTATGTTCTTAACTAATGACTTATTGGAAGCATTAGCCACTTAAACCACATGATTGATAACTGAAATTTCAGTTTCAATTCAACCCAAGAACCAATTCAATAATACACCCAAAACTTAGGTTAGAACAAAGGAAATCTTACCTTTCAAGGCTTGGAATCACTAATTCCAAGGTTGGTTCTTGATTCTTGGCAATTCCTTGATCTCCCCGTGTTCTTCCTCTCGTTCTCTCTAGCTCTCTCTCGTATCTTCTGAAATGTTCTACTGGGTTCTCAAATGATGGAGGATAACTATCATATAATATATATATTTAATATTTATAAACATTTACATTTTAGTCCCCAAGCTTTCAAACTTTTCTTCAAAAAATGGTCCTAAGACCCATAACTTTGCAACCAAGTTTCCATTAACTTCTAACTTGACATTTTCTTGACAATTTGGTCATTTTCATGTCAAATGACCATTTTGTCCTTTTTGGTCAAATTTCACTATTCACGCGGTAAAACTCCAAATTTCACATAATCTCTTATTTCTTATATTATTATTTCACATATACATATTATTTTACATAATAGTCTTATAATATGTCAAAAGACCGTTTTACCCTTTTACAACTTTTTCGCGGTTCTTACCGCCGCCATGTACGTTCTCGATGATTTCATGAAGTCGTTCAACAAAGAAGACAAGGAATGGAATCAGAATACGATGGTGACTCAACCCCACTTTCTCTTTTGGTAAACCTAAATTGCCTGTTTCTCTCTTTTTCTTTTATGCAGTCTGTTCCTATGATTTCTTCTTATATTCGCTTCATCGACCATCTTCGTCTTCTCTTAAAGAGAATTCTTGGTTTTAGTTTATGCACAGAGTCTGTTTCTATTTTAGTTTCTGATTTGATTTTGTTTTCTTTGATTTTACTTACGAGTTTCAGGGAATACGTCCAATAGGATACATATTATGCGAGTTGTTTCTGTTTTTTATGGAATTTAGGACGCCATTACAGGAGTTTGCTTATTTCCTGAAGCCCAAATCGCTAATTGACCAGGAATGGTCCTCTTTTTTCAGGCTCTTCAACATCTCCAAAATTGAATATCACCCCCACGAATCTCGATGTTCTCTCCAACAACACCCCCACTCAAATCATCTATATTTCTCTCAACAACATCGCTGATCTAATAATCTCTAAAAATATCCTAGATGGCAGCCATATCTCTTGCATATCAATCTTCGTTAAGGTTAGTGTGTGTTCTTCAATTTGTGCGTTTTTTCTCCAACGCCCTTCTTCCTTGCCTACTTAGATGGCGATTTTCATGACAAGAAGTTCAAATCTGTAGTAACATTTCGACGGTTGGGATCAGAGGTCACTATTCATCGCCTCAATTCTACTTCTGATGCATCATCGTTTCTCTCCAGCATGGATGGATTAACAATTCAACTTTCAATTCTATCAATACATATGGTTATCCTCTCGGATGCTCTATGTTCAGGTTTGCCCTACTACTTTTTTCTCCCATTTCACTTTTCTGGCTTTTGAAAATCTTACATGTTTGGATGAAATTGCCCTAGATTTGAACAATTGATGCTTCAAGGAAAGTAAATTTGAATGCATTCTGTGTGAATTTTCTATTTTTCTAGGTTCCGATATTATTTGATTTTGGTTTCTTCCCCTGTTCCAAGTCCCTCTATGGGTATGATTTATAAACACTACTGGACCGAACCCAGCTATGGTAACAACTCTTTAGCATGCATTGCTTCGTGGTGCCTTAAAAATTGTTCGTGAAATAAAGAAATATTGCGATTAAATGTGTTTTGTCTGAATCTGGTAATTAGTTAAGTGCATATTGTTGATCCCAAGTCCAAAGTGGGGGTAAGTCCTAAACTTGGATAATTATCGATACAAACTACAATCATTTTTTCATCAAATATATAAAATGTTGAACTTTTGCTAGATCATACGTAAATTTGAGCCATCATTTGTTATGTGTAAAATACTTTTTAATTGTCACCATCTTGATTAGTCAAAATATATCCACTTAAGTTTTGATGAATAAATAGTCAAATAAGTCACAGACGAGTTATGGATACATTTTCTTAATAATCTTTTTTATGTCTCTCTAACAAAAAATACACTTTGTAGGTGTGATAATATCTGCAAATCTTGGAATGTTTTTCTGACTTAAGTGTTCATGAGTGCAAAGAAGCGTTGGTGTGCATATATTAAAGGTGTAGTAATCATTTCTTATTTTATATTTCTACATTCCGTTTCAAATGTATAATTTATTTTATATTTTGGTCAGAGACATTATATATGAAGATGTTAATAATGTGAAAACTTGGTGTAATGTAACTTTAAACTCCAGTTCCATTTGTTAGAATTATAGTTTTTTTTTTGTTTTTTATGAGTATCTTTTATAGCAGATATAAGCAACACTTTCATTACTTTTTAACTTCTGTGGTTCTTGGTGTTCCCTTTTTAAGCGAGTATTATTAATTTCTCTTTATTGATTTTGTGGCTGCTTGCAAACAGGTTAGACGGCCTTAAGAAACAACAATATGGTCTTTAGCAGGAACCAAATTTTGAAAAAAAGAAAAAAAGAATTAAGACAAGCAGATAGATAATATTTACAAAATATGTAGTACCTCTTAATGAGTACCATCAAGGAGAGTTATGCTTATTTAAGATGTTGGCCTACTTCTGTCAGTTGTTAATCAAGATCCATCAAGTATCAATTTTTCTTAATTTTATACATATACATGTAGATTGTTATCATTTGCGTTTTTTTGCAATAGTATATGTTTGGGCATACATGCAAAAAACTTAGCATATCAAATATGATTATGAAAATAAAAAATTCTACAGGAAAACGATCTTAGAGAAATGGAATGCAATGTTTTCAATTTAAACCCAAAACATTTAAATGGAAATAATTTACTCCCTTCCTTCCTGCCCTCTGTCTTACTTCCCAACTTAAAGTTGCATGTTGAGATTCAAAATACCAATCGACAATGGTAACTCTCTTTAAACAGTCACACTCCACCACTCCACCGCCTCCGCCTTTTCCCTGCATTGCATTAGGGTGCTGAGGTAAGTTGTTTTAATTTTTCCTCAATTCGGGCTAGCATATGGATATCTAATTTGGGTTTTGGGGGAATCGAACGATTGAAAACGATGGATTGAAATTAAGTTTTTTGAATTTGATCATCTTATAATCAAGATTGTTCACGCAATATGTTGTGTAACATCTTTTAGGGTTAATCGCTTTGAAGCTTCACTCGCTTTGATATGCCTCCTGATTTGTGGACCTTTTTATTACCACTTTTTTTCTATGTATCTTTGTAAGACCTCATAACCATATAACATACATCGAAAAAATCTCATTATATTTTGATGTTTTACTCAAGCTTTTGTTCATTGTAGTAGATTAAATTATCATGTGTTAGAATGTTTTAGAGGGTTCGGGTTTATTATTCTTTACTACAAAAGTTTGTATGATAATTTTTTTCACTATGTGCTTTTTCATCGATAAGTTGCAGCTTATAATGGAAAAACTTAATTCAAATCTAGACACAGTAGCTTGGCTTGGTAAAAAGGTTTGTTGTTCAGAGTATGAATGAATACTTGGTTTTGGGGTCAGCTTTACAGTTTATTGTTTTTTTGTCATTCTTATAAATAATCGGAAATGTTAGACTAACTGCTCTAGAGGTAACCTGCCGGAGAAAGCCAAAGGACGAGAGCTACTCGATTAAGAAGATTAGGGAATAAACAAAGGAAAGCTAACTTGTTTGAACTTCCGAGGGAAAAGAAAAAATACCCTATGACAAGTGAGTAATTGTGTCTTTCAAGAGTAATTCCAATATTATATGCACTATTCAACATATAACTTTTCTATGTATTACAGCTTTCGGTCATTTTTGGGTGTTCACAACCCGTTACTGCTCGAAGGGTAATTTAAGAAGACATGTCATTGTTGGGAAATCTACATTTTGCAACAAAAAAAATGTTTCAAAAGCTAAGATGTATATATTTTTCTTTAAGAAAAATTGCATAGAATAGCGTCATACTTTAATCTCAATACATTTATTGTGGGTTTACTTTTCTCTTATTCAGACATCGTACTTCAAAAATCTGTCAAATTTTAGCATTTTACCTTTGTTTATTGTACAGCCAAGTAAACCGTCCTGGGTCATGCTGAGCATGGCCCTTAAAATGTACCCAGTATATATATATACTAGTCGAATGCCCGCGCGTTGCGCAGAAAGAAAATTATATAGTTAAAATATAGACAAATACATGCTATTATCATACTATTTTTAAAAAGTCTTTATTCTTTTCAATTATATGATAATAGATACATGTATCAAAATTTTAGAAGACAAAAAACTGCAAAAATTACAATAAATGAATACAATTCATGAAATAAAATTAGAATTAATATAGTTCAATATAAATAGTTATCCCAAACTACATGATTTTAATATCATCTGTCTACACTTTGTGCATTGATAAAATTGAAGGATATTGTATGTATTTTGATATAGTTTTGCAAATGTTTCCATTGGCACTCAAGTATTTTGAATAATACGCTTTTATTGATAAGAATATAGACATATTCTAATGGTGTTTACCGTACGATATATAGTGAAAACCACACATCGCACCAATTATGCGATTTGGGATTTTGAAAAACACAAACTGTATCACGAAAGTTTAAAATTTGATTATATATTATGGTGCATGTTGTTTTGTGCAACTTGATGAAGGAATACAAAGTTTATATCGAGATCGACCCGCTGTACTTTTAAAGTTCGAACTCATTAAAATAAAATATAAAAAACTTTTACTATATATTTATTTGAAAGTAAATATTTGGAAATGTTTCCAACAATAAAAATTGACTAATCATTTATATAATTGTTTTACTTTGAAAAAGACATTTATTTATAGAATAAATTTTTTTCTTAAGTTGGTTTATCATGACGATGTGGGATCAAACTTTCTTTTATAATGTGTTATTTTATTTCATTTTCTTATCCCACATCGCTTAAGAAACACAACTAAGGTGAAATCAAACATATATAAGTAAAGAGGTTAATATATTTTTCATCCCACATAGTTTAATTAACAAATTCCAAGGGAAAGCAAGTCTTTATAAGTAGAGAGACTAAAGCTATTTCACTCATATATTTGTTCTTTTGTGTTATTGACTGTAACCGGCTTAGAAAATGGTTAAAACATTCAATGGACTATTGGTTCGAGCTTTAAGACCGATTTCATAAAATTTGGATGGGTACACACCAGTGCCCACTTCTATTTTTTCTAAAAGTATTCAAATAAATGAGATACGTGATAAAAATTCATCCACATTGATTGAATAGCATCTCTTATAAGATTTATTATGTAGATAATAAATCTGTTTCAACTTTGAACGATGTTCAACCATTTACTGTTTAAAACTTTTATATATAGATATCTTATTAAATTGAAAAATGTTATCAACGTTGTCACCACATATTGAACTATGACTCTATGAACTTGCAACCGAATCGTTTTTTAATAGTTTTAAACCCAATTTAATATTCATATTTTTAGTTTCAATGTTTTTGAAGCTAAAACAAAATAGTAAAATCTATTGAAACTATGATAGAAAAAAAATATGTTTTTATGATAAATTGACTACTAATTAATAATACACTTTGGAAATTGTGGTACGATAAAGATTGAAATATAAATTTGTGAACAATCTTGATACAAATAAAAAACTTCAAATTATTGTGGTGAAAGATAAATAATTTATCTTAAAACATATTGTTTCGATAATATTTTCTTATAATGTGTGTGTGTCTATATGTATATATATCGCGGTAAATATATAGAACATCAACATCATTGTTATTTTTTACTACGACATACTTAAAAGTCATATTATGATCAAGATTGATGGATAATGTAATCAAATTAGTGGTATCATATAAGGGGAAAGATGAAAGGTTAGATAGATGTGTGTGAGACAAAGAAAAAAATCTAAATAAAATTGTAAAAGATAATTTATTAAAATTGAATCGTATTGCTTTGAATGATATTTTTATATGAGATATTTTAAAATGTTCACAAATGAAAACTTATATGTATATACATACTCTTGAGTCGAAATATGTTTACACCGGTTTCATTTTTTACAAACGACATATAAATTTTCAACGTTATCAGGTTTTTAAAAGTTTTGAGTAATTTTAATTTTCAATTTTGAGTTTCAATACTTCAAAAAGTTGAAAAAAATTAGTAGGAATGCTTTAAAACTTTACGATAAAAACTTGTTTTATGATAAAATGATCACTAACAGTAGACTTGAAAGTCATATTATGATCAAATCAAACTTGATGGATAGTGGAAGTAAATAAGTGACATTATATAAGAGAAAGATTGAAGGTCATATATGTATGTGAATCAATGTGGGACAAAGAGAAAAAAAATTTATTTTTATCTTGAATAATCATTGGAAATATGAAAAAACATGGAAGTTTCAAATCAATGTGGTGCTTGGAAATATGCCTCTATTATAAGATATATATATATATATATATATATATATATATATATATATATATATATATATATATATATATATATATATATATATATATATATATAATGAAGGGGACTCATCACTTATCGTAGAAACCATTGAAACATATGCAAAAGTATTTGATTAAAATCTGAATTTCTATTATCTAAAAAGCGAAACGTAATGCTCAAACAATGAAGAAATCATAATGTAGCTTGGCATTTGACACTTAACAGGAAGAAGTAGGCAATTTGCAACTTTCAATTCAAAGCATGAAAGTTGAAAGCATATCCCATATCCCACATCAGAACTAGATAGAAAAGTATTTGGTTTTTCTTATTATAAAATGGATGTGGTAAAGCTTCTCTCACAGGCAGAGCCTTGGTACAACATCGCTTTGAAGAAAGAAGTGGGTAACTCTATTGGCTTTTTAAAAGCTGGCCCAAGTTATTTTTTTATAGTTTAAAATATTTTCAATTCTAAACCGGTTTTGAGTATAAACCGCACCAGTTTAAACGGTTTTTTAGTGAACCGGACGGTTCTTAACGGTTCGTTTACAAAACGGTTTTGAAGCATAAAAAACCGGTAGCCAGACCGGTTGAACCGGCCGGTCCGGTCCGGTTTTCAAAACAATGGCAGAAACAGTAGATTCAGACAAATAAAATGGAAGTCTAGTGTGTTTGCCAAGTTGACACGCTTGACAGATTACATTATTTTTGGAAAACGACAAGAAATAGAGCTACTAGAAGATAAATGTTTCAAGACTTGATCTCCGGGATGACCAAGCCGTTGATGCCAAGTGGAAGGAGAAGTGGAGACAAAAGCATGACTTGTGGAGCTGGTGACCGGATAGAGAGGTCCGGTGCTGTCACATCGGATTAGCGGGCGGCGAGTCTGATAATCAAGAACAGTAAAACCATAAGGATCAAAATCAATAGAACAATTGTTATGAGTGGTAAATTTACGGACAGAGATGAGATTTTAAATAATGTTGGGAGTAATGAGAACATTTCGTAAGTGTAAAGGACGATAAATATTGGTAATGGGAAAAAAAGAATGTCCCGAAGTCATAACCGATATTGAAGATCCGTTACCGACATAAATAAAACATGGCGTATAATGACTATTGCAAAGGGAATTGAGTATACCTTCGTTTGCGTGAACATGGTCGGTTGCCCCGGTATCCATAACCCATCCACCTTGTCTCGGGTCATTGAGCGTCATCGTGTTAAACAGACCAGAAAGGGAAGTAGGTTGATCGGCACTGCCAAGCCAGGCCCACGGTGGCTGTTCTGGGCCAGAAGACTGATGATACGCATGTGGGCCAGTAGAAGGAGTTTGTTGCTGCTGGGCCAATGGGGGTCTACTACCAATGATACCTTGGCCGTTGGATATAGGCCTGCTCCAAAGTTGGGCCGGCTGAGAATTATTAGACGCAGCCCAAGGGTGATTCAATTGAATCGCTGAAGGGAGCCATTGACCAGGTGACGTCGGAGGCGGGACAAAGAACCACCCGTAAGGGCGATTTGGTGCAGGCGCAGGGGACTGACCGGTGTAGGGGGAGGATTGCCGGCACCAGTTGGTGGAGTTGTTGCTTCCCCTACGACGGCGAGAATTTTGATTCCCACCACCGCGATTTGACGAAAAGGATCCGACGTGAAGCAGGGAGGGCGCTAATGAGTGATTTTCGTGAGAGGAGTTTGAGCTTCTGTTGATCGATAAGCGGATTACTTCTCCAGCTAGAGTTGACCGCATTTCAGAGAACGACGGGAAAGGTTTCGTGTGGCGGATGATGTTTGCGATCCCGTCGTATTTGGCTGGTAACCCATTTAGGGCAAGACTGACGACCTCACGCTCCTTAATTCTTCTCCCAAGCCTTCAAGTAGGTCTGAAATTTTCTTCACTCTGTTGCAATAGTCGTGAACAGAGGAATCGCCCAAAGAGATACACCGTAGTTCATTCTTGAGTTGCATAGCCACTGTAACACCCCTTTTCTTGTACCATATTTAAATACAAATACAGTTTTTATTACAAACATATTTTACAACTCGTGACTATAAAGTAGCCACTTAAATTTTTTTTTTTACAAACTTAAACTCAAAGGGGGTATTACAGACTTAATACAGATAACCATAATTTAAACTTACAGTGTACAAACTGGTCCCAACTGCAACCTTCGCTCTTTTCACCTAAGTACATAGCATTTCAAAAATAGTATACGTGAGACATAAAGCCTCGTGAGTAATACGGGTTTAGACCCAAAACTTTTCTGTACAAAACTTGAAATAATACAAGTAAACCGCTTAAAACTGATTTATTCATAAATCTCAAAATCACTTTTCTTCTTTACTTTCAAACTTTATAAATACTTTCTTTCTCAAAACTGCTTTCTTTCTCAAAACTGCTTTCTTTCTCATTTTCTTGTGACCAACTGAAACTCATGAATTAGTTATTTTAATTCATTCAACTAGCTCCCCTCGCGGGACAGAACAGATCCGTCCGCTCGGTTATGCTCATTCTGTCTCCCCTTTGTGACTTGGAACGGATTCAAGCACAAAGGTATACTAAGCTAGACAACTACTTCACGACAGGAGGTACCATCCCAGTAGTGTCTTCTGATCCCCCGATTATGTGGATGATCCTAGTCCGGACAACTGGCTCTTACTTCTTTCTTTCTTTAATTCTTACTTCATTTCATCTCAAATTGGTCAAAATGGGACACAATTTGTAAATAACTTATACTCAAACATTTTATAACTCTTTACTGAAAATACTTTCAAAAACTGATTTTGACATCTTTGTTCACATAAGGAACTTCTTTCAAAATACTTTGCAAATCATACTCCTTAAAAATATGTTTAAAACACTAAGCCCTTGTATAGAGCTTCTTTCAAAACTATTTTCCAAACTTTAGAATTTACAAACATTTGGAAATCTCACTTTTCTGAAAATAACATTTTGCTATGTACTATAGAAATCCTCATAAAACTCACCTTGATGTTACTACTAGTCTCTAAGCTTCTCGTATTCCTTTTCCTTTCCCGTGCTCAATGGTATTTGAAGCACCACCTATACAAGTATCATATATAAATACTCAATATAATAAACTCTATAGTTCTAAAGTCTCATATGACACAATTCTAGGTTATAACAAATGTATAACCATTAATAAACTCGTTTTATAGTTTTCTCCGAAATACGCGTATTTTGCTACAGTACCCCCGAGGGGTCGTATTTCTGTTCCGACACTTTTCCATGAAATCTTAGGCCATATTAGACTTGTGTTTCAAATTTGGAGTTCATTGGACAAGTCTAGCTCAAATTCCAAAAATCAAGTTTTGACATAAACTTGAAGTTTAGCCACTGCCGCTACAGTGACTTTTCCGCAAGGTGACATGTCTAGCTATGGTTTCTAACTTTTGTGATTTCTAACATTTTGGTCCCTGTCTGCAGGGCGCACTGCGCCATGCAAAGGGCGCACTGCGCCTGGGCGCACCCCGCCCTGGTCCTGGGCGCACTGCGCCTAGCGCCTGGGCAGGCTCCTGATCAGTCGCGATTTGGCACTGTAGCATGCAGTTTTGACATTTTAAGTCCTTAATCCAGGTCTTAATCATATGGGGTTTGTTCCTTGACTAAAACCCTCCATTAAAACAAGGTTTTAACTCATTGAAATCACTTCAATAAATCAAATGCAGGAATTAAAGTTTCTGACCAAAATTGCAAATTCTCAAGAATAGCAATCTACTTCCATGTTTTTGGGTTAAGTTCTTAACTAATGACTTATTGGAAGCATTAGCCACTTAAACCACATGATTGATAACTGAAATTTCAGTTTCAATTCAATCCAAGAACCAAATCAAGAACACACCCAAAAACCTAGGTTAAAACAAATGAAATCTTACCTTGCTTAACTTAGGAATCACTAATTCCAAAGTTAGTTCTTGATTCCTTGGAAAATTTCTTGATCTCCCGTGTTCTTCCTCTCGTTCTCTCTAGCTCTCTCTCGTGCCTTCTGAAAACTTCTACTGGCTTCTTCAAATAATAGGGGATAATTATCATATAATATATATATATTTAATTTTTATAAAAACTTTGCATTTTGGTCCCTAGCCTTCCAATTCTTCTACAAAAATGGTTCAAGGGTCATAACTTTACCATTTATGCTTCATTAACTTCCAACTTAACATTTTCTTGACATTTTTGGTCATTTCCATGTCAAATGACCATTTTTCCCTTTTTGGCCATATTTCACTATTCATGCGATAAAACTCCAAATTTCACATAATCTCTTATTTCTTATATTATTATTTCACAATTACATGTTATTTTACATAATAGTCTTATAATGTGCCAAAAGACCGTTTTACCCTTTTTACAACTTTTTCGCGGGTTCTTACAGTCACCCCTCCTTAAGCGGATTCCGTCCTCGGAATCTTTTCGTAATCTGTGAAATTCGGATATCTTCTCTTCATTTCTTCTAACGTTTCCCAAGTTAGGTTTGACCCTAATGGGTGCTTCCACTTGACTAGTACAAGATTAATCTCCTTGTTCCTTAGCTTTTTAGTCTGCATCTCCAGAATGGCTTCGTGTTCCTCAATTAGTTTGCTAGGAGTCTCCACTCTCAAGTCTGCATACGGTATTACTAGCTCTTCTTTTCCAAAGTATTTCTTCAGGTAGCATACATGGAAGGTATCATGTATTCCACTGAGTTCTGGTGGTAACTCCAGCTTAAATGCTTGTAATCCCACTCTCTTCAGAATTTTAAAAGGTCCAATGTACCTTGGACTCAGCTTTCCTCTCTTGCCAAATCTGACCACTCCTTTCCATGGTGACACTTTTATCATCACTAAGTCACCTTCTTGTAAGTCGTACGATCTCTTCTTTAGATTCGAGTAACTTTTCTGTCGGTCTTGTGCTGCTTTCATGTTGGCTTGAATTACTCCGATCTTCTCATTAGTTACTCTAACAATCTCTGGCCCTGTAAGCTTCGTCTCACCCGCTTCTGACCAGCATAAAGGAGTTCTACACTTTCTACCATACAATGCCTCAAAAGGTGGCATTTTAATGCTAGAATGGTAGCATTAAAATGCTACCATTCTAGAATTAGCTTTCTCTTCTAGAATTAGCTTTCTCAATCCTCCTACTTTCGGTACCCAAATGCGGTTCCTGAAAGTCTTCAATCCCTGACTATTCGTTTCAAACTGCACATCTTTTCCTAATTTCTCGTCTTTCAAGTCTCCACTTTCTTCAACTTTTTGCTGAGCTGCTTTAATCTGTTCTATGATACTGGACACCAGTTCTATGCGCATTGATCTTGCCTTGATTCTTTTCTCAGGAGCTTTTCTACTCAATGCATCTGCTACTACATTTGCTTTACCTGGATGGTAAACAATGTCGCAATCATAGTCACTGATGTTCAACTCTTTTTGAGTGAACACATACTGCAAACTCTTGTGATCGGTGAATAGCTTGCACTTAGTACCATACAAGTAATGTCTCCAAATCTTCAAGGCAAATACGATCGCTAAAAGTTCTAGATCGTGGGTTGTGTACTTTTTCTCTGGATCTTTAAACTGTCTGGAAGCGTATGCTATAACCTTCCCTCTTTGCATCAACACACAGCCAAGCCCTCGATGCGAGGCATCGATGTACACTTCAAAGTCTTCTGTCCCATCTGGTAACGTAAGGACAGGCGCGTTACACAGCTTCTCTTTTAAGGTAGCGAAAGCTCTTTCTTGTTCCTCTTGCCATATGAATTTCTCTTCTTTCCGGGTTAGTCGTGTAAGTGGCACTGCTATACGGGAGAAATCTTGAATGAATCTCCGGTAATACCCGGCAAGACCGAGAAAACTTCTAACTTCTGTTGGCGTCTTGGGTGGCTCCCATTTCATCACTGCTTCAACTTTTGCTGGATCAACTTTTATACCTTGGATCGAAACTACATGCCCAAGGAACTGCACTTCACGCATCCAAAACTCACACTTGGAGAACTTGGCATATAATTGTTCTCGCTTCAAAGTCTCAAGTACTAACCGTAAATGACTCGCATGCTCTTCTTTATTCTTTGAGTATATCACGATGTCATCTATGAACACTATAACAAACCGGTCTAGAAATGGTTTACAGACCCGATTCATTAAGTCCATAAAGATCGCTGGTGCATTCGTAAGACCGAATGGCATTACTAGGAACTCGTAATGCCCGTATCGTGTACGGAATGCTGTCTTCTCTACATCACTTTCTTTTACCCTGACTTGGTGATACCCAGATCTCAGGTCAATTTTTGAGAAATAATCTGCTCCTTGCAACTGATCGAACAAATCGTCTATTCTGGGCAACGGGTAACGGTTCTTGATAGTAATCTTATTTAATTCCCTGCAATCAATGCACATCCGCATTGATCCGTCTTTCTTCTTTACAAACAGAACTGGAGCACCCCACGGAGAAGAACTAGGCCTGATGAAGCCTTTATCTAGTAACTCCTGCAACTGGGACATTAATTCCCGCATCTCTGTTGGTGCTAACCGGTACGGTGCTCGTGCTATTGGGGAAGCCCCGGGAACAAGATCTATCCGAAACTCAACCTGCCTTTCTGGTGGCAAGCCTGGTAATTCATCTGGAAAAACTTCTGGGAATTCTTTTACTACTTCTATATCTTTATATGTCTGTTTTACTTTGTCTTCAGTCATCACATAGGCCAGGAAAGATACACACCCTTTCCTGATACATTTTCGGGCCTTAGCTACACTGATGATACTTGGCACATGCTTTCTTCTTTCCCCATATACGTACACCTTAGCTCCTAGGGTTTTAACAGACACCCTCTTCTGTCCACAAGCTATCTTCGCATCATTTGCACCAAGCCAATCCATCCCAATTATTACATTAAAAGACTTAATTCCAATGGGAAGGAGATTAAGTCGGAACTTCTTGCCATTGATGTCAAGTTCACAATCTCGGTACATATGCTGAACTTCAACAAATTTCCCGTCCGCCACTTCTACCTCAAAAACTAGATCTAACAATTCTAATGGGACTTTTAATCTAGCTCCAAATCCATGGGACACGAATGAATATGTAGAACCGGAATCAAACAACACATATGCAGGTGTCGAGTTGATCAGTAGTATACCTGAGACCACATCGTGCGTCTCCCTTGCCTCTTCCCTGGTGATCTGAAAAGCTCTAGTCTTCACCTTCTGGGGTTCTGTCTTCTTCTGAGCTGTTGACACCACAGTTTCTCCTCCCTTGTTTGGGCAGTTGAAACTAGAGTGCCCCATCTGGTGGCATGAAAAGCATTCCATTTCACTGGCTTTCTTGGCTTTGCAGTCTTTCGCTTTGTGACCGAGTCTGCCACAATTAAAACAGGCGTTTGATCCCGCTCGGCACTCGCCACCGTGTTCTTTCCCACATTTCTCACACTTCTTTACACTTCCTTGTCGACTCTGACTTGAACTTATCTTCCCTTTCTTCTTTATATTCCCACTGCTACTAACTGTCTTCCTCTTGTCACTAAAACCAGGTCCTTCCTCCTTTCTTCGTTTCCCAATATCCTCCACGTTTCGGGCAGCATTGATCGCCCAGTCTAATGTTTCAGCTCTCTTTACTTCTAGCTCATAATTCCATGGCAAACCCCGGACATAGCGGTTAATTCGGGACCGCTCACTGGGGTAGGATTCCCCCACAAAAGGCAACATGTCGCAAAACTTCTTCGTATATTCGTCCACCGTCAAATCTCATTTCTTTATCGTCAAGAAATCTTCGTTCATTTTCTCCAAATCTCGCGTGGGACAGAATTTATCTTTGAGACACGAGACAAACTCTGCCCATGACCAACCATATACAACATCCTTTCCCAAGCTTTCGTATTTAGTATTCCACCACACTAATGCATCATCTTTCAACTGCCGAGAGACATAGTTGACTTGGTCTTTTTCTCCACATTTTCTTGCTTGCATCACTTGTTCGATCTCTCGGACCCATCGCATTGTCACCTTTGGCTCAAAACTGCCATGGTATTCGGGCGGTTTACAAGCCATGAAGGACTTAAAGGAACAGCCCTTCTCCTTCCTTCTATCTTCTCCGCTAGCTTCTTCCTCCGTCGTCTTTTTGGAGACTTCTTGTGATGATTGGGCACTAGGTTCACCCATTCGGCTGTCGATTATGTTGTTCACATCCTGCTTCAACTCATTTCGTAAATTATTGATTAAATACTGAATGGCTTCCATAGTGATAGGTTGTGGTGGTGGTGGGTTTGGCTCAGTCTCATCATTTCAAATAACATGTGGTCCACTTCCTCTTGAAGAAGTGTGACTGCCCTCACCCCTGTCAGCTTGTCTTCCGCCTTCCATTACTATATAGATGAACAAAATATCTGTTTAATACACAATTCTATATAGTATCTCGTAAACGGTAGCATGTTATCTCCTTATTTTGACTACACTTTTAGTAGCAATCATACTCACTTTATACCTTCTATAGGTCTAAATGTACCTCTACATTACTAAGACACCTTACTACTACTCTTGCTAGTTTAACCCTAGGATGGTATTCCAACCCAATTCGCTTAAACTATGGCTCTGATACCAAAACTGTAACACCCCTGTTCTTGTACCATATTTAAATACAAATACAGTTTTTATTACAAACATATTTTACAACTCGTGACTATAAAGTAGCCACTTAAATTTTTTTTTTACAAACTTAAACTCAAAGGGGGTATTACAGACTTAATACAGATAACCATAATTTAAACTTACAGTGTACAAACTGGTCCCAACTGCAACCTTCGCTCTTTTCACCTAAGTACATAGCATTTCAAAAATAGTATACGTGAGACATAAAGCCTCGTGAGTAATACGGGTTTAGACCCAAAACTTTTCTGTACAAAACTTGAAATAATACAAGTAAACCGCTTAAAATTGATTTATTCATAAATCTCAAAATCACTTTTCTTCTTTACTTTCAAACTTTATAAATACTTTCTTTCTCAAAACTGCTTTCTTTCTCATTTTCTTGTGACCAACTGAAACTCATGAATTAGTTATTTTAATTCATTCAACTAGCTCCCCTCGCGGGACAGAACAGATCCGTCCGCTCGGTTATGCTCATTCTGTCTCCCCTTTGTGACTTGGAACAGATTCAAGCACAAGGGTATACTAAGCTAGACAACTACTTCACGACGGGAGGTACCATCCCAGTAGTGTCTTCTGATCCCCCGATTATGTGGGTGATTCTAGTCCGGACAACTGGCTCTTACTTCTTTCTTTCTTTAATTCTTACTTCATTTCATCTCAAATTGGTCAAAATGGGACACAATTTGTAAATAACTTATACTCAAACATTTTATAACTCTTTACTGAAAATACTTTCAAAAACTGATTTTGACATCTTAGTTCACATAAGGAACTTCTTTCAAAATACTTTGCAAATCATACTCCTTAAAAATCTGTTTTAAAACACTAAGCCCTTGTATAGAGCTTCTTTCAAAACTATTTTCCAAACTTTAGAATTTACAAACATTTGGAAATCTCACTTTTCTGAAAATAACATTTTGCTATGTACTATAGAAATCCTCATAAAACTCACCTTGATGTTGCTACTAGTCTCTAAGCTTCTCGTATTCCTTTTCCTTTCCCGTGCTCAATGGTATTTGAAGCACCACCTATACAAGTATCATATATAAATACTCAATATAATAAACTCTATAGTTCTAAAGTCTCATATGACACAATTCTAGGTTATAACAAATGTATAACCATTAATAAACTCGTTTTATAGTTTTCTCCGAAATACGCGTATTTTGCTACAGTACTCCCGAGGGGTCGTATTTCTGTTCCGACACTTTTCCATGAAATCTTAGGCCATATTAGACTTGTGTTTCAAATTTGGAGTTCATTGGACAAGTCTAGCTCAAATTCCAAAAATCAAGTTTTGACATAAACTTGAAGTTTAGCCACTGCCGCTACAGTGACTTTTCCGCAAGGTCGGATTACGGATTTGACAATTCCCGATATGTTTTCATACCATTTTAAGGCTATGTCGAAAATTTCAGACCAAACGGACATGTCTAGCTATGGTTTCTAACTTTTGTGATTTCTAACATTTTGGTCCCTGTTTGCAGGGCGCACTGCGCCATGCAAGGGGCGCACTGCGCCTGGCGCCTGGGCAGGCTCCTGATCAGTCGCGATTTGGCACTGTAGCATGCAGTTTTGACATTTTAAGTCCTTAATCCAGGTCTTAATCATATGGGGTTTGTTCCTTGACTAAAACCCTCCATTAAAACAAGGTTTTAACTCATTGAAATCACTTCAATAAATCAAATGCAGGAATTAAAGTTTCTGACCAAAATTGCAAATTCTCAAGAATAGCAATCTACTTCCATGTTTTTGGGTTAAGTTCTTAACTAATGACTTATTGGAAGCATTAGCCACTTAAACCACATGATTGATAACTGAAATTTCAGTTTCAATTCAATCCAAGAACCAAATCAAGAACACACCCAAAAACCTAGGTTAAAACAAATGAAATCTTACCTTGTTTAACTTAGGAATAACTAATTCCAAAGTTAGTTCTTTATTCCTTGGCAAATTTCTTGATCTCCCGTGTTCTTCCTCTCGTTCTCTCTAGCTCTCTCTCGTGCCTTCTGAAAACTTCTACTGGCTTCTTCAAATAATAGGGGATAATTATCATATAATATATATATATATTTAATTTTTATAAAAACTTTGCATTTTGGTCCCTAACCTTCCAATTCTTCTACAAAAATGGTTCAAGGGTCATAACTTTACCATTTATGCTTCATTAACTTCCAACTTAACATTTTCTTGACATTTTTGGTCATTTCCATGTCAAATGACCATTTTGCCCTTTTTGGCCATATTTCACTATTCATGTGATAAAACTCCAAATTTCACATAATCTCTTATTTCTTATATTATTATTTCACAATTACATGTTATTTTACATAATAGTCTTATAACGTGCCAAAAGACCGTTTTACCCTTTTTACAACTTTTTTGCGGGTTCTTACAGCCTTGGTTTCCTTATTTTCATTAAAAATAGAAGACAGGTTAAGCCAGACCTTGCGGGCAGTCGCTTTGGTGGAGTAGGCAGACGTGATGAGATTCTGAGATATCGAGCCAAACAACCAGAGTTTTACCATAGAGTCGAGTCTGGTCCATTCGGCATCGGTAGGCGGTGTGTTGGGTGCATAACTACATCATACTTGTCATCGATATGATCCAAAACATCATACGTAATGCAATGAGCGGTGAAGAGATCACTCCATGTATCGTAATTGTGAGTGTTGAGATCGAGGATGATGGGCACGTAGGTTTTGATGTTGGTGATGCCGTAGGCTTTGTGAGCGGGTTTTGCTGCAGTTGAAGCTTCTCTAGACATTATGAGGAAGATGAAGATGAGTGCAGATCAATGGACAATTGGATGGAAGCAGAAGAAGTATAAGAGAAAGAGGGTAGAGGTGAAAGTCGATACAGGAAGGATCGGCTAGGGTTAGAGATAAAAAAGCTCTGATACCATGCTGGAATATCTTTTCCATCAAACGAACGTAATACAAAAGGCAAATAAATACATGACCACTGTGGGCCGGCTACATACAAAGATACAAAAGGAGATGGGCTGAATAACAATACATTAAAGATACAAGGTAATACAATCCGCTAACAGTGAAATGTAACTCATACTTGATGCTATTGGACTCATACATGATGCTATCGTTGGAGAAATTGAAAGGCATAAATCAAACCCATGTTGCTGGAGAAATCGAACTCGGGAAATGGAATGATCGGAAAATCTCCAACGTCTGGTGTGGCCGGCGACGGCCGACGTCTGGTATGGCCGGAGGAATTGTGGTTCTATAGCATTGGATTGTAGGCGTGGATGGGTCGTAGGCGGAAGTGAGTTAAGGGCACCCGATGACGTTTACTTGTTTGGTAATTATTAGGGGTGAGCAAAAACCGAACCGAATTACCGAAATAACCGCAATTACCGAAACCGATTTACCGAAACTGATATAACAACCACAACTGCGGTTTTAGAATCTCAGAAACCGAACTTATTCGGTACGGTACGGTTTTAGAGGTCTTTACCGCGCCGAACGTTGTATGTTTGCTGCATTTTAGTTTGGAATTTTGGCATTATTTTACTTGGTTGCTACTCATTCGAACGTTGTATGTTTACTGCATTTTAGTTTGGTTTATTTCCTGTTTGAAAAGTGTTAATTTAATATTTATGAGTTTCAATAAACCGTACCAATACCATTATACGGTGATTACCGAAACCGTACCGAATTACCGCATTACCGCATTACCGAACCGCAATAATTACCGCAATTTGCGGTTTTACAATTCCAATTACCACATTTCATGGTAACGGTAACGGTATTTTACTAAAATCACACCGTACCGCACCACGCTCACCCCTAGTAATTATGTTTGAAAACATACCCTGGTAAATAAATTTTTAGAATACACTTTTTTTGGGTTAAAAACTCGTATCCATGACGTTTGATGGACTTTTTCGGGAAAGTAAAAGTTTTCGTGCCATAAAGAAAAAGGTAATATTTTGATATTTTTATAGATCTAATCGTCCTCGCTTCAATTTCAGCTGACCTAATTGCATGTTGCTGTTTCAAACTGTGACTGCTCCTTCAATCGACCAAGTTTAAGGCTTCTACTCCGCTCCGATCGACCTCCTCCGGTCCTCGTTCTCCCAATAAAGTATTATCCTTTCCACTTCAATCGATCTTATTCTTTTTCCCCTTCAATCGGCCACCGTATTGCTCCACTCGAATCGACTTTCTCCTTCACCATCAGGTTAGTCCTGTAACTTATATCAATGAAAGTTTTCTTTTTTCCATTTCAATCGATCATAGAAGCTGGTCGCCGGCCTGGGTTCCCATCTTCATATAGGTTATATATATATATATATATATATATATATATATATATATATATATATATATATATATATATATATATATATATATATATATATATATATATATATATATATATATATATATATATATATATATAATACGATAAAAAGATGCAAGTACATAGCTGCTTCTTACATCTAGCTTCCAGGCTAGTGATTTAAAGTATAGATCTTCCATCAATTTAAGACACGTATTATTTCCAATTTCATAGTTGCTTCGTGTTGTAACACCGTTAAGTTGAATCTTCTACAATGCAATTTTATATCCTAAAAACTTGTAGAAGCTAAGAAGGTCTTCCACAATCAGAAATTATTTGATATGAATAAAAAACTTCAGAAAATAAGGCTAAATGCAAGAAATAGCAACGTACAATAAAGATATGTTCACATGTTCATTTATGTGTTTCCTTTTATTTCTACAAATATTCTGTCAGACTGTCAGTTTTGCAAATACTTTTTAGGGTTAAATATATAAAATAGCATTTTTTTTACTTATTTTTTCGGTTGCTTATACCAATCGTACTATATTCTAATTTGTTTTTTCTAACTGGTTTGCGGTAATTCATTTATTGTATTTATAATTTATATTGACAAATGATAATAAAACATAAATAGATGATGATGTAGCTTATTATTATATGGCCCTTAAAAGACTTTATTGTCTAAAAGGATTTGTCCAAAGAAGTAAGAATGGTGTAAAGATTTTCAGTTTATATGAATGCAAGTGTTGGATGATTAGGCACTCTTTCACATGCTAATTTTGAATCTATTTTTGCTGGAGAGTAATCAGTAAAAGTACTAACATGAATTATAATATTAGGTCGTTGTTATCATCCTATATGATCTGTAGACAAGATAAATCATAGTTTCATATTTAAAAGAATTGAAGTATAGAATATGTACTTGTGTAAATTGTATAGTGCTCATAAACCAAAATTTGGACATTTTAGTGAAATCTTAATCGAATCTATCACAAGTGTCGTAAGATCAAATGGGTATGGAAGGAACCAATAACTCTTGCCCAAACATGTCTTAAAAGAGCTAAAGTTAGAATGAAGCTTCAAATGATCAAGTTTGTCCACTACCCTAAGGTAAGTGCCAGCGGATTTTGTCTTACTCTTGTAAATCCACGACATGCATTTCATAAATTACCAAATCTCTTTGTGCAAATGACAGGGTTAAGCAAAAAATTCAACTAATAAATGCAAATCAAAATCTCTTTTTGGATTCTTAATTTGACTAGCAGACCAGGGAAGAAAGCATGTATGAATCGCACACTTATCAGGTTACTAAAATAGTTGCAAACAGTAGTAAAACATGTGCACAAGTGCCAAAGAATTAATGAAGAGGGATGGAGCATTGTAAGCTGTGTGCCACATTTAGTTGCATCAGGACCCAAGTAATTGATTTACATTTTATGTTATCAAGTGCAGATTATCATTTGAGATGGGATTGTAATTGTGGAGGCAACGAGTCTTAAAACTCTTATCTGAATCACAAGAGAATGGAGGTGGTTGAAGATAGGCTGAGCAGCTTGCCAGATGAGCTTATTCATCAGATCATGTCTCGTTTTGATATGAAATTTGCTGTTCAGACGTGTTTGCTGTCATCGAGATGGGAGCTTCTCTGGACATCAATGCCTTGTCTCAACTTCTCGCTTTATGAGTTTTGTGGTGATTTATGTAAGTTTGCCAAGTTTGTGACTCATGTTTTGTGTCACCGCAACCATGAAATACAAGTGTCTCTGGTAAAGCTAAATTTCCACGGAGCAGCTAATATGGATTATGTGGAAAAGATTGCAAATTATGCGTTTTCTCACAATGTGCAAGAAGTAGCTGTCAGCGATTCTTCCTTAAGCCAACATGCTTATCCTCCTTGTCTGTTTAGCTCTCAGTCGCTTAAACATTTCACATTTATTACCTACGGCAAATCGACTTCCGTTACACCCACAACACCTTGGGATTTTCCAGCTTTAACAACTTTGCATATCCGTGGCATCGGATTGTGTTCTGATATTTTCTCCAAATGTGTAAACTTAAAGAACCTCACTTTGACAAATTTCCGTGTCAGGAATGTGGAGGTATTGGACATCATTACCCCCCGACTTTCTAATCTCACGCTTATGTACGGATTTTGTCCAAAAGTCATCAATGTGGTTGCACCTCAACTTGAGAATCTCACAATGATTGATTGCATAATCAAGTACTTGAATGCTCCACCAGGACTTCCATCTTTGTGCTACAGGGGTTCTCGTCACCCACCATTGTCTAAACATGGATTTTACTCTATAAACAAAGTCACTATCCGTTTGTCTGCCTATGAACGCAACATGCTATATGAGGAGGAATATGCTCGCAACACTATTAACATGCTTCTACAGCTCCGTACCGCCAGATATCTTACACTTAATGCCGACATTCTTGAGGTAATGAAAAAGGTTACGTGGCATGCTCATTTCTATTACCATATATTTTTGTTCCTTTTTTTTTTTTTTTTTTTTTTTTTTTTGCTTTAAGTATTTGCATTACAATCTATATGTTGATGTATATATTGCTTTGTGCAGTGTATTTCCTCGTTTCCAGATTTATTGTCGCGCCATTCTTCACCTTTTAGCAACTTAGTTTGCTTGACTATAGACTCCGGCAAGGGGGATTTTACAAAAAAAAGAAACATGTCTACTGAAGCTAGAAACTTCTTGCTCGACAACTCTCCAAGCGCCACTCTCATCATGGATGGTATAGTCCTTTGTATTTTGTTTGTGACTTTTAGTAGTCACGTAATGCTTTAAGCATATGCTTTTCATAATCAAACTTTAACACATATCATCAATTTTTCAGAGCTGCTAAACACTATTCCAACATGAATGAAAAGATCCGTGCTATAAAGAATCTTACATTTTGGGTGCTTCTTCTTATAATCTTATGATTGCTATATGCCTTAGCAAGTGACTTTCTTCAACATTATTTAAGAATACAAGTCATTAAAGATAATATTCTTGTATCTTTTGCCCTGAAATCGTGCAACGTAACAAGTCGATATTACGTGTGTTTCGGAGTTTGTCTACTCACGAATGATCACATATTGATGCAAAACAGCAGTTTGATATTGTGAATAAACTTATTTTCAGATTGTTATTTTCAAACAACAGTGCTACTTCCTTATTTCTTACTGATTTTGGTGAAGGCTAAAGACACTAGAACCAGGATGGATCAACTTGCTTTAGATTACTTTCTATTTGATTAGCTCTATGATATATATATATATATATATATATATATATATATATATATATATATATATATATATATATATATATATATATATATATCATGCTTGTATATGCAGTTTTTTCTAACTACTATTATTTTATATTACAGATGAGCCATGGAATTGAATGTGATGAAGATGTTAATTTAACTCAGATGTTTTGGACTAGTTAAATGTCTGGAACTCATATTTATTTCTTAAATAGTTGACTTGTAATGACTTAGATAAGTTAATGTTGTGTGTATTATGACTTTTATTTAACAAAATAAATATAGTTGCCACAAGTTTGGTTTGTTTGTTAGGTCCATTAAACAGGGGACTAGGGGAGGTCAACCCACGCATGATCTGACTTCATCTGAATTTAGTCGATCCCTTCTTCCTGAAAAAATAAGTGTCACACCTGTGAAACATGTGGACTTAGTGTTATCAAAGTGTTTGTTAATGAGTCTGGACAAGCTTTTGAGGGATGTTTTTGATGATGAAGTTATTTAGGTCTTTATCTTTGTTCCACTTTTTTGGTGGACAAAATCTTGCAATTTTTGTGTGTTTGGCATCAATCTTAGTCTAATACATGGTTGCCATGTTTAATCATGTCCTACGTAACAAACGGGGTCTATGGAATCACCAGAAGAACGAATAGTTGTGTCTTACAATACAAAGTATATTTGAGCTACACCGTTGAGAATATTGTAAGTTTCTTTACTATATCGATAAACAATAATTAAGGCATCACCCCCTTTGTTAACAAATAAAATTTTGATGGTCAACATTCAATTTCAATGACCGTTGTATACAACAAAAGTACATCTTCTGATTTCTTAGTCATATTGCCAATTACATGTAAATTATCAATATTAATGATAAATATGTATGTGATTGATTGATGATCTTGACATATTGCTTTTACATGTAAATTCGAATAAATATTCACATTCATAAGTGAATTTGAGTAAATGTACACAAGAATATATATATATATATATATATATATATATATATATATATATATATATATATATATATATATATATATATATATATATATATATATATATATATATATATATATATATATATATATAAGGAATTGCGATTTTAAATAGATTGATATGATTTAGAGCTGTGGGTTGAGGACTAAGTAAAGATAGGAAGTTAGTGAAGCATTATTGAGCTTGCAAGGTATAATCCATTGGATCTTGGTGTCCGTTTAAAACATTTTAAACATAGAAACGAAAACACTAAAAATGACAATCAATATTAAACGGAGGATCTAAGTTCATTAAACCACAAGAAACAAATTGTTATATAGGGAAAAGGATTTTACCTCTTGAACGTTAGGAGACGAATTGGGTCCCAAAATAGAGCTCATATCGCTGTTGCACCTGATAGCTTCATTTAACTCTTTGTGACCCAAAATTGTTATCTGCATTACAATCTACATCTTGATGTATACATTGCTTTCTGTAGTGTATTTCCTCTTTTCCAGGTTTATTATTGTGCCATTCTTCACCTTTTAGCAACTTAGTTTGCTTGACTATTACAAAAAAAAAAAAAAAACATGTCTACTGAAGCTAGAAACTTCTTGCTCGACAACTCTCCAAGCGCCACTCTCATCATGGATGGTATACTCCTTTTTTATTTTGTTTGTGACTTTTAGTAGTCGCTTAATGCTTTAAGCATATGTTTTCAGAATCAGACTTTAACACATATCATAAACTTTTCAGGGCTGCTAAACACTATTCCAACATGAATGAAAATGTCCATGTTATTGTTGCATATCTTCTTTTATGGGTACTTCTTATATTGCTATATGTCGTAGCAAGTGACTTTCTTCAACATTGTTTAAGAATATAAGTCCTTGAAGATGATATTATTGCATCTTATTTCAAGTGGAAATGAGTTGATATAGAGGGAGTCTAGAACATTATAGGCATTTTTCCCTGAAATCGTGCAACGTAAAAGGTTGATATTACATGTGTTTTGGGATTGGTCAACTCACAAATGATCACATATTGATGCAAAACAACAGTTTGTTATTGTGAATAAAATTACTTCACATTGTTATTTTGCTAAGAAAATAAACATGTTTCCTAATGTACTAGTTGCGTATAAGATTTTGTTGGCCAATTATGGTCGCTTCCGCAGAAATAAGTTTCTCGAAATTGAAGCTATTGAAAACATATATTTGAAGTACTATGACTCAACAAACATTACATGGATTAGTCATATTGTGCATCGAAAGTCAATTTCTACAAAGTTTAAGTTATCGTAAAATAATAGATATTTTTGTTTCAAAAAATGCACGAATGCATCGTTTTTTGTGATTTTTGTATGCTATTGTTTGTACAACCATTGTTTTTGTTTACCTATAAATCTTATTTCAGTTTAACTATCAAAAATTTTATATAAAAGGGCATTAATTTAGTATCTCTTCCCGGACATTGAAAACCAATAGATCAACCCTAGTCACACAACAATGTGCTATTACCAAGAATGACCACAATTAAAGAAGCAGAGGGAATGTATGTACTTTGCAACAATAAAACAATCTCACTCATGGTCAAAAAGTTTTCCGATGATAAAATTTTAATCGAGGTGTTTGCTAAAGGTGTTAATAAAGAGCATGTGTTGCTTTTTGCTACTAGGGCTTCATGAGCTTAAACTAGGACGCCATTGATGCCTTTATTGTTGGAACCTAGATGACTCTAAAGAGATTTGTTTTCTTCGTTTCTCTTTCCACCAATAATCAAAATATTTTTCTTTTATTTTAACCAATTATTTTTGCCGGTGTATTTGAGTTTTTAGGCACGGCCTAACATCTAAGATGTTCATTTCTTCCCGTTTAACCCTGTTGACAAAGAAGACAACGTTGACTTACATTTGAATATCGTGGAAACTGGCATAGAGCAAGCAAAGGTCACCCCGAATAGATTTTGACCCTATGAATGAATGCAAATAATATCTCATCAATAAAGTGAAAGGTTTTATGCAAATCTATGAACTAAAACCCTAAGTTCACATGCAACCTAGAAAGGATCTATGTTTTCTATCTTTGAACATATAATAAAATCCCTAAAAGCCAACAGAAAATTACTAAAGAAATAAATAAGAAAAACTAACATTTAGATCCTTAGATCTCTTGGAAGCAAGCACCACAAGTGTTGTGCCTCTAATGGTTCACACCCAGAACCAAGCAAGCAAGAAAACAAGAGAGGAGAAGGGTAGAAACCCTTAGACTTTCGTGGCTTATGAGGGGTGGAGGAGGCCTTTATTTATAGCCTTCAGGTGATAAGCAATAATGAGTATAACTGCCTTATTTAAAATCCTGATATGATAAGACTTTTATCATATAACTGAATCTACTTATCACTGCCATAAATAATGACAATACCCATTAAGGAATTAGAAACGCTAAGGCCTTAGGCCTCAATTTCATTCAACCCAATTAGGTATGCCCTAATTGTCAATTGCTCAACTATTGAATAATTACAATTCAGCCCCTGCACCTTTAATTAATCCAATTAATCCCAAAATTAATTCCAATTAATTTCTGATCAATTATTAATTAAATATTATGATTTCTAATTAATATATTATTATCATAATATATTAATAAATCATATTTTTCTCTCTCTTTAAGTTATCTTGTCCTCTGCTAGGTTTTGAGGGCAACCCAAAAGGACTATGCTGCCATCAATCAAGTATATTCCTAAATTATAGTCATGGCATAGACACCTAATCCAACATAAAGTTTATGCCACAATTGATAAATTTGCTAGATGTGGGTTGCGATCTATGGCCGTTGTCTGTCATTTTTGTATGAGTGTACTTTTATGGTTTTTTAATAGTTACAATGTCGTTTGACTTTCACTTTAATGCCTAATAAACAAATAATTGAAAGAAGATTGTTAGTTGAGTAAATTACATACATGATTACTTACTCTGGTTAATGGTGTCAATGGGATACATTTGCACAAAGTCCCTAAAAATTGAAATCCAATGAGGGCAGCACATGACAATTTGTTGGATTGTTATCCCTACTTAACTCGCTAAGACACGGCCGTGCGACGACTATTCATATAGCTGGAGACAAATTAGGCATTAGATATTTAGAGGAGAAGAGTCGTGAGGTGTGTGGTTAAGGTGGTACGGTTGTGGGGGGTGTGGTCGAGGTGGTATACATTTGCACAAAGTCCCTAAAAATTGAAATCCAACGAGGGTTGCACATGACAATTTGTTGGATTGTTGTCCCTACTTAACTCGCTAAGACACGGCCGTGCTACGACTATTCATATAGCTGGAGACAAATTAGGCATTAGATATTTAGAGTAAAAGAGTCGTGAGGTGTGTGGTTAAGGTGGTACGTTTTGTGGTGAGATTGTGGATAGACTTTGGACCTGGTTGAGATAGTACGACTGCATATATGTTGAGGAAAATGGTCTAAGCCTATTAAGCAAAGACAGAGGTGTCTGCGAAAATGGAAAACAGTGGTTAAAATAGAAGAAAATGATATATTAAAACAAAATTGAAAAGTTTAGCGACCTATCGAGTGCAATTAAAACTTCAGTGTCCTAATGTGTAAATTTTATGTTATTGGCTACCGTTAGGGTGGAAGAGTGAATATTTCCCAACCCACTCGCCAGATCATTTTTTTTATTTCCTCTTACCTTCATATTTCACCATCTTTCATTTCTCTTCCATTAATCGCATCCCAAATATTCTACTATCCAACCCACTCAATCAAATTAAAATTTTAAAATAAAAAAAAGTTAATAACACATTAATTTCAAATAAACCATCTTTCCCTTTCAACCCACTCAACTCACAAAAAATGTTAAATTTAAAAATTTTAAAAACATAAATAGTACAAATTGAGGAGCATACCGTACAAATATTTAAATAACGTGGGGTTATGCGTGTTTATGGCTCGTTCTCGAGTTTATTTTAAAAGATGAAGGGGAAGAACGGGAAGAGAAAGTAAGGAGAAACTGTGTTATTGAGTTTCATTTAAAGAGGGAAAAGGAAAGAAAATAGAAGAAAATAGCATTAAAATCTATCATCCCATTTTGGACGGGAAAGAAGGGAGAGTGTTAATTACATTTTTGTCACTGCAACAATTCTCATTTCTTCTAAATGAAGGGCAAAATTGTAAAAATAGTGATTTATTTTCCTTCATCTTCAACTCAGGAACACAACTTCAATTTCCTTTCCTTCTATTTCTTTCGAACTCAATAACATAATTAAACACATTTTATTTTCTTTCAATTTCTTTCCCTTCCATTCCATTTTCTTTTTCTCTCCCTCCCCTTTTATTCGTTAAAGAACTCGAGAACGGAACGTTACGCTGGTTAACAAACCGACTAACCCGTAAATTTTCAGACTCGCATAAAGCCGAAAGCTGCAGGTATCGTTGCCTTGAAGGTACCTAATAAAACTATTGGAATAAAGGAAGATGTTTTTCATTGATTCAAAATAACGGGGATACAATGTTCTTTAAATAAGAAAATAAGAGATAATGATGGAAACTCTTAAAAATAATGAAGTGATAAGAAGACAATAAGAAAGGTCGTTGATATCTCTTGAAATCCAAAACTCCAATAGTATCCGACGTGAATAGTGAACGGTAAAATTTAAAACTCGTCCGAATATTACAAATTTTATATCAAAACGTAGACAAAAATACGACGGTTCCGAATATATATTTATATTTTTACCAAACGTTACATATAAAAAGTTATGATAAAAAAACGTATAATTTAACTTAAAGCGACGTTTAATTATTATAATATATTTATTAAAAAAAAGTCTCCACAGGTTGGTGGAGTTTGAAATTGGACTTTAAAAAAATTTATTATTTTAATTTTATTTTATATAAAATGGGCCCCACTTGATTATTTAATCAAATTTACACATTTTACCTTCAAAAAATTCGTATTTTCATTTCGAACACTACGTATTCAATACGTATTTTTAAGTTTATCAATAATATTATGTTGTTTTATAAAACGAGAAATTTACCGTCAAATCCGTATCATCGATACGGACAACCTGACGTCAAAATTTAATATCATTGATATTTGTTTTATATTTAATATTTTCTTTTTCTTTAAAATGAAATTTTATTTACATTTAAACTCTATGTTTTCAATAAACTTACAATTAATACCCTTTCGTTAATTCGTTAAAGACTTTTAGGTAAAAAGTTGATATTATTAAACTACGATTTTTGTAGATTATATTTCTATAAAAGAAAATTATTATTTTTAATTAAAAACTATTAAATCTATTTAAAGAGTATTTTAAGGGTATGTTTTGTTATAAACAAATTGTAAAAGCTATAAAAGTCGAATATCTATATCTTGAGGGCCGCAATACGAAAATAAATCTACTATAAATATAGACTCATTCTAGCCATTCAAATCACACAAACAAGTTCTTCGATACGTATAGAGAGATATACGAAGTATGAGCGTTAGAAGTAGATATTTCAGTTATAAATATAGTGAGTTCGAGTTAGAAGCACGAAGAGTCGGACGATCTAACAACAATTGGCGATAAGATCCTAGTCGACATTGAGGTGAGTTCATACCCCTTCTTTTTATCTTTATTCAAGTTTTTAAGGGGGAGAATACAAGTTATACTATAAAAATAGTTATTTATACTCATTTATAACAATAGTAAACGAAATGCGAATTTTGTAAACATCACTAAGAAATTCAATTATAATTCCAAAAATAACATCGAATGATCTACTTACGAGGGCGGTGTCTAGGCCGATCATTTGGGCTAGGTTGTTGGATTTCCGAAAGGCTTATACGCTGAAAGGGTCCTGCCTCCCCATTTGATCTTCTACCTGGCCGTTCTTTATATGATAGTCATGAAATATTATATTGAAATTAATAAAGGGTATAACCAATTTATTACACCACTATCGTGGAGAATATATCTTAAAAGAAGTTCTTTATAACCATCTAAATAAATTATTTCACATATATTTGTAAATATATGCTTTTCACAACGGAATACTAAAAATAAACTATTATAGGAATAGTTTGTTAATACAAATGTTACTATGATGTTTTAAAGAAGACAAATAATTATATAAAATATATAATTATTATACATTACTATATTATCATGGGAAAAATGATAATGGACAAATACAAAGGTTTTTCAAATACAAACTTTAACAAGTTGATTGATACATACATTTTTGTGAGACGGGTCTTCACAGTACTTATTTAAGTACATACTATAAGTCCTGAAATTTATAACCAGAGTCTCGGTAAGAGAGCGTGATATTTGTGTATAGATCTATACGGGATTGACAACCCAGCACCTGAGCTGCTAGCTACAGATAGACCGACGGATCTGAGGTGACAAATGTCATAACAGTCCGACGCCTGAAGAACGTCGAAGCAGGCCTACGTGGTCACAATTTGGTTATAGGACGTCTCGCATGGGAAATCAACTTTATAAATTGTTTACGTGGAAATATACATTTTGAAAGGTTTTATACTACAAATCACGCTATACATTTTAGTCTTTGGATTTTTAAGACTTGGATACATTCATAAGAAAATATTGGATTTTCTTGGAGTACAATACTACATTTTACAATAAAAGAGATTCCTTATACAAGTTTTATGGTATTAAAACTACATTTTTTTACAAGTTACAAATATAAGTATGGTTTTACTTATACACACTGGTTCTATGGAAATTAAAACTACGTTTTATAAAAGATATAAATATAAGTACGATTTACTTATATATACTAGTTTTATGGAATTAAGTCTACGATTAGTCTACAAGTAAACATCTATTTACACGGTTTCATACAACAATAATACTACGTAATACTATTTTCAAGTATAGGAATACTTATACATTTACGGTCGTTGGGTTTTAAGACTACGACTCATTTATAAGAAGACATTGGATTTTCTGGTTTCAAACACTATCTTTTTACAAGGAAAAAGGATTATGGATTTTCTCATACAAAAATCTTATGAACTCACCAACGTAATGTTGACACTCTTTCAAACTACTTGTATTCTCAGGAAATTGATAAGGTAACTACAACATTTGACGATGGGTCGCTATGGCGTCATACTATGTATTTTGATATCATATTGTAATTGTATTTAAAACGTACAATCTTTGTAACTCTTGTAACATTTACAAATATGTATATGATGGATGTGTTTTCTTTGATCACTATTGTACAAACGTTGTTGTGATACTGTTCATGAAGTCATCCACCCTCAGACGTTTCCGCCATCGTGGTTTGGGGGTGTGACAGATTGGTATCAGAGCATTGTTTATAGTGAACTAAGTATATCAATCCATTTAAGATATACAACTATAAATACAATGGGACTAAAACTCTCTAAAACAATCTGTACAAGGTATACTTTAAAATACAATGATATTTTTATAAAGTATAAGTACAAGTACATACAAACTAGAATAGTGTCATAACTAGAACAATACAAGAGTAATAAGATGAGTGGAACACTACGAATAGGCCTAGGTAGTTATGTAATCATACCTAGGACAAATAGAGCCTGATCAACTGTATTTGTCCAAGGTATGACTAGCATGTACTTAGAAATAGTCGTAGTGAACAACAAGTCTAAAAACTTACCAAGAACCATATACAAAGAAACTCTAAAACAAAATATAATGCTAAAAATACTACAGGAGTATTTTATAATACTATAGAACCATACATCTAGATACTTTATGTACCTCTTATACCCCTATCCTTACATAGTAGACATGACAATTCGATAATACCTGAAAGCCAAAGGCGGGCTATGTCACCTGCCAAGTCTTCTGGGTTCTCTTCACTTGTGATCTTGATGAAATCATGGTTAAAACTGTAACGACCCAAAAATCTCGAATTTATATTCGAGAAGATACGTAAGGAAAAGATCAAAAATATTTTGAAAGTTTTAAAATAATTTACTTAGAAATGTGGTAAAATACCAAAAGTTTGGAGAAAGATGATGAAAAAGGGCAACATGGTCATTTGACATCCAAATGACTTTTAAGTAAGGAAAATATGATTTTTGGAGCTAATATGTAATGAAATAAAAAATTTTACACCAAATAATGGTGATAAGTGTTTGAAAATTAATTATAGTAAAAAGGGTAATTTGGTCAATTTACCATAAAAGGGTAATTTGGACATTAGACCATGTGAAGGACCAAATATGTAAAAATATTCTTTTCTTGTGGCAAAAATATAAGAAAAGAAGGTTTTATGTGATAAAAATTTATTATAGTGGTTAAAATGTAAGAAATAAAACTTGGTGTAATAAGAGTTGGGTTCTAGTGTTAAAAGTATGAAGAATTGAAGTCCAGGGGCTGTTTTGTCATTTGACAAAGTGTGAAAAATATATATAGGAGAAAATATATCATAAATGGTCATAATTTAGGAGAGAACTTCTGAGAATTCTCTGGAAGAATCGAGGGCACGATTTCAAGAAGATGAGCGAGGGATTGAAGCGGGGATTGAAGAGTTACACTTGGAATTAGTGATTCCAAGCTTCTAAAGTAAGATTTCTATGATCTAAGCTAATGGTTTCAAGTTGTGGTGGGTAATCTCCAAACTGAAATTGTGTATGAAGCTACTATAAAGAATTCACACACTTTATCTTGCTCAAATCAACACAAGGAACGAATTTTCAACCATAAATTGTAGTTAAATCCATAGAAATGGGTTTTAGCTCAAGAACCCTAGAAATGGGTTTGTGAGATTGAAGGTGATTTCTATTGTTTTGTTAAGTTCTAATTATCACTTAAGATGTATTAAGACATTCCTAAGTGATTGTTTTCAAAATTTTGTATTTTTGGTGAAAATTGTCAAAAACGGGATTTTATGAAATTAATTGAATTTATGAGTTTGAAACTGATTTTAAATGATCTAATAATCTCAAAGTGTCATAAATGATGTTTAAGTATGAAGAAACCATTAGAAGTGGTTTCCTAAGAGTTTCAATTAATAAAATGAAAGTTTGAACAAAAAACTGAAATTTGTCGGGTGGAATGGAATTGGTGATTCCATGAATGAAACCCATAGAAATGGTTAATGGAAATCATGAATTGGTAATTAACAAAGTATGTTTTGGGTTGGTAAAACCTTAAATTAAATCATCCATTGGTTATATAAGTATATGGACATAAAATGGACAAAACTAGACTTTAAAATTTGAGTTGATATGCATATGAGCTTCCTTAGAGCTCTTGTGACATTCTATGGTCTTAACCATTAAGTCATGGACTAAATAAGACCTAATAGAAGTGAAAACATGTTCTTAACATAATAAAGGGTCAATAGAACCTATGGTCAAAATTTGGTGAAGTTTGGAGTTAAAACGAGCTCGATTCATGACTTTTAGTGCAAAATTCGAAGTTTGAAGGGCCTGGGAGAGTTACACGACCGTGTAACTATTATGGGTAAAGTTACACGGCCGTGTAACCCTCTGGTGAGGGGTAAAGAGCCTATTTTTCCCCTAGACATGTAGCCTTGGTCTCCAATTGATCCCATAAGTGTTATAGAGCATGAAAACATGAAAAATGAGTCTAAATTGTGTATGTGACTTTCCAAGGGTATAATGGTCAATAAAATGTCATTTAAATGATAAGAAGAATAAGTAAAAAGGTGTGCTAAGGGATGAATATCACAAAAATATTGTGATATGAGTCTAGTGGAACACAACAAAGTAGTCCTTACATGTTAAAGTATAACGTGTTATTAATAAAATGTGAACAAACGTTCTAGGTGCTTAAGAAGTAACAGATCAATAAACGGAAAGGACAAGGAAGGGTGTAGCCATAGTTAGACTTCTCTAACTAGTGAAGGTGAGTACATAAAGTATTTTAACCCATTCCGGGGTACATGGCAAGTAAGTATTTTCAAGATTTCTTATAAAATCTATTTATGTGAAATTATATGCAAGAGTATTATTTCTAATTTGTTGAGAAAGTATGATGCTATATTTGAAGTTATGTTTTGAACTACAAGTTAAATTAAAGGAAGGTATGTTGGTTTATGAACCAATTATGTGAAAGTATATTTTGATTACAAGTGATATATGTTTTCAAGTATGAATGACATATAGCCACAAGATGTTTAAGAAGTATGTTTCGGTTACAAACTGTATATGTTTTCGAGTATGAATGGCATATAGCCATAAGATGTTGGAAAGTATGTTTTGGCATAAAGCTTAGCATGTTAGAAAAATATGTTTTAAACATATGATTATTATGTGATGAAAGCTATATTTGGCATCTAGCCATAAAGACATAAAATGATGTAGTTTGGCACCTAGCCACAAGTTATATGTATATGAGAAATGTTCAAGCAAGCAGCAAGTATTTTGTATGACTGGTAATTGTAGCAAGGAATGTTAGTAAGGGAACTATGTTCCAACCTTCCCGGGTTAGGTAAGGGATCTACTGGGGCAAAAGCCCCATCGCGAAGTAGATTGCTTTAGCACTTCTATGGTGAGAATTGATCCGTTCTTTCTAGCCGTAGAGACTTGGGGTATCACTTATGGTGATTAAAGCCCTAAGTATAAAAATCCAGTAAGCTTATAAAACCAGTCAAAGAAAGTAAGAAAGATGCTATTTTTGCAAAGTATGTTACGAAATGATTTTGAGAAGTAAAGAGTTATAGTTTGTTGCTACTATAAAGTTTTGAAAGATGTTATTTTTGCAAAGTATGATATGAAATGATTTTGAAAAGTAAAGAGCTATGCTATGTTACTACTATAAAGATTTGAAAGATGTTTTATGTTATAAGTTTTATAAAAAGGTTGGAAAAAGAAGTTAAATGTTTGAGTCCAAAACTCATGTAACTCACGAGACATTATTGTCTTACGTATTCTATGTTTTGCCATGTATTCCAGGTTAAAATGATTTGCTATAATTGGATGAAGTTTAGCTGGAGTGGATCTCGAGTTAGCTCCTATCTTGGACTCAAGGTTTAATCCTTTCTTGCTTACTATGGTTAGTTTTGGTATGGATTTGTGACACCCACTGTTTTTAAATATGTAAATTATCGGTTTTTGATAAACCGTATTTTTGTATTCATGTATTTATATGAAAAACCATAGTATTTTCAAGCAGTTGAAATAGGGTGTCACAAGTTGGTATCAGAGCCATGATTTAAGCGAATTAGGATTGGATCGTTCCACTCCTAGGCTTAAACTCATGTTATAGGAAAGTTAGTTCACGAAAGTATGCTATATGATGTCTTAAATGACTAAGATGTTATGCATCACTTAAAATATGCAAATATATAACACTAAGAAATGTTAAGCTAACGCTTTGATTGAGCGAAAGTTTGACCGTTAAGAAAATTGTATGTTATTTTCCATAGCTGTCTATATCTATTAAAGACTATGTTTATGAAGTAATAAGATTTGTAGTATTGATCATCATGTATTATAATGGTGTTATGCTAACGGAACCAGTGACCCATGAAACCTTGTAGTAACAGCAGAATCAATATGTATAGGTGGTTATGGTAATATGGGCCCGTATTATCATAATCACAGGATATGTATTGAGACTGGTGGAATCACAAAGGAATTATGGTATTCTGGTGGGTAGGGTTTTGAAGAGAGTAGTAAGAATAACATAGAATTTGTATGCCTATATAACAAGAACAAGAAAGATTATAAGTAATAAAAGTTAATGCAGTGGATATATACCACTTAGTATGGTAAAGTAAAAGAAATAATGTGATAATTAATATTTTTTAGACAGATTGAAAGATATTAAAGTATATGCCTGTCGAGGCGAGAGAAAGTATGAATAAGAGTAATTTAAAGAGGAATTATAGGTATTGATTACCTATATAAGAGTTGTAAGACTCTTACATGAAGAATGAAAATTTTAAGTAGAGTATATTGATAGTACATAAATTTTGTAAAAGTAAAAGAGCAGTAAGGAAGAGATTAATACTATAAGTGGTGTGCGTTGGGCATAGTCATTCAAGTCAGAACCTTATTTGAAAGGCGTGCGAATAATAAATGCATAAGGGGAGCAGAAAAATCGTTGTGGAACGATAGGATCAAAATGATGAGAAGAGCTAAAGATAGAAGATGTCAATGCTAAAAGGGAGAGGAAGACTGATTTATAGGTTGAGCAAAGAAGATATATGAAAGTGTCCAAAGATTTAACAATTGAATAAGTTAAAAGTACAGTGCTATAATGAGTAATAAAAACAAAGTAAGATACCCAAATGGGGAAAAGAATGATGAATGAGAAATTGTCAAAGACTATGATATTTTAAGTAAATTGCATTATTGTAATGTGATTAAATGAACATGAAGTGAGAATTAAAGGTTGAATGCCTAAATAAATGTTAGGCAAGAAATAAAAGATGAAATAAATGATGAGGATAATCAGAAGAATATAATGAAAGACTTTAAAGAAAATGACGATAAAATATTGGTTATTAGGAATTAAATTCCGCAACCAAATGAAGGAAGTATAAGAAGAAATACCAATAATAAAAGGGTATAATGAAGTATGTCAACTGAAGAAAAACCAAAAGCATGTAAGGAAAATGACTAAAGGTCATAATTAATATGAAGTAAAGAACAAGAGTAAATGCCTAAATAAGTATTAGACGAAGAATCAAAGATAAGATAAAAAACTAAAGTAACAGACAGGAAGTTACTACTTCCGAATGTGAATGATGGATAAAAGTATCCAAAGATTGTGAGAAAGGTTTAGTGCATGGCTAGTAACCATGAAATGCAAAGAAATATATATATATATATATATATATATATATATATATATATATATATATATATATATATATATATATATATATATATATATATATATATATATATATATATATGGTGATATAAGATTATAGATATAAATGAATGAGTAAGTTTTGGAAATTATACAAGGCACAAAAGTATAAAAGTGGTTATGAAATAGGTATTCTAATTAGAATACTATAAAGTATGAAGCAAAAGAGTAAAATGATGTAATGGGCAAATTGCCTTGAAATACAAAAGAACGAAAGATGATGAGAAAATCAAGGGCAGTTGTGTATCACCTAGAGATACATAAGAAGGAAGTTTTATAAGAAATATGAAATATATAATGTTGTAAAGAAATATATAGTGTAAAGAGGTGGAGTTTAAATGAAAGAATAACATAATGTGTTAGGCGTGTAGCTTATAACACATAACAGAAATGGTAAAAGATGTAAAGGTAAGAAAATTATTGTTTTAGCAGTAGCTATAACAAGTAAAGAGTAATGAGAGGTAATGGTGGTTGAGGGTTGTGTCAATAATTTGTCATGGGACGAAAATGTTAAAAAAATACCTAGTTGAGTTCTTAAACCAAGAGAGAATCAAGTATATATATATATATATATATATATATATATATATATATATATATATATATATATATATATATATATATATATATATATATATATATATATATATATATATATGTATATTATGCAACTAAGAACTTGTAGGTATATGTTAAGAAGTTAATGAATGTGGTTTGTGAAACATAAATACACCACAAGATAGTAATATTATGAAAAATGTAGTAAGTAAGGGAATATGAATTATCGTATGCAACATGTATGAAGTCCCATAAGTGAATTGAAGAAAAACAAATTTCGAAGCAATCATGGTAAACAATTTAAATACCGTGAGGAAAGAGTAAGCAGAAGATCAGGTGCTAAACTAAGCATTAATGTGAGAAATAAGAATTGGCAAAGAAGTACTAAAACATAAATAATAATATGAGAATGGTACACGGAGTACACAAGAAGATGAAAAATATAATAGAGACGATACCATTAAGTATGATGAGTAAATGAGGATGAAATCTCATAAATAATAAAGGAAGATGAAAGAAGTATCTAAGTTGTTAATATGTTGAATGTGAAAGTAATACAAGCAAAGAATGATATAAGACAAATAATAAAGCAGGAAAGTGGAAAGTATAGTGATGAATTGTGAATATATAGAAGTAAACAAAGAGTAGAAAAGAAGTATATAATTAGTCATATAAATGACAAGAGTAGAAAAGAAGGAAGTTAACTGAAATAATAGATCAACTTCAATAATAAAACGGTACAAGTTTAAAAGGTCAAATATTGTGTATTGTACGTAGAAAGAAAGCTAAAGATGTCTAATTGTTAAAATAAAAAGCGGTATTTTCAGAACGAGAGATGCAAATTCTTGTGAAAGATATACTGATTCGACAGATTCTGTCCCAAACAGAAAAGTAAAGGTGTGAAATGAAACGAAAGGAAAAGAATGCATTCCTTAAAAATGGTAACCAACTAGGAGTTGTCAGTAGAGATAAAGAAAGAATAAAATCAAACTATTATGTATAACGCATGAACAAAGAAATAAGAAAAGAGAAATGTGAGAATGAATAAGTAATGTTATAAGAGAAGAAGAAGAAGTTATGCTTAAGTAAAATGCCCATTAAAGGACGAAATATTTTGTTTTAAAAGAGAGATGTTGTGTATTTATAAATTTGTATAAATACAAAATTTTACCAAATCGCACTTGAGAAAAAGTTTTATAAGTAAAGAATATGATTAGTATAATCTCATGAAGTTTTGGTAAAGATACGAGAAGAATTACAAAGTAGACTGTTAGTTTTGATAAAAGTATGAAAGTATGAAATTATCTTGTAAATTAAGTTTTACTAAAAGATTTATGTATGAATGTGATGAAGTAAAAAGAGATGTAATGAAAATATGAGTATGTGTTAATAAAAGAAAGTATCAATAGTTGTGTGATGATTCCGAGGACGGAATCCCAATAAGGGGGAGGTAGTTGTAACGACACAAAAATCTCGAATTTATATTCGAGAAGATACGTAAGGAAAAGATCAAAAATATTTTGAAAGTTTTAAAATAATTTACTTAGAAACGTGGTAAAATACCAAAAGTTTGGAGAAAGATGATGAAAAAGGGCAACATGGTCATTTGACATCTAAATGACTTTTAAGTAAGAAAAATATGATTTTTGGAGCTAATATGTAATGAAATAAAAATTTTTACACCAAATAATGGTGATAAGTGTTTGAAAATTAATTCTAGTAAAAAGGGTAATTTGGTCAATTTACCATAAAAGGGTAATTTGGACATTAGACCATGTGAAGGACCAAATATGTAAAAATATTCTTTGCTTGTGGCAAAAATATAAGAAAAGAAGGTTTTATGTGATAAAAATTTATTATAGTGGTTAAAATGTAAGAAATAAAACTTGGTGTAATAAGAGTTGGGTTCTAGTGTTAAAATTATGAAGAATTGAAGTCCAGGGGCTGTTTTGTCATTTGGAAAAGTGTGAAAAATATATATAGGAGAAAATATATCATAAATGGTCATAATTTAGGAGAGAACTTCTGAGAATTCTCTGGAAGAATCGAGGGCACGATTTCAAGAAGATGAGCGAGGGATTGAAGCGGGGATTGAAGAGTTACACTTGGAATTAGTGATTCCAAGCTTCTAAGGTAAGATTTCTATGATCTAAGCTAATGGTTTCAAGTTGTGGTGGGTAATCTCCAAACTGAAATTGTGTATGAAGCTACTATAAAGAATTCACACACTTTATCTTGCTCAAACCAACACAAGGAACGAATTTTCAACCATAAATTGTAGTTAAATCCATAGAAATGGGTTTTAGCTCAAGAACCCTAGAAATGGGTTTCTGAGATTGAAGGTGATTTTTATTGTTTTGTTAAGTTCTAATGATCACTTAAGATGTATTAAGACATTCCTAAGTGATTGTTTTCAAAAATTTGTATTTTTGGTGAAAATTGTCAAAAACGGGATTTTATGAAATTAATTGAATTTATGAGTTTGAAACTGATTTTAAATGATCTAATAAGCTCAAAGTGTCATAAATGATGTTTAAGTATGAAGAAACCATTAGAAGTGGTTTCCTAAGAGTTTCAATTAATAAAATGAAAGTTTGAACAAAAAACTGAAATTTGTCGGGTGGAATGGAATTGATGATTCCATGAATGAAACCCATAGAAATGGTTAATGGAAATCATGAATTGGTAATTAACAAAGTATGTTTTGGGTTGGTAAAACCTTAAATTAAATCATCCATTGGTTATATAAGTATATGGACATAAAATGGACAAAACTAGACTTTAAAATTTGAGTTGATATGCATATGAGCTTCCTTAGAGCTCTTGTGACATTCTATGGTCTTAACCATTAAGTCATGGACTAAATAAGACCTAATAGAAGTGAAAACATGTTCTTAACATAATAAAGGGTCAATAGAACCTATGGTCAAAATTTGGTGAAGTTTGGAGTTAAAACGAGCTCGATTCATGACTTTTAGTGCAAAATTCGAAGTTTGAAGGGCCTGGGAGAGTTACACGACCGTGTAACTATTATGGGTAAAGTTACACGGCCGTGTAACCCTCTGGTGAGGGGTAAAGAGCCTATTTTTCCCCTAGGCATGTAGCCTTGGTCTCCAATTGGTCCCATAAGTGTTATAGAGCATGAAAACATGAAAAATGAGTCTAAATTGTGTATGTGACTTTCCAAGGGTATAATGGTCAATAAAATGTCATTTAAATGATAAGAAGAATAAGTAAAAAGGTGTGCTAAGGGATGAATATCACAAAAATATTGTGATATGAGTCTAGTGGAACACAACAAAGTAGTCCTTACATGTTAAAGTATAACGTGTTATTAATAAAATGTGAATAAACGTTCTAGGTGCTTAAGAAGTAACAGATCAATAAACGGAAAGGACAAGGAAGGGTGTAGCCATAGTTAGACTTCTCTAACTAGTGAAGGTGAGTACATGAAGTATTTTAACCCATTTCGGGGTACATGGCAAGTAAGTATTTTCAAGATTTCTTATAAAATCTCTTTATGTGAAATTATATGCAAGAGTATTATTTCTAATTTGTTGAGATAGTATGATGCTATATTTGAAGTTATGTTTTGAACTACAAGTTAAATTAAAGGAAGGTATGTTGGTCTATGAACCAATTATGTGAAAGTATATTTTGATTACAAGTGATATATGTTTTCAAGTATGAATGGCATATAGCCACAAGATGTTTAAGACGTATGTTTTGGTTACAAACTGTATATGTTTTCGAGTATGAATGGCATATAGCCATAAGATGTTGGAAAGTATGTTTTGGCATAAAGCTTAACATGTTAGAAAAATATGTTTTAAACATATGATTATTATGTGATGAAAGCTATATTTGGCATCTAGCCATAAAGACATAAAATGATGTAGTTTGGCACCTAGCCACAAGTTATATGTATATGAGAAATGTTCAAGCAAGCAGCAAGTATTTTTTATGACTGGTAATTGTAGCAAGCAGCGTTAGTAAGGGAACTATGTTCCAACCTTCCCGGGTTAGGTAAGGGATCTACTGGGGCAAAAGCCCCATCGCGAAGTAGATTGCTTTAGCACTTCTATGGTGAGAATTGATCCGTTCTTTCTAGCCGTAGAGACTTGGGGTATCACTTATGGTGATTAAAGCCCTAAGTATAAAAATCCAGTAAGCTTATAAAACCAGTCAAAGAAAGTAAGAAAGATGCTATTTTTGCAAAGTATGTTACGAAATGATTTTGAGAAGTAAAGAGTTATAGTTTGTTGCTACTATAAAGTTTTGAAAGATGTTATTTTTGCAAAGTATGATATGAAATGATTTTGAAAAGTAAAGAGCTATGTTATGTTACTACTATAAAGATTTGAAAGATGTTTTATGTTATAAGTTTTATAAAAAGGTTGGAAAAAGAAGTTAAATGTTTGAGTCCAAAACTCATGTAACTCACGAGACATTATTGTCTTACGTATTCTATGTTTTGCCATGTATTCCAGGTTAAAATGATTTGCTATAATTGGATGAAGTTTAGCTGGAGTGGAGCTTGAGTTAGCTCCTATCTTGGACTCAAGGTTTAATCATTTCTTGCTTACAATTGTTAGTTTTGGTATGAATTTGTGACACCCACTGTTTTTAAATATGTAAATTATCGGTTTTTGATAAACCGTATTTTTGTATTCATGTATTTATACGAAAAACCATAGTATTTGCAAGCAGTAGAAATGGGGTGTCACAAAAACCACTCATAGCAGAAACAGAAGGCAGAGATTGTTGCTGTGTATAGGTCCCTGATGAAGCTTCCTCCCTCTTCTGAACCTTTCTTTTCTTGTAAACAGCCTTAAAGGCAGCTTGCCTCAATCTCTTTGTGGTATCAGTTATCTTCGAACTGGAACCCTCGACTATTGCTCTTTTCTCATTCTCTAGACCAAGTATTACGTCTACTCTACTAGGATTTTTATCAAATTCTTGTTTCATAAATACTTTCAGTCATTACAATCTCATGGCATTAAAATTGTGGAGAAAGAAATACAATTCTTAACCTGAGTATGGTTAATAAGAGTTTGTAGACTCTTAATCTGTCGTCGAGGCCAACTTTTGATGCCTAACTTCCTACAGCGTTGCTTCAACTGTGTTGATCCAACATTGACTTCCCTTACAGCTTCCAAAATGGGCTTATCAAAATGCATGGATATTGTTTCCTTACTCAACGCATGTCTAGAACCCCGATTTCTACGAATTTCAAAGGTTCTTGGAATCGAGGTTGAAACGTTTTCATTTTGGATCAATTGTGTATGCTCCTGATCACTAACACTTTAATTGTTACCTATTATTGGTAATAGTTCTTGATTTCCAAAATCAACCATAAATCCAGAATTCCCATTCTTGAAACTTTCTAAGTTACTTTGGATCAATTGAAAATGATCCTGATATTGAAAACCACCCACGGACTCAGGATTCTCTGAAGCGAGCCCGATAGTGTCATCATGGATCGGCTGTATTTGATCCTGATTTTGAATGTCAGTTAGAAACCCCTGATTTGTTAGATCTACTCCACTATGCAGTATGGGCACGTTCATGCTTAGATTATCATTAGTATGATCATCTACAAATGTATCTGTGTATAACGTGTAACGCCCCAACTTTTACAAACCATTTGTATTACATAAAAGCATATCTTACAAAATACGGTTTAACAAAAACCATTGTATTTGTTTAAATACAACATGGGGTGTTACAAATACATATCAAACAACCATAAGTTTAAGAGAAAGGATTTAATCAATACCAATACATGATAGCTGTATCCAGCTCCACTCTTTCACACTCTAGGACTTATTTTACAACTTCAAACTATCCCATATCTTCGTATCTGAACCTGGAATACATGGCATAAAAAATACGTAAGACAAAAATGTCTCGTGAGTTACATGAGTTTTAGACTCAAACATTTAATTTCTTTTCCGATCTTTTATAAAAATTTATAACATAAACAATTGCCAAAACTTTATAGTATAAACATACTATACCTCTTTACTTTTCAAAATCATTTTATATCATACTTTGCAAAAATAGCTTCTTTCATACTTTCTTTGACTGCTTTTATAAACTTGTGTGACAACTATCAAATTAGGTCAACGAAAATCAACTCAAGTCAACCAAACAGACGATGAAATGTAAATTCCATAACCTCTATAATTTATTATTGGATATTATAATAATATGTACGCTAATACGAACAAACGCTATTAAGTTAGATATTTTTAAAATAAAATAAAATAAAATTATTTTTTTTACGTCGTGAATAGTGTCCGACGTGAATAGTGATCCGGCATGAATAGTATCCGACATGAATAGTAAACGGTAAAAGTCAAAACTCTTCGGAATGTTATAAATTTTATATCGAAACGTAGATAAAAATATGACGGATCCGAATATATATTTATATTTTTACCAAACGTTATATATAAAAAGTTAAGATAGAAAAACGGTAAAAATGTAAAAACTATTTGGAATATTACAAATTTTATATCGAAACGTAGATAAAATTACGACGATTCTAAATATATATTTATATTTTTACCAAACGTTATATATAAAAAGTTATGACAGAAAAACGTTTAATTTAACTTGAAAGAAACGATTAATTATTATAATATATTTATTTATAGGGTAAAGTGCATAAAAGTCACTAACTTTTCCAATTTTCTCGATTTTGACACTGTATTTTTAGTTTTTGCAATTAAGTCATTATGTTTTCAGAAAATTGCAATTAAGTCATTATGTTTTCCAAAAAATTGCGAATATGACCATATGACAGGATGACAACAGGTTACCAGGTCATACGGTCAAATTTGCAATTTTTCAGAAAACATAATGACTTAATAGCAAAAATAAAACATAGTGTTAAAATTGAAAAATCTAGAAAATTTAGCGAATTTTATGCAATTTACCCTATGTAATTTATAGAACTTAATCACTTTACATGCCTCATACGTGTCCAAAAAAGTAAATTTGTCGTTATCTTATTTTTCCATTTAAAGTAATCAAATTTATTGTCCTAAAAATGGAATTTCAAAAAGATTTAGGATAAATGCATACGAATAACAACTAACTTACATGCCCCCAGTGTGAATATCCTATTGGGTAATTGATTATGTAAACAATGTCTTTATTTGATGGGTTATAAAAATCTATATTGATGTTCGTTCATTGATTTATATAAATGTATAAAAATAAAATAGAATTTTACAATGATACAAAAGCAAAACTTGGTTATTATTTAATAAAATTATTTTAAAGACTTAATCGCATAGGGTAAAATGCATAATTTTAATCACTAGATTTTTTGAAGACTTAATCGCTAAAAATTGTGAAAATATATTTTTTGAAAGACTTAATCGCTAAAATTTGTGAAAATAGATTTTTTGAAAGACTTAATCGCTAAAAATTGTGACATAAAATGTATAATTTTAATCACTAGATTTTTTGAAAGACTTGATCGCTAAAAATTGTGAAAATAGACAAAATAAAGAAAGACGCAGTCTTATTCGAAATTAAAGTACTTGTTTTCAATAAAACAAAAAATGTATACTCATTTTCAATAAAAAAAAACTTAATTTCAAAGAAACAAAAAGTATTAAGATTTTAAACTAGAATAATTTTTAAGTAAAAGAAGGTTTCGTATGCATTTATCCTAAATCTTTTTGAAATTCCACTTTTAGGACAATAAATTTGATTATTTTAAATGGAAAAATAAGGTAACAACAATTTTATTTTTTTGGATAAGTATGAGGCATGTAAAGTGATTAAGTTATATAAATTGCATAGGGTAAATTGCATAAAATTCGCTAACTTTTTCAGATTTTTCGATTTTGACACTATGTTTTACTTTTGTTATTAAGTCATTATATTTTCTGAAAAATTGCAAATTTGACCATATGACCTGGTAACCTGTTGCCATCCTGTCATATGGTCATTTTCGCAACTTTTTGGAAAATATAATGACTTAATTGCAATTTTCTGAAAACATAATAACTTAATTGCAAAAACTAAAAATACAGTGTCAAAATCGAGAAAATTGGAAAAGTTAGTGACTTTTATGCAATTTACCCTTATTTATATAAAAAAAACAAAATTTTAGTCTCCACCGGTAGGTGGAGATTAGAAATTGGGAGGTTTGAAAAAAAAATTATTTTATTTTAATTTTATTTTATATAAAGTGGGCCCCACTTCATTATTTAATCAATTTTACACATTTTACCCTCAAAGAATTCGTATTTTCATTTCGAACACTACGTAATCAATACGTATTTTTAAGTTTATCGATAATATTATGACATTTTATAAAACAGAAATTTTACCATCAAAACGGTATCGTCGATACGAACAATCTGACGTCAAAATTTAATATTATTGATATTAGTTTTATATTTAATATATTCTTTCTCTTTAAAATGACATTGTATTTACATTTAAACCTCATATTTTTATTAAACTTACAATTAATACCCTTTTGTTAATTCGTTAAAGACTTTTAGTTAAAAAGTTGATAATATTAAACTACGATTTTTGTAGATTATATTTCTTTAAAAGAAAATTATTTGTTTTAATTAAAAACTATTAAATCTATTTAAAAATTATTTTAAGGGTATGTTTTGTTATAAACAAATTCTAAAACCTATAAAAGTCGAATATCTGTATCTTGAGGGCCGCAATACGAAAATAAACCTACTATAAATATAGCCTCATTCTAGCCATTCAAATCACACAAACAAGTTCTTCGATACGTATAGAGAGATATACGAAGAATGAGCGTTAGAAGTAGATATTTCAGTTATAAATATAGTGAGTTCGAGTTAGAAGCACGAAGAGTCGGGCGATCTAACAACAATTGGCGATAAGATCCTAGTCGACATTGAGGTGAGTTCATACCATTCTTTTTATCTTTATTCAAGTTTTTAAGGGGGAGAATACAAGTTATACTATAAAAATAGTTATTTATACTCATTTATAACAATAGTAAACGAAATGCGAATTTTGTAAACATCACTAAGAAATTCAATTATAATTCCAAAATAATATCGAATGATCTACTTACGAGGGCGGTGTCTTGGCCGATCATTTGGGCTAGGTTGTTGGATTTCCGAAAGGCTTATACGCTGAAAGGGTCCAGCCTCCCCATTTGATCTTCTACCTGGCCGTTTTTTATTTGATAGTCATGAAATATTATATTGGAATTAATAAAGGGAATAACCAATTTATTACACCACTATCGTGAAGAATATATCTTAAAAGAAGTTCTTTATAACCATTTAAATAAGTTATTTCACATATATTCGTAAATATATGCTTTTCACGACAAGAATACTAAAAATAAACTATTATAGGAATAGTTTGTGGTTATAAATGTTACTATAACCGTTAGAACAAGATAATTAATTATATACAAATATATAATTATTATACATTACTATATTATCATGGGAAAAATGATAATGAGCAAATACAAGGGTTTTTCATATACAAACTTTACGTAAACAAGTTGATTGATACATACATTTTTGTGAGACGGGTCTTCACAGTGCTTATTTAAGTACATACTATAAGTCCTGAAATTTATAACCAGAGTCTCGGTAAGAGAACGTGATATTTGTGTATAGATCTATACGGGATTGACAACCCCGCACCTAAGCTGCTAGCTATAGCTAGACCAACGGGTCTGAGGTGACAAATGTCATAACAGTCTGACGCCTGAAGAACGTCGAAGTAGGCCTACATGGTCACAGTGTGGTTATAGGACGTCTCGCATGGGAAATCAACTTTATAAATTGTTTACGTAGAAATATACATTTTCAATGCCTTTATACTACATACTACACTATACATTTAAGTCTTTGGGTTTTTAAGACTTAGATACATTCATAAGAAAATATTGGATTTTCTTGGATTACAATACTACCTTTTACAAGGAAAGAGACTCCTCATACAAGTTTTATGGTATTAAAACTATATTTTAACAAGTTACACTATAAGTATGGTTTTTACTTATACACACTGGTTCAATGGAAATTAAAACTACGTTTTATCAGTTATATAAATATAAGTATGGTTTACTTATACATATGAGTTTTACATAATTAAATCTACGATTGGTCTATGAGTAAACATCTATTTACACTGTTTCATACAAGAATAAAACTACGTAATACTATTTTCAAGTATAGAAATACTTATACATTCTCGGTCTTTGGGTTTTAAGACTACGACTCATTTATTAGAAAATATTGGATTTTCTGGTTTCAAACACTATCCTTTTATAAGGAAAATTGATTATGGATTTTCTCATACAAAAATCTTATGAACTCACCAACGTAATGTTGACACTCTTTCAAACTACTTGTATTCTCAGGAAATTGATAAGGTAACTACAACTTTTGACGATGGGTCGCTATGGCGTCATACTATGTATTTTGATATCATATGGTAATTGTATTTATAACATACAATCTTTTGAACTCTTGTAACATTTACAATTATGTATATGATGGATGTGTTTGCTTTGATCACTATTGTACAAACGTTGTTGTGATACTGTTCATGAAGTCATCCACCCTCAGACGTTTTCGCCATCGTGGTTTGGGGTGTGACAACTTGCTGGATTTTTATACTTAGGGCTTTAATCACCATAGGTGATACCCCAAGTGTCTACAGCTAGAAAGAAAGGATCAATCCTCACAGTAGAAGTTGCGTAGGCAATCTACTTCGCGATGGGGTTTTCCCCGGTAGACTCCTTACCTAACGCGGGTAGGTGGAACATAGTTCCCTTACTAACATTGCTAGCTACAATACCAGTCATATATAAAATACTTTCTGCATACTGAAACATTACTTGTACACATAATGGCTAAATGCCACGCTTTTTGACTAAAACATGTTTTTACTATATTTTAGGCTATTGCCAAAATCATACATATATGGTTTATAATCCAAAACTCAGCTTTCACATATTTGGCTCATAGACCAAGTCATACTTTCAAACATAGCAGTTTACTTTCCAAATAAGCTAGAAAATATCATTCTTGCAAATATTTTCACATCTAAAAATATTATATGAAATCTAAAAAATACTTACTTGCCATGTATCCTAAAATGAGTAAAAAATACTACATGTACTCACCTTGTAGTTCTTGAAAAGTCGATTAGACGTTCCTTGGTTCTTTACCCTTTCGATGATGCTCAATTACTTGACTTGCATCTATATGTAATATATCATACATTAATTTATATTCTAATTGACTCTATAACTTATTAGAGTCCTTATTATACAACTAAAGGTCAAAACAAGTGTATAACTTTTAAGTGACCAACCTTAGTTAAATCGTATTTTATACGTATTTTACTACAGTACCCTCGAGGGGTCGTATTTTAATTCCGATAATTTTCTGTGTCATTTTGGACCATATTGGACCTATGTTCAAAATTTGAGGTCAATCGGACAAGTATAGGACCAAATCTCAAACTTGAAAATCACTTGGCAGGAGACTTGATGAAAAACTGCATTTTTCCTCTGCCGTCAGGTCGCGTCGCGACCATAGAGTGGTCGGGTCGCGATCTATAGTACATTGCCTTTCTTGGCGATTTTTCCAACTACATTTGCACTATTGCTTACATTAAGTTCTTAATACATGACTTAATCATCTTAGGGTCACTTCTAGGCCCTAATAACAACTTCTTCATGCATTTAAACCACAAATTTAACAATTTCATCCTCTTTGATTGAAATCATTCCCGAAAACTCAATTTTTTTCTCAAAAATCATTTTAACAAATTTTTGAGAATGGAACTGATTTCTCACTTCATTTATAACATATATGACTTAATAAAATCATAGAAACCAATTTCAGTCCCATAAACCCATTTCTAGGGTTCTTGAGCTCAAAACCCATTTTCATGGATTTAACCACAATTCATGGTTAGAAATCCACTTCTTGTGTTGTTTTGAGCTAAATAAGGTGTATGAGTTCGTTAAGTTAACCTCATCCTCAAAATCAGAAGTTGGATTTGCATATTTTCCAACAAAGCATGAAGAACTAAACTAGGGTTTTTAAATTCTTACCTTAGAAGCTTGGAATTACAAATTCCAAATGTTGATTTCTTCAATCCTTGCTTCAACTCTCCGTGAACTTGAAACTCCCGTATCTCCAGCCCTCTAGCTCTCTCTCAAATTCTCTTATGCTTTCTAAAAACATTTATGAGATATTTTCTCATATTTATATTTTCCATACTTTGCCTTAACGACATTTCAGTCCCTGAACTTTCATTCCTTGGACTTTTAACACCAACATTAAATTTTGCCACTTGAAACTATGATTCTTACATTTTTAGTCCAAAAGACCAAAATACAATTTCATAGTAATTTATGAATTTGGTCAAATGACCAAACTACCCTTACAAACATAATTTCTCATAAAAATACACAATAAGCTTTAAATTACACACAACTTATTTTACATATTTATATTATTAATTTAGGTTGTTTCAACTACCTCCCCCTAATTAGGATTCCATCATCGGAATCGCTTCATAATCCACAAAATTAGGGTATCTTTTCTTCATGCTTTCCAGAGTTTCCCAAGTCAACTCCGAGCCCAATGAGTGTTTCCACTTGACCAACACTAGATCAATCTCTTTGTTTCTCAGATTCTTAGTCTTCATTTCTAGAATTGCTTCTGGCTCTTCAACTAGTCTGTTGGGTGTTTCCACCCTTACTTCTTCTAAAGGAATGGTTAACTCTTTCGTTCCAAAGTACTTCTTGAGATAACATACATGAAATGTATCATGTATTCATTTGAGTTCTTGTGGTAACTCCAGCTTGAATGCTTGCAAACCAACTCTTTTCAAAATTTTGAAGGGTCCAATATACCTTGGACTCAATTTCCCTCTTTTGCCAAATCTTATCACCCCTTTCCAAGGTGATACTTTTATCATCACCAAATCTCCTTCTTTTAGGTCATACGGCCTTTTCTTCAAGTTTGAATAGCTTCTTTGGCGATCTTGCGCGGCTTTCATGTTGGTCTGTATCACTCCAATATTTTCATTCGTCATTCTTACTATTTCTGGCCCAGTGAGTTTTGTTTCACCAGCTTCCAACCAACATACAGGCGTCCTACACTTTCTACCATATAAGGCTTCAAAGGGTGGCATCTTTATGCTTGAGTGATAGCTGTTATTATACGAGAATTCTACTAATGGTAGGTGATCATCCCAATTACCTCCAAAATCAATGGCACATGATCTCAGCATATCTTCTAATGTCTGAGTAGTATGTTCGCTTTGTCCATCTGTTTGAGGATGATAGGCTGTACTCATCTTGATTCGAGTTCCCATCCTTTCTTGTAGAGAATTCCAAAAATTAGACGTGAATCGAGGATCTCTATCCGATACTATAGACAGTGGTGCTCCATGAAGTTTGATCACTTCATCAATGTACAACTGAGCTAGTGCTCCAAGTGGTGTAGTTTCTTTGATCGCGAGGAATAAGGCGCTTTTGGTCAGTCTATCAACAATGACCCATATACTATCGTGTCCTCTTCGCGTTCTCAGCAGCCCCATGACAAAATCCATAGTCACTTCTTCCCACTTTCCTGTCGGTATCTGCAATGATTGCGCATTACTATATGGCACTTGATGTTCTGCTTTTACTTGTGCACAAGTCTCACAGTGTGATATATACTTTGCTATTCTCTTTTTCATCCCTGGCCACCAGTAATGCTGGTTCAAATCTTGATATGTTTTCGTACTTCCAGGATGTATATAGTACTTGGATTTGTGAGAATCATCCAAGACTATCTTCCTAGTTGCTCCATATTTTGGGACCCATATATGTCCTTTAAAAGTACGCAGCCCTTGTGTGTTTGTTTCAAACACTACCTTTTTCCCAAGCTTTTCTTTCTTGATATTATTTTCCATTAAAGCACCATCTTGAGCTTCTTTAATATTTTGAATTAAAGTTGAAACTACTTCAATTCTCATAGACCTCCCTTTGACAACTTTTTCACGACTCTTTCGGCTTAAAGCATCAGCTACTACGTTGGCTTTTCCTTCATGGTATATTATCTCACAATCATAATCATTCACAAGCTCAATCCATCGTGTCTGTCTCAAATTCAATTCTTTTTGAGTGAAAAGATATTGTAGACTTTTATGATCTGTGTATAACTTACATTTCGTCCCATATAGATAGTGTCTCCAAATCTTCAATGCAAATACAATTGCAGCTAACTCCAAATCATGAGTAGTATAACGTGTCTCTGCATCTTTTAACTGTCTAGAAGCATAAGCAATGACTTTGCCTCGTTGCATAAGTACACAACCGAGACCTTTATTAGATGCATCGCTGTACACTACAAAATATTCTGTGCCTTCTGGTAAAGATAATACTGGGGCTTCACATAACTTCTTTTTCAGTATCTCAAAAGCTTCTTGCTGCTTTTCTCCCCAAACAAACTTCACTTCTTTCCGTGTTAGCTGAGTCAGTGGCACCGCTATTTTAGAAAAATCTTGAATAAACCGTCGGTAATAACCGGCTAATCCAAGAAAACTCCTGACTTCTGTAGGTGTTTTCGGTGGTTCCCACTTCATCACCGCTTCTATCTTTGCTGGATCAACTTTAATACCATCAGTCGAAACAACATGACCTAGAAATTGAACTTCCCGCAACCAAAAGTCGCACTTTGACAACTTTGCGTATAACTGCTCATTCTTCAGAGTACTCAAGACCTCACGTAAATGCACTTCATGCTCCGCTTCACTTTTCGAGTAGACCAGAATGTCATCAATGAAAACGATAACGAATTTGTCAAGAAAAGGTTTGCAGACCCTATTCATAAGATCCATGAACACAGCTGGGGCATTAGTGAGGCCGAATGACATCACTAAAAATTCATAGTGACCATAACGAGTTCGGAAAGCAGTCTTGCAAACATCTTCATCTTTCACCCGTACTTGATGGTATCCAAAACGAAGATCAATTTTAGAAAAATAACTAGCTCCTTGCAACTGATCGAATAAATCATCGATTCGCGGTAAAGGATATCGATTCTTGATTGTCACCTTATTAAGCTCACGATAATCTATACACATACGCATAGTACCGTCCTTCTTCTTGACAAACAACACCGGAGCTCCCCAAGGAGAAGAGTTGGGACGAATGAACCCTTTGTCAAGAAGTTCTTGCAACTGAGACATAAGTTCTCTCATCTCTGTAGGAGCGAGACGGTACGGCGCACGAGCAGTGGGACTTGCTCCGGGGACAAGGTCAATACGAAACTCGACTTGCCTAATGGGTGGTAACCCAGGTAAGTCATCAGGAAACACTTCAGGGAATTCATTGACCACTTTTATGTCTTCCATCTTCTGCTTCTCTTTCTTCCCATTCATCACATAAGCGATAAATGATTCACACCCTTTATGGATGCACTTACGAGCTTTAATAGCATAAATAAGACTCTGCATATTCTTTCGTCGTTCCCCATACATGTAAACTTTACTACCATCAGGAAATTTGATCGATACTATTCGTTTCCCACAAAGAATCTTAGCATTATGAGCTCCGAGCCAATCCATCCCAATAATAATATCAAAACCCTTGATCCCGATAGGCAGTAGATTAGCTTTTAAAATTCGTCCATTGATCTCAATCGGACATTTCTCAAACACATGACGTACCGTAACTAATTCTCCCTTTGCGACTTCTATGATACAAGTATCATCTAAGGGTTTCATTGGTATGTTTAGACGCTTACGAAATTCATGGGGCACAAAAGAAAAATGTGCTCCAGAATCAAAAAGAACATAAGCAGGTTGTGAGTTTACAATTAGTGTACCTGCTACCACATCTTGATCCTCCTTGGCTTCTTCGAGAATCATCTGAAAAGCTCTCCCTTTAGTCTTTGCCGGCTCCGTCTTTCTATTACTTACTGTAGAAACTAGCGTCTCATTCTTCTTCTTTGGACAATTGGAACTGTAATGGCCTTTTTCGTGGCAATTGTTACACTCCACTTCGCTAATATCCTTCACCTTGCAATCCTTGGCTTGGTGGCCCAGAAGACCACATTTGTAGCACCCACTAGTACCCTTCTTGCATTCACCACCGTGCATTCTTCCACATTTCTTACATTCTTTGACTTCACTTTTCTTAGAAAATCCTGATGAAAAGCGACTCTTGTTACTTGCTCCAGAGATTCCTGAAGACTTTCATTTCTCCCCAAAAGCTTGTCGTTCCTTAGCCTTCTTCTCTATCATACTTTCAACTCTAGCTGCAGATTCAATGGCCTCATCAAGAGTAGTAGCTTTACCAACCTCCAATGAGTAGTCCCCCAGTAACCCATTAACATACCGGTTTATTCTCCCAGCTTCAGTAGGTAATGTATCCTCCAGAAAAGGTAGCATCTCACAGAACTTCTTGGTGTACTCATCAACTGACTGCTTTTCTTTCGTGAGAGTGAAGAATTCATTTACTAAATTCTCCCGGTGCCTAGCTGAGCAAAACTTGCCTTTCAATCGCTAAACAAACTCCTCCCAAGAAAATGCATCCACAATCTCACTTCCCTTGGTTCGGCGAAGAGTATTCCACCAATTAAGAGCTTCCGCCTTTAACATTTGAGAAGTGAATCCTACCTTCATATCCTCTTCACAACGGCAGATGCGGAGAACTTGCTCCATTTCAGTCACCCACCGAATAGCTATTTTCGGGTCCATCTCCCCGTTGAATTCCTTAGGTCGACAGGACATAAAGTCCTTAAAAGTACACACTCCCTTAGTCTTGAATTGTGGCTGCGATTTGGAAGAAGAATCTCCCTGAGAGGAGATCTGAGTTGGGTTAGTACCCTCCGGAGCTAAACTTTTCACACTATCTTCAGTTTGCGATTTGGATTTTTCGCCTAGTCGTTCATCCAAAAGACGGGTCATTTCTTGTCTTGTTTGCGCTTGCGAGTCATGCAATAATTTCTGGATTGCCTCCAATGTCAATGGAGGTGGATCAACAACACCCCTAACATTTCCTTCATCATCGGCTTGGGGCGGTCGGTGAGGAATAGGAGGCCTTGGATTAGGATCTGATTTTCCGCATACGATCCTTGGCCACTTCTAGTTCGCATTTTGCTATAAAATTCCAATACTTTAGTATTTCATAATATGTCATAAATATTAGATTACTACTTCTTCTACCAGTTTCCCAGTATCCCCTTGTGGTCACACTAGGCTCAATATGCGTCCTGTGATTATGTTAATACGGGCCCATATTACCATAATCACCTACACATGTTGTTCCTAATGTTTCCGCTCGGTTCTGCTGTTTACTAGTATCAACTAGCTACTTTTACTCATAAATATACCCATATAATTCTATTAACAAATAATGTCTTAATTCCTTAAGACATAATAAAACTATATGATTCACTCTAACTCCCTATTTTACAAGTCTAAGCCTAGCAGTGGAATGATCCAATCCTAATTCGCTTAAACTATGGCTCTGATACCAACTTGTAACGCCCCAACTTTTACAAACCATTTATATTACATAAAAGCATATCTTACAAAATACGGTTTAACAAAAACCATTGTATTTGTTTAAATACAACAAGGGGTGTTACAAATACACATCAAACAACCATAAGTTTAAGAGAAAGGATTTAATCAATACCAATACATGATAGCTGTATCCAGCTCCACTCTTTCACACTCTAGGACTTATTTTACAACTTCAAACTATCCCATATCTTCGTATCTGAACCTGAAATACAAGGCATAAAAACAAAATACGTAAGACAAAAATGTCTCGTGAGTTACATGAGTTTTAGACTCAAACATTTAATTTCTTTTCCGATCTTTTATAAAAGTTTATAACATAAACAATTGCCAAAACTTTATAGTATAAACATACTATACCTCTTTACTTTTCAAAATAATTTTATATCATACTTTGCAAAAATAGCTTCTTTCATACTTTCTTTGACTGGTTTTATAAACTTGCTGGATTTTTATACTTAGGGCTTTAATCACCATAGGTGATACCCCAAGTGTCTACAGCTAGAAAGAAAGGATCAATCCTCACAGTAGAAGTTGCGTAGGCAATCTACTTCGCGATGGGGTTTTCCCCGGTAGACTCCTTACCTAACGCGGGTAGGTGGAACATAGTTCCCTTACTAACATTGCTAGCTACAATACCAGTCATATATAAAATACTTTCTGCATACTGAAACATTACTTGTACACATAATGGCTAAATGCCACGCTTTTTGACTAAAACATGTTTTTACTATATTTTAGGCTATTGCCAAAATCATACATATATGGTTTATAATCCAAAACTCAGCTTTCACATATTTGGCTCATAGACCAAGTCATACTTTCAAACATAGCAGTTTACTTTCCAAATAAGCTAGAAAATATCATTCTTGCAAATATTTTCACATCTAAAAATATTATATGAAATCTAAAAAATACTTACTTGCCATGTATCCTAAAATGAGTAAAAAATACTACATGTACTCACCTTGTAGTTCTTGAAAAGTCGATTAGACGTTCCTTGGTTCTTTACCCTTTCGATGATGCTCAATTACTTGACTTGCATCTATATGTAATATATCATACATTAATTTATATTCTAATTGACTCTATAACTTATTAGAGTCCTTATTATACAACTAAAGGTCAAAACAAGTGTATAACTTTTAAGTGACCAACCTTAGTTAAATCGTATTTTATACGTATTTTACTACAGTACCCTCGAGGGGTCGTATTTTAATTCCGATAATTTTCTGTGTCATTTTGGACCACATTGGACCTATGTTCAAAATTTGAGGTCAATCGGACAAGTATAGGACCAAATCTCAAACTTGAAAATCACTTGGCAAGAGACTTGATGAAAAACTGCATTTTTCCTCTGCCATCAAGTCGCGTCGCGACCATAGGGTGGTCGGGTCGCGATCTATAGTACATTGCCTTTCTTGGCGATTTTTCCAACTACAGTTGTACTATTGCTTACATTAAGTTCTTAATACATGACTTAATCATCTTAGGGTCACTTCTAGGCCCTAATAACAACTTCTTCATGCATTTAAACCACAAATTTAACAATTTTATCCTCCTTGATTGAAATCATTCCCGAAAACTCAATTTTTTTATCAAAAATCATTTTAACAAATTTTTGAGAATGGAACTGATTTCTCACTTCATTTATAACATATATGACTTAATAAAATCATAGAAACCAATTTCAGTCCCATAAACCCATTTCTAGGGTTCTTGAGCTCAAAACCCATTTCCATGGATTTAACCACAATTCATGGTTAGAAATCCACTTCTTGTGTTGTTTTGAGCTAAATAAGGTGTATGAGTTTGTTAAGTTAACCTCATCCTCAAAATCAGAAGTTGGATTTGCAGATTTTCCAACAAAGCTTGAAGAACTAAACTAGGGTTTTTAAATTCTTACCTTAGAAGCTTGGAATTACAAATTCCAAATGTTGATTTCTTCAATCCTTGCTTCAACTCTCCGTGAACTTGAAACTCCCGTATCTCCAGCTCTCTAGCTCTCTCTCGAATTCTCTTTTGCCTTCTAAAAAAATTTATGAGATATTTTCTCATATTTATATTTTCCATACTTTGCCTTAATGACATTTCAGTCCCTGAACTTTCATTCCTTGGACTTTTAACACCAACATTAAATTTTGCCACTTGAAACTATGATTCTTACATTTTTAGTCCAAAAGACTAAAATACAATTTCATAGTAATTTATGAATTTGGTCAAATGACCAAACTACCCTTACAAACATAATTTCTCATAAAAATACACAATAAGCTTTAAATTACACACAACTTATTTTACATATTTATATTATTAATTTAGGTTGTTTCATAACGTATGTTAGATAATTAAGCAAAACAAACATAAAGCTTAACAAAATGATGTAACCTGGAAGTATGTATTGAGATTGCCTAACAGCAATGTCTTGATTTAAAGGCAGTGGATCTTCAGGGAGAATACTCATCAGAGGAAAACTTCAAGATTATCTTGAGGTTGATCCAGCGGTAATATATCTGGAAAATCTGTACCTCACATAATTTAAAACAAAAATCAAAACGCTAGAAAAAAAAGAATAAGAAATAAAAGGAGTTTAAAATACTATAATTACCAAACCCCAGTGGAGGTATCTGAGTAAACGATAGGGAGGTACCCTCTTCCCTTAAGAAATTCAGCTCAGTGTCTGACAAATTTTGCATAGGAGATCTGTTTTCCATATCTCGATTTAGAAATCTGAGATTATATAAGAATAAACTGATAGTAGGAAAGAATGAGACTGAAAAGATGTAGATATGGATGATACTACATACCCGTTTATATAGTATCTTACAGCTGGAACTGAAAAGACAACCCACGTTCTTAATACTGAAATTCAAAATATCTATAGTAGGTGCAAATGAATTAGAACCTACTCATCTAGCATCTGTAGAGCTCGTGGTTCACCTGTATCTTACATGTTTCCTTCCATCCTACTAGTATCAACTGTAAAATGACATCACATATCATATCTTAAACATGCTTAGGGATTTCCATAATACTTAACTCAAATGATTAAGAAATCAATAGCTAATACAAATCACAATTAGAGAATATCATATGTTATCAAACCGAAACTCCAAATTTCACGATTTTACTAAGTCAACCGTTAAAACATCACAATTTTTGAACTCAATACAACAAATATTAGCAACCTACATATGAGTTGAACCAATGCATACTTTCAGATTTGGACATCTAGGGTTTGAAACCCTAACACTCAAAATTTCTAACCTTGTGAATTAAGGACTCGAGAACGTATTTTGGTTTTTTTTTGAATTCAACCTCCCCAAACTTTTCCTACGCAAAACCCTTGATCAAAATGACAAAATTTCACACCTTTTTGCTCTGAAAATCGCCTAGGAGGATTTGTTGTTCGCTGCTCGAATAACTCCACTGAAGCAGGTTAGCGACACAAACCTTTAAAGTTGGCGTCGTTTATTTTTAAAAATCCAACCCGTACTCTGAAACCCGACCCGTGTAAGTCTACTGGATACCACTGGATGCTATGATAACTAGAACACGAACTGTGTTCACAAATACAACCGTGTAACTCCTACAAGGCCAAAACAGTTTCGAAAAGGGCTACTACACTACCCGGGTGACTCCTACACGACCCATGTAACTTCTTTATACTACTTTTAAGGTTAAACTCCTTCTAAATGAGTTTCTAATCCTCCTAATTCATATAACAACCTAGTAACTCTTCTTTATACTAAGATTGACTCATGTTTACTTACCAAAAATATTATGACATTAAACTCCAAAATTAAAGTGATGAAAAACTGAGAAGTACCAAGCATGGACTTGAATTTATCTAGGAAAGTGAAGACCAAATGAAACAGAAATACTCACAACTCTTTCCAAACCGTTGAGGATCTATTCAAAGTGCTAAATTTCGGGACGAAATTCCTTCTAACGGGTAGATAATGTGACAACTGTCAAATTAAGTCAACGAAAGTCAACTCAAGTCAACCAGAGCATACATTAGGTCAATATTTGAAATGTAAATTTCATAATCTATACGATGTATTATTGGATATTATAATACTACATATGCTAATTCAAATCAATTATATGAACAAACCCTGCTGAGCTAGATGTTTTTAATATAAAATATTAAAAAAAAATTACGTCATGAATAGTATCCGACGTGAATAGTGAACGGTAAAATTTAAAACTCGTCCGAATATTACAAATTTTATATCAAAACGTAGAAAAAAATACGACGGTTCCGAATATATATTTAAATTTTTACCAAACGTTACATATAAAAAGTTATGATAAAAAAACGTATAATTTAACTTGAAAGCGACGTTTAATTATTATAATATATTTATTAAAAAAAAAAGTCTCCACAGGTTGGGAGTTTGAAATTGGACTTTGAAAAAAGAAATTTATTATTTTAATTTTATTTTATATAAAATGGGTCCCACTTCATTATTTAATCAATTTTACATATTTTACCCTCAAAGAATTCATATTTTCATTTCGAACACTACCTATTCAATACGTATTTTTAAGTTTATCAATAATATTATGTTGTTTTATAAAACGCAAAATTTACCGTCAAATCCGTATCATCGATACGGACAACCTGACGTCAAAATTTAATATCATTGATATTAGTTTTATATTTAATATTTTCTTTTTCTTTAAAATGAAATTGTATTTACATTTAAACTCTATGTTTTCAATAAACTTACAATTAATATCTTTTCGTTAATTCGTTAAAGACTTTTAGTTAAAAAGTTGATATTATTAAACTACGATTTTTGTAGATTATATTTCTATAAAAGAAAATTATTTGTTTTAATTAAGAACTATTAAATCTATTTAAAGAGTATTTTAAGGGTATGTTTTGTTATAAACAAATCTAAAACCTATAAAAGTCGAATATCTGTATCTTGAGGGCCGCAATACGAAAATAAATCTACTATAAATATAGCCTCATTCTAGCCATTCAAATCACACAAACAAGTTCTTCGATACGTATAGAGAGATATACGAAGAATGAGCGTTAGAAGTAGATATTTCAGTTATAAATATAGTGAGTTCGAGTTAGAAGCACGAAGAGTCGGACGATCTAACAACAATTGGCGATAAGATCCTAGTCGACATTGAGGTGAGTTCATACCCATTCTTTTTATCTTTATTCAAGTTTTTAAGGGGGAGAATACAAGTTATACTATAAAAATAGTTATTTATACTCATTTATAACAATAGTAAACGAAATGCGAATTTTGTAAACATCACTAAGAAATTCAATTATAATTCCTAAAATAATATCGAATGATCTACTTACGAGGGCGGTGTCTAGGCCGATCATTTGGGCTAGGTTGTTGGATTTCCGAAAGGCTTATACGCTGAAAGGGTCTTGCCTCCCCATTTGATCTTCTACCTGGCCGTTCTTTATTTGATAGTCATGAAATATTATATTGGAATTAATAAAGGGTATAACCAATTTATTATACCACTATCGTGGAGAATATATCTTAAAAAAAGTTTTTTATAACCATCTAAATAAGTTATTTCACATATATTTGTAAATATATGCTTTTCACAACGGATTACTAAAAATAAACTATTATAGGAATAGTTTGTTAATACAAATGTTACTATGACGTTTTAAAGAAGACAAATAATTATATAAAATATATAATTATTATACATTACTATATTATCATGGGAAAAATGATAATGGACAATTACAAAGGTTTTTCATATACAAACTTTAACAAGTTGATTGATACATACATTTTTGTGAGACGGGTCTTCACAGTACTTATTTAAGTACATACTATAAGTCCTGAAATTTATAACCAGAGTCTCGATAAGAGAGCGTGATATTTGTGTATAGATCTATACGGGATTGACAAACCCAGCACCTGAGCTGCTAGCTACAGATAGACCGACGGGTCTGAGGTGACAAATGCCATAACAGTCCGACGCCTGAAGAACGTCGAAGCAGGCCTACATGGTCACAGTATGGTTATAGGACGTCTCGCATGGGAAATCAACTTTATAAATTGTTTACGTGGAAATATACATTTTCAAAGGTTTTATACTACAAATCACGCTATACATTTTAGTCTTTGGATTTTTAAGACTTGGATACATTCATAAGAAAATATTGGATTTTCTTGGAGTACAATACTACATTTTACAATGAAAGAGATTCCTTATACAAGTTTTATGGTATTAAAACTACATTTTTTTACAAGTTACAAATATAAGTATGGTTTTACTTATACACACTGGTTCTATGGAAATTAAAACTACGTTTTATAAAAGATATAAATATAAGTACGATTTACTTATATATACTAGTTTTATGGAATTAAGTCTACGATTAGTCTACAAGTAAACATCTATTTACACGGTTTCATACAACAGTAATACTACGTAATACTATTTTCAAGTATAGGAATACTTATACATTTACGGTCTTTGGGATTTAAGACTACGACTCATTTATAAGAAGACATTGAATTTTCTAGTTTCAAACACTATCTTTTTACAAGGAAAAAGGATTATTGGTTTTCTCATACAAAAATCTTATGAACTCACCAACGTAATGTTGACACTCTTTCAAACTACTTGTATTCTCAGGAAATTGATAAGGTAACTACAACATTTGACGATGGGTCGCTATGGCGTCATACTATGTATTTTGATATCATATTGTAATTGTATTTAAAACGTACAATCTTTGTAACTCTTGTAACATTTACAAATATGTATATGATGGATGTGTTTTCTTTGATCACTATTGTACAAACGTTGTTGTGATACTGTTCATGAAGTCATCCACCCTCAGACGTTTCCGCCATCGTGGTTTGGGGGTGTTACAGATACCAAAGGACCCGATAGGCTGCTTCTAATTGTGCTTCTCGAGGATTAGCGACAAACTGACTTAAAACATTTACTGAGAAGCAAATGTCTGGTCGTGTGGCTTGCAAGTAAAGAAGATGACCCACTAAGCGACGATACTGGGCAGCATCCACCGGCTGCCCGCCGCTATTTTTGTCAAGCTTAATGTTTGGCTCCATTGGAAAATTGCTAGGACGGGAGCCTTCCATGCCACTATCCTTTAATATATCGAGAATGTACTTCATTTGACTCAAAACGAGACCTTATTTTGTTCTGGCAACTTCTATACCAAGGAAGTATTTTAGTTCTCCCAGGTCTTTAATGCTATCTTTTATCAAGGTACATTTTACTTCTTGAATCTTGCACAAATAATTTCCTGCTAAAATCACATCATCCACATATATAAGAGCTGTGACATGCGTCTTGTGTTCTTTGAAGATGAATAGAGAATGATCAGCCTTCGCTTGCTTAAAACCGATTTCGACAAGATCCATGGTAAATTTTTTGTACCAGTTTCGAGAAGCCTGTTTCAACCCATAAGGGATTTTCACAGCTTGCAAACTCTGGTTTCTCCTTCTTTAACAAAACCTTGTGGAATGTTTATGTAAACATATTCGTTCAAATCACGATACAAGAATGCATTGTGGACATCTAATTGGTAGATTGCCCAGTCTCTCTTAACTGCAACGACCAATAGAGATTGAACAGTAACTAACGTTGCCACGGGTGCAAAGGTTTCATGATAATATACCCCCTCCATCTGAGTGAAAGCTTTTGCCACCAAACGAGCCTTGAATCTTTCGACATCCCCGTTTGGTTTATACTTGATCTTATACACCCACTTCGAGTCGATGACACGTTCTCCTTTTGGTAATTCTTCGAGTGTCCATGTACCATTCTTTTCAATGGCTTGATCTCCTTTTTCATGGCTTATTTCCACCTACTGTCCTTTACGGTCTGGGCAAAATACTTTGGATCGATGTTGGAATCAATGGCAGCTAAGAAAGCTTTATGTAAGTTGGAAATTTTGAATAAGTGACAAAGTTAGTTATAGGGTGTACCGTTGAGGACTGTTGATTGTTTTCGGGTTGTGCATGGTCTAAAGATGGGGGAGATCAACCTTGTAGTCGGCAAAATGTTTTGGAGGCTTAATGTTCCCTTTTTCTTTGACCTGCTTAACATCTTCATTAAAGTCTTCTAAATGTTTGTCACACTCAAGGTTAGTATCTAACCCATTATCGGATTGGGCATTTTCATGTTCTTCACTGCCTTCTGATTCAATTTCAAGCCCATCATCAAGGCCTGAGTTGGAGTGTTCGGAACCCAGAGCTGGTTCGATATTGGGATCATCTTCCTGGGTTTGTGTCTCATTTTCTTGATTTTGGCTTGGGAGATCTTGCACTTCTCCTGGGGTATTTCTTTGAATAGTCTCGATGTCCCAATGTAAGGGAAATTGGAAGACTTCCTCTTCTAGTTCTGAACGAAACATATTTTTGTATGGAAAAACTATTTCTATGATTTTTACATCGCTAGAAACGATGATTTTATGTCGTTTCATATCATAAATTTTGTACCCCTTTGTACCTCTTAGGGTAACCCAAGAAAATTCAAGGTCTCCCCCTTTAACAAACCTATCTCCTTTTGTTTCCGTATACCTGTAGTAAGCAAGGCATCTGAAAACTCTCATGTGGTTATACTCACGTTTTTATTGTACATGACTTCAAAAGGGGTTTTATTCCCAATGACTTCCAAGGGAAATCTGTTTACAATGTATGTGGTAGTTACAATGCATTCACCCCAGAATTTTGTGAAAAGATCTGCCTCAAATCTCAAAGCATGTGCCGTTTCAAGGAGGTGTTGACATACGCAGCGGTCGTCGTGCGGTCAAAAATAAAGAAAACCTAACACACACACACTAGTACAGTGGCAGTCAGGGTCGATCCGCAGGAGCTTCGTGGTTAGACCAGATGACAGATTACCAACTAGTAGTTTTACGCTACAGTCGGAGGACCTGGTTTCTAAGTTCTCAACTACTCCAAAAACAATCACCAACCAAAGTCAAGCTAAACCTAAGCTAACTCAACTCAAACTAACCTAGTCACTTTCTGAAATCAGAAGTACATCTCTGAATCAGAAGCAAACAAAGGCATCCAAACCAAACAAAGCATAACCTAACTGATAACTAGGGTTCTGACTGAACAACTACTAACTAAGGTTCAATGCCCAAAACTAACCTAATTGGCTACTGATTTCAGCAAAGGAAAACAGTTCCAAACAAGGTGAAAACAAGATCCAAACACAATTCAATAATCAAAACACAAACAAACATCCAAAAACACCGAAATACCAATAATACTTATAACCAAATGCTTCTCATTCATCAAACTCAGATCCAAACATAAAAACAATAACCAAATAATACTAAAACAGAAACCTAAGCTTGGTATCAGTGGTTGTCACTACCAAAGATACAAACCAAAGCTTACAACTATCTAACTAATAGAAAATAAAATCCAAAACATAAAAATACCAATTAAGAGCTTGCTGAAACAAAATCTTGGAGTCAAAGAGCTTCAAGGTCGATTTTACACCCGGTCTTTTCTTACCGTGATCAAATGGATGCAATGAAAAAAAATATGCAAATGTACAAATGACAGTCGGGTTGCCTCCCGACAAGCGCTAAGTTTAACGTCTTCAGCCAGTATTACTCCTCTACAACTACGGTGGATCGTATGCCATTTGTTTCTGCTGCATTTCTACTTCCACCGTCCTTTCGCTGACCCACTGCCTCTCAGACTTTCCTGGGTAGAATGGCTTGTTGGTTCTCCTGTTGCTGCCCAGTTGTCGTCTCCCGATGATTTCCCGCGACTGCTTGGAAGTAGCTTTGAACCTCCAAGCTCGGTCCTTTCTTCTGCACCTCTTCAAAGTCAAGGGCTTGACATGAAGCGCGCCTAGAGCTGCTCCCAGTAGTTGTCTTGTAGATTTCAATTTGCCAGTGTACCACGTGCCATCTTCAGTTTGTAATTTTGGCTTGCAATGCCAGTAAAGATTTTCCAATCGACTAGGATTGAAAGGTAACGTATCGGGATGCTTCCATATGTCCTCATCGATGGTATTGATCACATCTAATTTTCCATTCATGAATGGATCATGAGTGGTGATAAAATCATGTTTTTTATTATTTTCAAAAATCCACTCGTCAGCATCAACTTCTTGGTCATCGTCCAACAAGTGGATTGGGACCAAGAGTGAGTGACTAGTTTGATCTGATGGTGGTACAAAGTCACCCATCACCAGATCCTTACTTTCAAATTTCTCAAAATTTTCAAAAATTACAGGGTCAGGGGTAGTATTGCCATCTACACCCCCTTCCCCAAAAACATTGGTACTTTCAACAATTTCGGGAATTGTTGAGCTGGGATCTGTACTGTCACTTACAGCCCCCTCCACAACAACCTCATCAATCAAATCGTCTGGTGATGGTATGGATTCACTCATCACTAGCTCGACATTATCAACATTTTCAAAGACATCAAAAGCTATTGAGTTAGAGGTAGCATTGTCACCTACAACCTCTTCCTCAACAACATTTTCGACCATCTTAGTGGTCTCTTGACTTTCCCACGGTGTATGCCCTTCCATCACATATTCAGGTGATGCAAGTTCACACACATTATTATTGGTATAAAAATCACTCGCCTCCGGTTCTGGCGAAGGTGGTGAACATTTCCAACTTTCCTCTAACCTATCTAAAGAAGCTTGCAAACTTAAAAGAGCATCAGCCTGGTCCTTCTGTTCTTGGTGAGTGTTATACCAGAGTACCCAAAGTTGGGCCCAAGTTACAGAATTTTCAGGTTGAGATGACTCCTCGGTCCGCCATCCTTTGTCATCGGGTGATCCATTGTAGCAATCATCCTCGTAATAGGTGTCGGCCGGATTTACATAATCCTCATAATACTGATCCGGGTACAGGTGATCACCCATTATAAGGATGTACACATACCAAAAATCAGCAAACTAAAATCAAACATCAAAAATCAGAAACTAAGTCCTACAAATCACCTAATCTAAGCGCACAGCTCCCCGGCAACGGCGCCAAAATTTGACATACGCAGAGGTCGTCGTGCGATCAAAAATAAAGAAAACCTAACACTCACTAGTACAGTGGCAGTCAGGCTCGATCCGCAGGAGCTTTGTGGTTAGACCAGATGACAGATTACCAACTAGTAGTGTCACGCTACAGTCGGAGGACCTGGTTTCTAAGTTCTCAACTACTCCAAAAACAATCACCAACCAAAGTCAAGCTAAACCTAAGCTAACTCAACTCAAACTAACCTAGTCACTTTCTGAAATCAGAAGTACATCTCTGAATCAGAAGCAAACAAAGGCATCCAAACCAAACAAAGCATAAACTAACTGATAACTAGGGTTCTGACTGAACAGCTACTAGTTAAGGTTCAATGCCCAAAACTAACCTAATTGGCTACTGATTTCAGCAAAGGAAAACAGTTCCAAACAACGTCAAAACAAGATCCAAACACAATTCAATAATCAAAACATAAACAAACATCCAAAAACACCGAAATACCAATAATACTTCTAACCAAATGCTTCTCATTCATCAAACTCAGATCCAAACATAAAAACAATAACCAAATAATACTAAAACAGAAACCTAAGCTTGGTATCAATGGTTGTCACTACCAAAGATACAAACCAAAGCTTACAACTATCTAACTAATAGAAAATAAAATCCAAAACATAAAAATACCAATTAAGAGCTTGCTGAAACGAAATCTTGGAGTCAAAGAGCTTCAAGGTCGATTTTACACCCGGTCTTTGCTAGGGTTTTCAGCTGGAAATGCCTCTATTTATAGTTGCAAATTTCCCGAGGCCGCGCCGCGCTTTTAATGATTCCGCTGCGCGCGTACTTATCAGATCCCATTTTTCGTTATTTGAATGTGTTCCACCGCCTTAAGCCCGCGTCGCGCGTACGTGTTTTCTTGATTTTTCATTCTTTCCAAACTTCTTCCTTTTGCACGCTTTTAGTCCCTGTTTCCATTCCTTTCTTCTAAACAAGTCCTGGCACGAAAAGTGAGAATACCAAGATATATCTGATATAATTTCATCAAGAATAGGGCTCAACAACGCCTAAAATACTTGATATCACTAGGCGTTGTCAAACACCCCACACTTGTGCCTTGCTTGTCCCCAAGCAAGAGAGTTTTTAACAAATTATAAGAAAGACTCAAACAATTTTTGACTGTGTTCAGTTTCAAAGCTTATTGCTCTATGAGTTAGAGTGGAATAGTTTGCGAAAACATAATTGAATTGTTCTTTGGAATTCATGGCTTTCTAGAGAACCCTTGATTACAAATTTTCTGTCCACAATGAAGTGTACTTACTCATTCAGATTCTAAAGGCCATTAAGGAATTGTCCATGACTTTCGATGTTGTCCGTGTAGCGAGCTTTCGGAAATACCATCCCAAACCAGACGATCTTAGGTGGTAAGGTACATAAATGCCTCTTCGAGGCCACCCTTTTCGGACCTACCGGCTCGAACAACAAAGGCCACAGATTGACATCTCCTTCCTAAATTCCTATCTTAAAACAGCTCAATCTTCTAAATTCATAAAACTCAACTTATTTGACTAACTAATAGCATGATCACAACTAAACAGTATTTTTTGAAAATACCAATGCTATCACAATCACAAACCATTCGTTTCAAAATTACAATTTATTAAAAATTTTGAAAAAGTTGTTAAAATTTTTGAAAATTGATCATTTCTGCAAAAATTTCAAAAAGATCTCTTTCGACCGTCCACACCCCACACTTAAAACCGTACAACGTCCCCGTTGTACAAAAATTATTTTTCAACATAAGGGAGAAAGAGTTACCCCTGTTGGACGATAGATTGCTTGGTGCTCAGTATCACAGGTATAATTGCGAACAACCGGATCCTTGATTTCATATTCCGGAGTTGTAGCGCTACAGTAAACACGCTGGTGGTCGAGACAAGTGGAGAGGGCACGGTGACCCCACACTTGTCTGAGACAACTCCTCCTCATTTGGTATATCATGCATAACTCAACAAACAAATTAAAAGCAAACATGACAAATATACAAAAAGTACAAAAAAATGTATGTGTTGCGGATGACAGCGGCGCGTGATTGAAGAACACGCGTCGTGGTAATTACGTGAGATGAAAGTACCGTCAAGCGAGAATTGACCGCGTCGCGTGATATATGGACGCCGCGGCGCGGTAATTTCAGCAGATTACCCTAATGTCAACATCTCACAAAATCAATTCAACACAAAGAACTATTATTATTATTATTATTATTATTTACTGCCTTTAAGAGGCTTATTCATCTAAAACTTACCTAAAAACAAAATTTTCAACCAAAACCTAATAATGTGCTAATCAATAAAATGTACTAAAACTTGCAAATAATTACATCCAAATGCTTCAACTGTGGGCAGTATCATCATAGTCGCCCTCTTCCTCCTCTGGATCTTCCTCCATAGGTTCTTCATCTGCATCTCGGATCGCTGGTTGAGGTCTCGGTGGAGAACACTTATGCTTTGCCATTAGGGTGATCGTGCATTCATCTAACCACAGAACCAGAGAACAATGTAATAAACAAATAAATAATATCCTAAAAGACGCTTGTAAATTTAAATAATGATATGAGTCGTTTCTAGTGAAAACATTATACTAAAAGATAGAAATTTCATGAAGTAATTGATAAAGCGACCATCATGAATCAGTATTAATACCCGAGATTGATGATCTCTTTAGAATTTTGGTAAGACTTTCATATAGATGGATTTCGAAATAATATATATATATATATATATATATATATATATATATATATATATATATATATATATATATATATATATATATATATATATATATATATATATATATATATATATATATATATATCTATATATATATATATATATATATATATATATATATATATATATATATATATATATATATAAAAGAATTGTTACTATAATATTCAAAATTTCGAAATACTTTATCATAAAAGCGAGCTAAATTTTTGGAAGGCACTAACTCTTAAATGATATCGACCACAAAGTCGAGTGTCTAATTTTCGTAAATACAAAGTTTTAAGTTGAGAAGGATTTCAAAATTTTAACCTTTACACGTTACAAGAAAAATGTTTTGTCAAAAGAAGATCTAGACAAGTAATTCCCTGAGGTAAAGTGGCTTTGCACGAAAGATTAATTAAAGGCACTCCCATTTTATTAATGATGTTTTTAAGACTTAAACATGGTTAACTTTTTAAGATTTTGGAAAAGCTAGTACTTTATTATTTCTTGGTGATTCCGAGGACGGAATCCTCTTATGGGATGGATAATTGTAACATCCCTGTTTTGGGCCTAAAATAATTTAGACAAAAATTTGGTAAAATAAAACTTTTGGAAAAAGTTAAAATGAATTCAAACATTTACTAAATACAAATGAATAGATAATTTTCAAAAATTAAAATAATGATAATAACTAATGTTTCATATGTTGTTTGCTGCGTTATGCAAATGTTCAAACATTAATGTTTATGCTTCAATTAAGAATTTATACATTTATTTATCATACTAACATTTGATTATTCGTATTATATTAGAAGGGCACATTAGAAATTTTGTAAATAGAAGTTATTTAATGATATGTTTCATTATAAAAATAGTGATATAGTTATATGTGATTAATTCGATTTTATAAACTTTCGATAATTATAACCAATATCACTTTGATGACTCGAATTTGCATTAGGGTATTTTGGTAAAATCTGTTCTCTTGTCAACTTCATGTGCTGTATACGCTTGGACCTGAAGCTCCCGCATGTGTGTCTCCAGGGTTTCCTTGAGTGCCTTCACCTCGTCCGCCAGAAAGCGGGATTCCATTGTAGCAGGGGATAAGCCGCGGGGTAAACCAGTAGCTAGCTTGGATCGTTTCCGGGAAGTAGTCGGTTCGGACCGGTGTGCCGGGAAGGGCATACAGTCAACGGACGGTATTCCGTCGTCCACATATATCACATCCCGCGATGTTGCCACGGGTGGGAAAAAGATAATTGGAGGAATAACCTCCAAACCGTCAGTAGTATGCTTGGAGATCAGTCCATATGACTCTGCCAGCCTGGTGACGAAGTGGCCTCCCCCGAATGCGGTTATTGTCAGTGGTGCATCCGTAATTTGCTTGAAGTAATCAGCAACAAAGTAAGGAATGTTGCAAGTTTCCAACATTCGTGTTACAGACCACATCAGATGCAATTCCTGGGGCAGTACTTTCTCTTCATCCGCGCGCGGCCATAGCATAGTAGTGATCAGCCGATGCAACATGCGGTGGGATGGCAAATGCATATAGCATTCCCGAACCGTGTTCTCGTAGTATCGGGTGGAAGCTATAGTGGCCCAGTAGTCAGCTGGGGAAAAGGAATCCCCCATGGTTCGGCTAGCATGCCTGTGGAACATCTGGAATGCCGGTGAGTTTGATTCTTCCTCGGTGTACAGCGTAATGCGGTACCCGAACTCCCGCAGAGTACAACTGAGGTCATGATTTCCTAGACGAAATCTCACAGTTTCCTCTGTATCCATGCCCCTCTGCTTATGGTCGAAGTGATAGCTGACAAGAAACTGTAGGTACACTTCACGGTAGATCGGTTCATTCATGTTTGTTGCATTTTCCAACGCCCGACAAGTGTAAGTTAAGTCTCCTGTTTTAACCAATCTTTCAGATGATCTAAGATGCCCAACTCTCTGATCAAATCCCAATTGACCCTACGGCACGGCAATATGCGTTTGTTTTTACAGCCCCGGCGGTTAAAGAAGCTGGCCGCGCGGACCCGGTCAATCTGTGTGGTCACTGAGTTCCAATCAATGGTTTCAGAACTACCTGAAGAAGACATTTTGCTTGGATTTCAGTGAATGAAAGAGGAATGCAACGTAATGATTGATTGAAGACTTGAAGCACGGTGAAAGAATCACGATTTTACGCAAGTTGATTATATACAGTGTGGGAATTTGGATATTATTCAAAAAGCTCTGTTTTGGTGATTATCTTTAAATTCAAATTAAGATAAGGGCGCGGCGCGGGAAGCTTCTATCCACGTCGCGTATAAAATCTGATTTTAAATGTAATCGCGAAAACTCAATACGCGCGGCGCGGATCCTAAGATCCCGCGTCGCGGTATTGCAAAATTACCAAAATGACCCCACACTTGCCTTTTTCTTACCGTGATCAAATGGATGCAATGAAAAAAAAATATGCAAATGTACAAATGACAGTCGGGTTGCCTCCCGACAAGCGCTAAGTTTAACGTCTTCAGCCAGACGTATTACTCCTCTACAGCTACGGTGGATCGTATGCCATTTGTTTCTGCTGCATTTCTACTTCCACCGTCCTTTCACTGACCCACTGCCTCTCAGACTTTCATGGGTCGAATGGCTTGTTGGTTCTCCTGTTGCTGCCCAGTTGTCGTCTCCCGATGATTTCCCGCAAGTGCTTGGAAGTAGCTTTGAACCTCCAAGCTCGGTCCTTTCTTCTGCACCTCTTCAAAGTCAAGGGCTTGACATGAAGCGCGCCTAGAGCTGCTCCCAGTAGTTGTCTTGTAGATTTCATTTTGCCAGTGTACCACGTGCCATCTTCAGTTTGTAATTTTGGCTTGCAATGCCAGTAAAGATTTTCCAATCAACTAGGATTGAAAGGCAACGTATCGGGATGCTTCCATATGTCCTCATCGATGGTATTGATCACATCTAATTTTCCATTCATGAATGGATCATGAGTGGTGATAAAATCATGTTTTTTATTATTTTCAAAAATCCACTCGTCAGCATCAACTTCTTGGTCATCGTCCAACAAGTGGATTGGGACCAAGAGTGAGTGACTAGTTTAATCTGATGGTGGTACAAAGTCACCCATCACCAGATCCTTACTTTCAAATTTCTCAAAATTTTCAAAAATTACAGGGTCAGGGGTAGTATTGCCATCTACACCCCCTTCCCCAAAAACATTGGTACTTTCAACAATTTCGGGAATTGTTGAGCTGTGATCTGTACTGTCACTTACAGCCCCCTCCACAACAACCTCATCAATCAAATCTTCTGGTGATTGTATGGATTCACTCATCACTAGCTCGACATTATCAACATTTTCAAAGACATCAAAAACATCAAAAACTGTTGAGTTAGAGGTAGCATTGTCACCTACAACCTCTTCCTCAACAACATTTTCGACCATCTCAGTGGTCTCTTGACTTTCCCACGGTGTATGCCCTTCCATCACATATTCAGGTGATGCAAGTTCACACACATTATTATTGGTATAAAAATCACTCGCCTCCGGTTCTGGCGAAGGTGGTGAACATTTCCAACTTTCCTCTAACCTATCTAAAGAAGCTTGAAAACTTAAAAGAGCATCAGCCTGGTCCTTCTGTTCTTGGTGAGTGTTATACCAGAGTACCCAAAGTTGGGCCCAAGTTACAGAATTTTCAGGTTGAGATGACTCATCGGTCCGCCATCCATTGTCATCGGGTGATCCATTGTAGCAATCATCATCGTAATAGGTGTCGGTCGGATTTTCATAATCCTCATAATACTGATCCGGGTACAGGTGATCACCCATTATAAGGATGTACACATACCAAAAATCAGCAAACTAAAATCAAACATCAAAAATCAGAAACTAAGTCCTACAAATCACCTAATCTAAGCGCACAGCTCCCCGGCAACGGCGCCAAAATTTGACATATGCAGAGGTCGTCGTGCGGTCAAAAATAAAGAAAACCTAACACTCACTAGTACAGTGGCAGTCAGGCTCGATCCGCAGGAGCTTCGTGGTTAGACCAGATGACAGATTACCAACTAGTAGTGTCACGCTACAGTCGGAGGACCTGGTTTCTAAGTTCTCAACTACTCCAAAAACAATCACCAACCAAAGTCAAGCTAAACCTAAGCTAACTCAACTCAAACTAACCTAGTCACTTTCTGAAATCAGAAGTACATCTCTGAATCAGAAGCAAACAAAGGCATCCAAACCAAACAAAGCATAACCTAACTAATAACTAGGGTTCTGACTGAACAGCTACTAGCTAAGGTTCAATGCCCAAAACTAACCTAATTGGCTACTGATTTCAGCAAAGGAAAACAGTTCCAAACAAGGTCAAAACAAGATCCAAACACAATTCAATAATCAAAACACAAACAAACATCCAAAAACACCGAAATACCAATAATACTTATAACCAAATGCTTCTCATTCATCAAACTCAGATCCAAACATAAAAACAGTAACCAAATAATACTAAAACAGAAACCTAAGCTTGGTATCAATGGTTGTCACTCCCAAAGATACAAACCAAAGCTTACAACTATCTAACTAATTGAAAATAAAATCCAAAACATAAAAATACCAATTAAGAGCTTGCTGAAACAAAATCTTGGAGTCAAAGAGCTTCAAGGTCGATTTTACACCCGGTCTTTGCTAGGGTTTTCGGCTGGAAATGCCTCTATTTATAGTTGCAAATTTCCCAACGCCGCGCCGCGCTTTTAATGATTCCGCGGCGTGCGTACATATCAGATCTCGTTTTTTTGTCATTTGAATGTGTTCCACCGCCTTAAGCCCGCGTCGCACGTTTCATAGATCCGCGGCGTGCGTACGTATTTCCTTGATTTTTCTTTCTTTCCAAACTTCTTCCTTTTGCATGCTTTTAGTCCCTGTTTCCATTTTTTTCTTCTAAACAAGTCCTGGCACGAAAAGTTAGAATACCAAGATATATCTGATATAATTTCATCAAGAATAGGGCTCAACAACGCCTAAAATACTTGATATCACTAGGCGTTGTTAGGTTCGTACCCTTCGTGTCTGAACTAGTAAGGCCCTTAAGCGAGGCGAAAGAAGGATTTCATTTTCAGTTCCTCGATAGTGAATGATGACTTAGTTGACTTGTAAAGACTTGTTGGTATATTGGGGTACTGATTCATGCTTATAGATGAGGATGCATAATGAGACTAGGAGCCATAGGTTTTAAACCATCATTCAGCTTGAAGTGTGTGAGTTAGTAAACAACCTACCCTACTAAAGAACCAGAGAACAATGTAATAAACAAATAAATAATATCCTAAAAGACGCTTGTAAATTTAAATAATGATATGAGTCGTTTCTAGTGAAAACATTATACTAAAAGATAGAAATTTCATGAAGTAATTGATAAAGCGACCATCATGAATCAGTATTAATACCCGAGATTGATGATCTCTTTAGAATTTTGGTAAGACTTTCATATAGATGGATTTCGAAATAAAATATATATATAAAAAAAAGAATTGTTACTATAATATTCAAAATTTCGAAATACTTTATCATAAAAGCGAGCTAAATTTTTGGAAGGCACTAACTCTTAAATGATATCAACCACAAAGTCGAGTGTCTAATTTTCGTAAATACAAAGTTTTAAGTTGAGAAGGATTTCAAAATTTTAACCTTTACACGTTACAAGAAAAATGTTTTGTCAAAAGAAGATCTAGACAAGTAATTCCCTGAGGTAAAGTGGCTTTGCACGAAAGATTAATTAAAGGCACTCCCATTTTATTAATGATGTTTTTAAGACTTAAACATGGTTAACTTTTTAAGATTTTGGAAAAGCTAGTACTTTATTATTTCTTGGTGATTCCGAGGAGGGAATCCTCTTATGGGGTGGATAATTGTAACATCCCTGTTTTGGGCCTAAAATAATTTAGACAAAAATTTGGTAAAATAAAACTTTTGGAAAAAGTTAAAATGAATTCAAACATTTACTAAATACAAATGAATAGATAATTTTCAAAAATTAAAATAATGATAATAACTAATGTTTCATAAGTTGTTTGCTGCATTATGCAAATGTTCAAACATTAATGTTTATGCTTCAATTAAGAATTTATACATTTATTTATCATACTAACATTTGATTATTCGTATTGTATTAGAAGGGCACATTAGAAATTTTGTAAATAGAAGTTATTTAATGATATGTTTCATTATAAAAATAGTGATATAGTTATATGTGATTAATTCGATTTTATAAACTTTCGATAATTATAACCAATATCACTTTGATGACTCGAATTTGCATTAGGGTATTTTGGTAAAATCGTCTCTTATAAATACACATATTTTAATATATGAGTAAAAGAGTAATCATGGTCATTATGTAGTTCACGAGGGACTAAGTTGCACTTATGATAAGATGAGGGAAAATTTTAAATGAATTATAACCAAGTTTCAAGAATCATCCTCATGGGAGGGCTCGTTTCCTCTGTTCCAATATCGTAGAGGGGACCAATTTTTCTGTTACTTGTGCTTGCCTTATTGTGGTATATGAAGAGTGTTAAATTAGAGAAGGAAGGTGTGGAAAGCGAGAGAGAGAGAGAGAGAGAGGGAATGCCGAGTAGTGGATGGTGGTTAGTAAGAGGGGGAGAAATTCAGAAGGAGGATGGAGATGGACCTCTCCGGTGACCATCAACAATAATGGAGAGAAAAATAGAGTAATCTAGAGCGAGAAGGAGTCGAGGTGGAGAGGAGAGAGTGGTGACCAGGTCAATCTTCTCCGATAACTAATGGTGGCGCTGAGTTCTCCGGTGGATGGTGAGGAATAAGTGAAGTCACAAGTGGTGAACAGTGGCGGTGCAAGACTGAGGGGCAATCGTGGGTGATCCCATGGTGAAGTGACTGAAACATCGAGCTCTGGTTGAACTCATGGTCCCCGGGAGGGCTTGAAGCATCTGAACATGGGAGTTAGACTAAGTGTTAGCAAAGGGATGACCATCCCATAGGTGCGGTCCATTGAAGCTAAAGTCACGAGGACTCGATCGGAACTGTTTGGTTTTTGACAACGCGATCGTCACACTCGTCAAAAACAATTTATAACCCACTATTACTACGTAGATAGGGCAAGCGGGGTCGAGTCCACAGGGATTTAGTGGTTAATTTTTAACGAGCTGTAAAGTAAATATTGACTGTGATGGTAAAAGTATTGAAATTGTAACTTTGAAAATAGAGAAAGAATTACTTCCGGTTTAGTTATCAACAATTAGGTTCGCATGTTTTACTATAATGATTCCGATATAATTACCTTGATATAATTACAGTTTACTAACAATTACTATTAATCGGGTAAATACATAACATGTTGAATCAATTATTTGTCTTTGTCTAGCAATTTAGTAGATTAGGTACAAACAATGGTTTGACAATATTATGTTTTATCTAGATGATAGTAACGTTACAACTTATTAACATATTAATTGGGCACAAAGTATATTAATTAGATGAGATGGGCACGAATAATATGTTGATAATACTATGTCTTGAAAATATGATAACAAGTAGAAGTAAACACAAATGATTCACTAATTGTATTCAAAGAGATGAGAGTTTAATAGTTACAATAGTAAAACATTTGTTCGGAATCAAAGTAAAAACATGTTACACTAAAGGTATGATAACATTACCGGAAGTAATCTGAAGAGATTAGCCTTCCATTCGAGTGATAATCGTGGCGATAGTCTTGGTGTTCCTCAGCATGTAGCTTGGTGCGTTTACCCTTTGAATTATCTTGAATTACTACTACAATTACCACCGAAATGGATAATCTACTGATTCTAAACAACTAACTAAGAGAGATTTCGAGCTATTACAACTGATAGAGAGTGTTTGAGTATTCTTATGAGAATTGGAGTAAATTGGTGTCTTGAATTGGTGAATGGGTGTGTAAAACCGTGCATAGAAGGCTTCTATTTATACTTGCTGAAACACAAGGCTCGCGTCGCGACCAAGGGTCCGTCGCGTCGCGAGGGTGCGGCCTAGTGCTGCTTTTGTCGGCCACTGGTCTGGTTAGTACGTTGTGTTGGTAGTCTCGCGATAAAAAAGTTGGTATTGTCGCGTCCAAGTCCTTCGCGTCGCGACCAGGGCTTCCGTCGCGTCGCGATTGCTGTAGGGTCTGGATCTTTCTGTCTTGATTCTCTTCACATCGCGACACAGGATCTGTCAAGTCGCGATTGCTGTAGCTTTTATGAGTTTTTCGCATTTTTGCTCTTTAGTTTGGAGCATCACTTCCTCGGCTTTGGTTGTTCTATCAGAGTTTCTTGGGTCTTGATTCGTTCTTGTTCCTGAAATAAAGCCATAAATGTTAACACACAAATCCCTCGTGTTTTCCTCACACCAGCAGCTCCGGTGAACTCTGTTCAAGTTAAACATGAATCGTAATTCATGTTTAGCCACCTGTTAATATAAGCCTGTTTTGATGTTAAGCTTATCAGGATTTCCTATGGTAATTACCATAGTTCTGGCAGATTTGCATCTGCAACACAGCAGTGGGCCGTGATGTGCAGTATATGAAAAATGAGATATTCTCTAGTTGGCTTGCAATTTTAGTGAGGATGTCTGGGGACGAAAGACAAATTAATCATAATTCTTTTGAGAAAAATAATGATATCTTAATAGGCTTTCCCCGTGATTTGTGAGATGTTTTCTATGCGAAAACAAATGGCTAGCTTGGGCTAGTGATGACCCGACAGTAGATCTATTATCACCGCCAGACTTTTGGGAGTCTGTGGTGTGCATCAGGAGCTGCCGTTGGAATGTGAGCTTTTTCCTGGATATTAGGAAAACATGTATTCTTATATGAAATACGATTTATTCGGTTAACAGACGAGGTAGGTTAGACGGGTCTGTCTTAACCATATCTGTTATAGAGAAGCATTTTGCATGTTTTAAGGCAGTTTTTGAGTTCCTTCGTGTTGCACAAAAATACAGTTTTCGTATGCCTCTGAGCGTCTTTATGCGATAAAACGGTCTTTTAATGATAGTGTTTTATTGTAAAAATAAAGCACTATCAGTTTTCTTTCCGGTCGCTGCCAATTCCGGGATCACTGGTGGGTACCGCTACTCGGACTCATGGTGGTCGGCAAGTAAGTAAGAAGTCCACCTGTTTGATTGGAGCATGGATTGGGATGGACTAGTTCGCACCATCGGAGCTTAAGGAACCGCCGGAATCGTTGGGTTACCGGAGGAATCGAGAATGAAGTGGGTTGTGGGGTACAACCATCAAGACTGAAGGGGGATCTCTGACCATCGTTGGAAGCATAGGGCGCCGGAAGAAAGCGCCGTCAGAGACGATGCTGCAGTCGGAGCTGTGGCTGTCGTCGGGATCGAGCCGAGCAAGTCACACATGATCTTAGGGAAGAGAAGGGAAAGTTGTGGAATAAAGAGTTGGTGTCTAGGGACACTTCCAGTTATGACAATCTTGCATGGGGTTAGTGTTGACTTTTCAGTTGACCTTCAGGTGAGTTTACCGGGAGTACACATCCCAACTAATATCTTTTGTGTGTGTTATCAATTACTTTTCATGCATATTATTATGTGCAATGTGTTATACGATTACTACTTGTGCATTGCATGAAAATAAGTTTCTAAAGATGTTTTCAAATAAAGAGTATGATGGTGTTTTGAAAGATGTTTTGAGCATCCTATTTGTGCATTGCATTGCATATAGGATGGGATTAACTGAGTGAACCTTATGATGACCTTAAAGATGTTTAATGATGTTTGGCTGAAGTAGCCACCTTTATGATGTTTTGAGTTTGACCCTTCTATAAAATAAAGAGGGTGAGGAGACACATGAGGGAGTTGCTAACCCTCATGGGACTAGTGTGATGGCCACTAGTTCTAGTTTAACCTATACGGGGATCGAGTGATATGCTTCGTGCGTGTCGTTTGTGAACTTAGGTAGGTGCCATTGAGGTGAGTTGGACTTTTATGAGATGGACGTGGGTTTGGGATAGTTGCATCATGCATATGCATTTGAATATCATAATTATCTATTTTGAAGTAAATCCTTATGACGTTTTAAGTAACTTTTGAAGTGTGTTTAAAATCTATTTTTTGGGGGTTTGTCCCAAGTGTGGTAGTTCACTACCCATTCAAAATGGGTTAACCTCGGGTAAATTCACTAGGCATTTCAATTGCCTAACTTATTTTGATGTGTACTCAGGTTGAGAGGTTTACATAACTTTAGAAGAGCTGGATGTTTAGAAGGCCACGGTTTGTGTGGTAACATTTAAGCTGTGTAATGATATTTGAATTGTTACAACCTCGCTACTTTATAAACTAAAATGTTTTATCTAAAATGGGACCCAATGATGTTTTCCGCAACTTAAACCTAAATTTATTTCTCATTAAACCCCATGTGTTTTAAAAATGACTTTGAAAGAAAATGACTTATTTGAAGATGTTGAACTTGAAGTTTTCACTAAAGGATGATTTTTGGAACAATGAAGTTAAACATGTGTTAAAATGATGTTTTATGAAAAGCCTTAAGCGAGGGTGTTTCAGCATATGCCTCGATTAGGGCTAAGGTGGCTCGACAACTGTGATTAATATATATATATATATATATATATATATATATATATATATATATATATATATATATATATATATATATATATATATATATATATATATATATATATATATATATATATATATATTAAATCCGGATTTAACTTATTAAAAAAAATAAAACATCTCATCTTAATCACAGCTGTTGATTAAATCTGATCAAAAGTTATATTTAGTTTTTATGTTCTCACAAAATATTTAGTTCTTACGTGATCTTAAATCTATATATATATATATATATATATATATATATATATATATATATATATATATATATATATATATATATATATATATATATATATATATATATATATATATATATATATATATATATATATATATATATATATATATATATATATATATATATTACGGGGTGGGCGTGTGCTATGCGCCAGGGTTTGCCGATTGCGTGTGCGGGTCTAGTCTCTGTGCAGCATCTACTTGGAGAAAGGGAATGTTCAACGGTATAACGACCGAGCAGTCCCATATATACCTAGCTAGGCTGTAGTATATTACGTACCCGTGTAATAAGATTTATCCCTAACTTGCAAATATATATATATATATATATATATATATATATATATATATATATATATATATATAGATTTAAGATATATATATATATATATATATATATATATATATATATATATATATATATATATATATATATATATATTTGCAATATATATATATATATATATATATATATATATATATATATATATATATATATATACATATATATATATATATATATATATATATATATATATATATATATATATATATATAT